>OZ024742.1:236820566-236866773 GCA_964016885.1 Eledone cirrhosa
ATCTATTATTATCCTAATTTCATCCATGGTTAAATCTGAAATTTTCTTAGCGAATGTTAGTGCCTTATTTAGGATGACTGGGACGATGGATGAATAGTAATCATTAATATCGAATTGTCTGAATTTGGACGCGCCCCTATTGTCTATTCTATTAAACCAGTCGATTGCTTCATTAGTGCTACCCCATAGTTTCATCTTTAGTTTATCTTTGATCTGCGCTATTACCCCAACTAGTATATGCTTGCTAATTCTACTTATGTCAGATTTGGATGGACATATCAGTCTAATTGTAGGGTTTGTTTCGAAATTGTTTTTATGGTCTTTTAGGTTAAAAGTGGGGCTGCGTGAGGTTAAAGGTTCTGTTCTATCGGCAAGTTCGAGTTTTTTCACTATATTAAATCCTTCGTTGTTAATATCTGCAAGTGTTGCTTCCGTTGCTTTCCTGTATTTTTTGTGCTGTTCTCTGCGGCTAAAGTTGTTGTAAATGCCTATGTTCATGGTGTATACATTCGACGTTTTGTCCGCCTTAACTAGAATCCCATCGGTATGTGCATAGGCACTCGATTACAAACCGCAAACTCAAAATCACAACGTCTCTGGCCAGTAAAATTTGGCAGCTTGTGGATAACAAACAAGAATACCAAATATTTTGGTCTAAACTATTTGATGTCAGAACTTGCACGCACGGGATGACCCAATGCAAATTATGTAATATGGAATTACTCAATATTTTACAATATAATAACAAATTATTAAATGACAATATAGAGCGCACTATATATTGTTGGCACAGATACGCCAACACAGTCATAAACTACAAACCACAATAGACGGGATTCGATCCAATAACCTAACAGTTTATATAGATACGATAATTTCTCAGACTTATAGCATTTGAAATCTAGGCGCCACTAGATAGTCTAAAATACCTTTCTTACTACCATACCAAGACGCCAGGTTATATATCTATTATTCCTTATCTTACAAATTTAGCCATTTATTTACCACTAATCTCAATAGCACCATAAATAATCAAAATATTTAACCGATCAAATGCACCCCACTGCCTCATTGAAGCCATTAAAAACCCACCAATCTAACATCCTCAAAGGACGAGCTCTTAATCAAGAGAAGCTGACATTGTAAAGACACATATAATCTAAGAACGCTGTCAATATATCTCCCGTTATTCTCTTCACATCTAGTATAATTTATTTTATTTTATTTTATAACATACTTTGTATATCCATTCTTCACTTTTATTATCATATTATTTTATCTTGAATTTTCATTCAACAAGTTTATTGCCCACCGAACATATGAGTCCTTAAATTTATTTATTTTATTTTTCATCTTGATGTTTATATGATTTAGTATAAAAACGTTGTATCGCTGATTCCAAAATCAATGTTTTGATAATGTGACTAGTATGAACAGTATTTAAAATCGACTTTCACAATAACATTGTAGATAGCGATTTTAAGGCACAATCGATTGAACACTAGGCAATGAAACATATGTTAAAGCTTGGAATAAATATCCGTGTTAATCTTCATTCTTTCGTTATTAATACTCCAGGAACTACTAACATTGGAATTGTCCGAAAACAGCCTTCCGAACAACACAACTAAGTAAACATCTTGTTGAGTCAACCAACGTTACTACGTTATTTTTTACCAAACCCAACTACGGGAAAAAAAAAAAAAAAACTCGGTAGAAATCGTGCAGTGTTTAGGTGGGAAAACAATAGACTGTTGGTAGTGTCGTTAAACACTACACACAGGTATACCTAATGCAGGGGGGCTGCGTTGGGGTGCGATGTTGAAGGCCTGGAAATATGATGCCAATTCGGATCGAAATTGTATGTTCATATGTTCAATTTATCTAAGATGGTACTCGGGTTCAGGCAGCAGGTTCATAAAATTATTTTAACCCGGTCCGGCCAAGAGGAAGAATATAGCGGGGTGGTCCCAACTGAGTAGGTGCTGTGCAGCCGCCAGGTGGGAAAACGGTGGGTGATTGGTGGTGTTATTCCACGCTGTATATTGGTAAACCTACCGCTGGCGGGTCAGGCCAGGGTGCGGTGCGGAGAGCCGTAGGGATACGGAGTTATTCAGGTTCAGGGTCCATCTGTAGAATGATTGTTGCAGTCGGTGGCCGCAATTGATAAAATAAAGCACCAGTAATCCACTGGTGTAATTGCTGGCCTTGTGCCAAAAGTAGAAACATTATTCCCCCCCCCCCCCTCCTCCTCCTCCTCCTCCTCCTCCTCCCCCTCCTCCTCCTCCTCATCATCATCATCATCATCATCATCACCATTATCATTCTTCTCCTCATTATCATCATCATCAGTAGTAGTAGTAGTAGTAGTAGTAGTAGTATAGTAGTAGTAGTACAATTCAATCGACATCATTACCATCATCAACATCGCCATCTTTTCTATCACCACGGTGATGATGACTACCACCTTCCTCATCATCACAACCATTATCACAACCATCACAACCATCATCACACCATCATCACAACCATCAGCACAACCATCATCACAACTATCATCACACCATCATCACAACCATCATCACAACCATCATCACAACCATCATCACAACTATCATCACACCATCATCACAACCATCATCACAACTATCATCACAACCATCATCACAACCATCATCACAACCATCACAACCATCATCACAACCATCATCACAACTATCATCACACCATCATCACAACCATCATCACAACCATCATCACAACCATCATCACAACTATCATCACAACCATCATCACAACCATCATCACAACCATCATCACAACTATCATCACACCATCATCACAACCATCATCACAACCATCACAACCATCATCACAACCATCATCACAACTATCATCACAACCATCATCACAACCATCATCACAACCATCACAACCATCATCACAACCATCATCACAACTATCATCACAACCATCATCACAACCATCATCACAACCATCATCACAACTATCATCACACCATCATCACAACCATCATCACAACCATCATCACAACTATCATCACACCATCATCACAACCATCATCACAACCATCATCACAACTATCATCACAACCATCCTCACAACCATCATCACAACCATCATCACAACTATCATCACAACTATCATCACAACTATCATCACAACTATCATCACAACCATCATCACAACCATCATCACAACCATCATCACAACTATCATCACAACCATCATCACAACCATCATCACAACTATCATCACAACTATCATCACAACCATCATCACAACCATCATCACAACCATCATCACAACCATCACAACCATCATCACAACCATCATCACAACCATCATCACAACCATCATCACAACCATCATCATAACCATCATCACAACCATCATCACAACCATCATCACAACCATCATCACAACCATCATCACAACCATCATCACAACCATCACAACTATCATCACAACCATCATCACAACCATCACAACCATCATCACAACCATCATCACAACCATCATCACAACCATCATCACAACCATCACAACCATCATCACAACCATCATCACAACCATCATCATAACCATCATCACAACCATCATCACAACTATCATCACAACCATCATCACAACCATCATCACAACCATCATCACAACTATCATCACAACCATCATCACAACCATCATCACAACCATCATCACAACCATCATCACAACCATCATCACAACCATCACAACCATCATCACAACCATCATCACAACTATCATCACAACCATCACAACTATCATCACAACCATCATCACAACCATCACAACCATCATCACAACCATCATCACAACCATCATCACAACCATCATCACAACCATCATCACAACCATCATCACAACCATCATCACAACCATCATCACAACCATCATCACAACCATCATCACAACCATCACAACCATCATCACAACCATCATCACAACCATCATCACAACCATCATCACAACCATCACAACCATCATCACAACCATCATCACAACCATCATCATAACCATCATCACAACCATCATCACAACTATCATCACAACCATCATCACAACCATCATCACAACCATCATCACAACTATCATCACAACCATCATCACAACCATCATCACAACCATCATCACAACCATCATCACAACCATCATCACAACCATCATCACAACTATCATCACAACCATCACAACTATCATCACAACCATCATCACAACCATCACAACCATCATCACAACCATCATCACAACCATCATCACAACCATCATCACAACCATCATCACAACCATCATCACAACCATCATCACAACCATCATCACAACCATCATCACAACCATCATCACAACCATCATCACAACCATCATCACAACCATCATCACAACCATCATCACAACTATCATCACAACCATCACAACTATCATCACAACCATCATCACAACCATCACAACCATCATCACAACCATCATCACAACCATCATCACAACCATCATCACAACCATCATCACAACCATCATCACAACCATCATCACAACCATCATCACAACCATCATCACAACCATCATCACAACCATCATCACAACCATCATCACAACCATCATCACAACTATCATCACAACCATCATCACAACCATCATCACAACCATCATCACAACCATCATCACAATCATCATCACAACCATCATCACAACTATCATCACAACCATCATCACAACCATCATCACAACCATCATCACAACCATCATCACAACCATCATCACAACTATCATCACAACCATCACAACTATCATCACAACCATCATCACAACCATCACAACCATCATCACAACCATCATCACAACCATCATCACAACCATCATCACAACCATCATCACAACCATCATCACAACCATCATCACAACCATCATCACAACCATCATCACAACCATCATCACAACCATCATCACAACCATCATCACAACCATCATCACAACCATCATCACAACCATCATCACAACCATCATCACAACCATCATCACAACCATCATCACAACTATCATCACAACCATCATCACAACCATCATCACAACCATCATCACAACCATCATCACAATCATCATCACAACCATCATCACAACTATCATCACAACCATCATCACAACCATCATCACAACCATCATCACAACCATCATCACAACCATCATCACAACCATCATCACAACCATCATCACAACCATCATCACAACCATCATCACAACCATCATCACAACCATCATCACAACTATCATCACAACCATCACAACTATCATCACAACCATCATCACAACCATCACAACCATCATCACAACCATCATCACAACCATCATCACAACCATCATCACAACCATCATCACAACCATCATCACAACCATCATCACAACCATCATCACAACCATCATCACAACCATCATCACAACCATCATCACAACCATCATCACAACCATCATCACAACTATCATCACAACCATCATCACAACCATCATCACAACCATCATCACAACCATCATCACAACTATCATCACAACCATCATCACAACCATCATCACAACCATCATCACAACCATCATCACAACTATCATCACAACCATCATCACAACCATCATCACAACCATCATCACAACCATCATCACAACCATCATCACAACCATCATCACAACTATCATCACAACCATCATCACAACCATCATCACAACCATCATCACAACCATCATCACAACCATCATCACAACCATCATCACAACCATCATCACAACCATCATCACAACCATCATCACAACCATCATCACAACCATCATCACAATCATCATCACAACCATCATCACAACTATCATCACAACCATCATCACAACCATCATCACAACCATCATCACAACCATCATCACAACCATCATCACAACCATCATCACAACCATCATCACAACTATCATCACAACCATCATCACAACCATCATCACAACCATCATCACAACCATCATCACAATCATCATCACAACCATCATCACAACTATCATCACAACCATCATCACAACCATCATCACAACCATCATCACAACCATCATCACAACCATCATCACAACCATCATCACAACCATCATCACAACTATCATCACAACCATCATCACAACCATCATCACAACCATCATCACAACCATCATCACAATCATCATCACAACCATCATCACAACTATCATCACAACCATCATCACAACCATCATCACAACCATCATCACAACCATCATCACAACCATCATCACAACCATCATCACAACCATCATCACAACTATCATCACAACCATCATCACAACCATCATCACAACCATCATCACAATCATCATCACAACCATCATCACAACCATCATCACAACCATCATCACAACCATCATCACAACCATCACAACCATCATCACAACCATCATCACAACCATCATCACAACCATCATCACAACCATCATCACAACCATCACAACCATCATCACAACCATCACAACCATCATCACAACCATCATCACAACCATCATCACAACATCTCACCCACCTGACTAAGAACTCTTCAACTGTGGAAGGAACTGCCACTTGTATGGAAAGCTTTAACAGATCGATAAATGAGACAGTTAATACTAACAGATCGATAATCAGTCAGTTAATTCTAATAGATAGATAATAGTGGTGGTGGTGGTGGTGGTGGTGGTGGTTGTGTTGGTGGTGGTGGTGGTAGTGGTGGTGGTGGTGCTGGTGGTGATGATGATGATGATGATGATGATGATGATAGTGATAATGCTGATGATTATAACGACGAAGATAATGACGATGATGATGATGATGGTGGTGGTGGTGGTGCAGTTGATGTTGATTATGACGACAACGATAATGATGAAGATGATGAGGATGATTGATGATGATGATGATGATGATGATGATGGTGGTAGCGATGTTGCTGATGACGACGGTGGTCATGATAATGTTGATAATGATGACGATGGTGATGATAATGCCGATGCTGATGATGATCAGAAGGGTGACAAGGACGGCGATCATGTTGACGATGATGATGATGACGACAATGACAATGATGATGTTGACGATGAGGACGATGATGATGTTGACGATGAGGACGATGATGATGTTGACGATGAGGACGATGATGATGGTGATGATGAGGACGATGATGATGGTGATGATGATGTTACCATGGACATGCCGATGAAACTGTTGCAAGCCATCTGCTGAATGAAAGACCTGAACAGTGAAGGACTGCCATAAGTTAGACATACGAGGTGTGTCAGAAAAGTTCCAGGACTGATGTCACAAAAGATTTATTTCAAACCCAAACTTCACACTAAGAGTTTTCTCCTTCAAAGTAATCCCCCTGGGGTCTAATGCACTTTTTCCATCCTTTTATACCACGCTTGCATGCACTCTTGGAAGGATTCTTCCGGGATCCTCCCGCACTTCCGTCGTCACGGCCTTTTTGATGTCGTCCACGTCTTCAAAACGGGTCCCCTCCAGGTCGTACTCGAAGATCCATAACTCATCACCGGTGATGACTGTCCCTAGCAAGTCTGGTTCGGTTTCAAAACGCTCGAGGATGTCCTGGAACACTTGCATGCGTCGACCCTTCTGGTCATCGTTTAGCAGTTTTGGCACCATCTTCGCGCAGACTTTCCGTATGTCCAAATCTTCAGTGAGAATCTTCCAGATTCATGCCCAGCTCATTTGCCATCAGTCGAACAGTCAGCCGACGATCGCTACGCACCGTCTGCCTGACGCGCTCAACGTTGACCTCAGTCCTGGTTGTTGAAGGCCTTCCGCTTCTGAGGTCATCTTCCACGTCCTCGCGTCCTTCTTTAAACCTCGTGCACCACTCAAAAACACGTGTGCGTGACATCGTCTCATCTCCGTACACTTGCTGCAGCAATCCCAGTGCATCTGACGGAGTTTTCAAGTTTGTTCGTTGCTCTGTGCTCATTGCTTGACGACCTGAAACAGAGGACATGTATATAAAATTATGAAGAAAAAAGTTTGATCGCTGAAGAGAGCTAAGATTACAGTTACATACTCCGAGGGGATTACTTTGAAGGAGAAAACTCTTAGTGTGAAGTTTGGGTTTGAAATAAATCTTTTGTGACATCAGTCCTGGAACTTTTCTGGCACACCTCCTAGTTAATGGCCTGAATTCAATTTCATTTTTTGCAGGTGTTCCACGAGATACATTTTGGCTATTATTGTTGTTGTTGTTGTTGTTAGCGATACCATCTGCTGTGCTGGCAATGGTAGCCAATTTTACAATAGTGGTGGTGTAAGTGGTACCAATGTTAGAGTCGCTGTCACGTGATAGCTGTCTTAATTCTATGGAGCGTATTCCATCCATGTTTTCTTGACAAGAAATCTTTTGAAAAAATATAGCCCATGGCCCAAATATTATGGGGTCGCCTTTACACAGTGCAATGTGTGGCGCCTTATAAACAGTTTGTGACAGAAATAAAAGTATGAATACAATGTAAACACATAAAATAAACAAAACTTACGGAGCGATATTCACATGCGCCATGATAGTGCTCTCTTTCAAGAATGTGTCGCTACCACTTCGTATCACATAGGCTAGGACCCACCAGACGTTCAGTCTTGGCGAGATACCACCGATTCTGACCCTTACGTTCCTTCTTCCGCGGTACGAAGGGTATAGAACGTATTGCTCTGTTCGAATGGGGACCACAGAGTATTTGACGGACAGCTCTTCGGTTTTTAAGAGCGCTGAAATGGCCGCGTGTTGTTTGGCTCTTGTAATATGCTCTATATTCGGCGTAATGCCTTTTAGTGCCTTTCAGCACCCACTTTGATATGTTACCTCTGGCCGTCTCGATTGTATTGCAACAGTTCTGTATATCAAAGTTTCTTTTTCTCTAGCCACCAGCCCCTCAGATGGGATGGCTATTACTGCTTTTCTATTTTGTATTTTAATTAATTGTGTGGCTTGTACTTGGAGTTCATCTTTATTTAGGATGTCCAGAACGAATAGTTCATTGGCTTTCGCAGCTACAGCTGTAGTTGTGTTATTGTTGTTGTAGATGTAGACTTTGTTGTTGCTGTTGGTGCCGTTGTTGCTGTTGCCGTTGCTGCTGTTGTCTTCATTTTCACTATTGTTGGGGTTGTTGTTGTGCTGGTGGTTGTTGATGCTGTTGCTGTTGTTACTGTCGTTGCTACTGCTCTGGCTGTCGATGGTGGCGTTGGTGGTGATGTCTATAGTGATGATGGTGACATTGTTGTTCTTCCTCTTTAGAGCGCCCTCCGAATCCCTTTCCCGCCTTGGCAGGAGTTGGATGGGTTGTAACCTCCATTTTTGTTTTATACAACAAATTTTACAACACAATTTCAAATTTCAAGTTCATATATTTGGGCCCAAGACCCAAATATCATGCGCAATCCCTTCTTCAATCAGAGCAATAACAACATTTTAAAACAAAAACCTATATAAATGGATGTACACAAACAAAACTTACGGAGCGTAAACAACCATGGCGTATCGTTCAGAGAAAAACAATAATGGTTTCTGATTTAGGCACAAGGCAAACAGTTTAGGGTAGAGGAAATTCGATTAACTCGACATCAGTATTTGACTGGTACGTATTTTATTGACCCCGGAAGAATGAAAAGCAAAATTGATGTCGGCGTGAAGACCCGTAATTGAATGCTTCAAAATATTTCGTACGATTCTGTAATACTATCTACAATAGGATTTATGAGAAAAAAGAATAGATAAATTATAAAATTTAGTTATCATTTAATAAATTAGTTCGAGTTGGTATCACATCAAAAAGGAGTTTCTCATAATTGAGTTTCAAGCTCTTGATTTAGTAAATCACTAAACTCGCTTTAAAAATTGATCCAAACGATTGAATCACCCTGTAGAACATTTTATCATCGATTCCTGTTATGAGCAACGTGCTGTAGTTTTTCGTTTTTCTTTTTCTTTTTAAAGTAAAAATAGTATACGGAAAAAACACGTTATATAGTATAGTCTTAGATACACTATGTGTTATGGCAATAAAAGATGAGATGGTTATCAACGTTGGTTAAACAACAACAGTAACAAGGTGAACTGCTACTACTACTACTACTACTACTACTACTACTACTACTACTACTACTACTACTACTACTACTACTACTACCACCACCACCACCACCACCACCAGTAGTAGTAGTAGTAGTAGTAGTAAACACTCTACTCTCTGTATGTATACTGTTTATACTCTGTTCATTCTCATCTAAACGTTGAGCCAGTGTATACCAGTTACCTATTTGTATGCCTCCAAATCCAGATTTCCATGCATCTCAAGAAAACATCGACCCTGTTTCTTTATGAACAACAGATCAACATTTGTGAATCTAAATATTATCCTGAAAATAAATATTACGCTGAAAGATTTAATTTTACAACGCCATTATGCCCTTATGTGCGCATATCAAAATATCTATAAGAACCATGCGGCTTTATGTATATGTTATGACTCATAAACACATAGATATTATTATTGTAATTGATTGAGAGCGTTAGACTGGTAGTACCATTAGAGCGTCGTATAGAATGCTTTGCGGCATTTATTCTGGCTTTTTTCCTTCTGAGTACAAATCCCGCTGAAGTCAACCTTGCTTGTCATCCTCAAAGTACTGGTTAAGAATTCAGGTAGATATAATGGACTTTATCGTTGCTCTAAATTGCTGGCCTATGCTAGAAAGAATTATTACTGCAATTTGACTTTTATTAATTTAGTGTTCATTTTGGCTTCTGCTTATTGATCCTTTGTTTCGAATTATTGTGTGAGTTTCAACCCCTCGAAAGTAGTATCCGTGCAATAGTAGACTTCATATTATCTAAAAAAAAATACACTAAACTATTCGATATTTACGAGCATGGCCGCCTCTGTGTGTGTATGTTTATAAAACCTAATTCGGTATAGTATCCATATAACATGTTTCACTCACAAGGTATCAACTAATCCGAATCTATGGTGCGGCGCAGAGGAATGAAATCTGGAACTGTGGGCTTGTGAAACAAACTTCGTAACCACACAAGCATGACTGCTAGTATATATATATTTTTTTCATACAATTTTTCAGACAGCAATTTTTATGTAATTGTTCACTAAACATAAAAAAAAATAATATAACAAGCTAAATACATATTTCATTATTAAAAGAACATTTCTACTTTAAACTAATAACATCGAATAACAAAACAGAACACCTATGTAATATACACATATCTGTACCTGCAACCAATATTTGACTGATTACGTTTTATTTTATTTAGAAAATTTAAGAACGACAGGGAATTTAAAAATTAAATCTAATTCTAAAAATTCTCAGTGGTATGCATTACGATCAGATAAATTTAGAAATATTTATTTTTAAAACAGCTCCAATTTTAACGAACAAAACATATTGGCTTATAAATGTATTATTACATTGAACTGATATGATACATACATACATACATAATACATACTTATATATACATATATACACACACTCGCACTCGCACACACACGCACACACGCACGCACACACACACATACACACACACAGACACACACACAGATGTATAAAACTCTGTGTATGACTCTGTGTGTGTGTGTGTGTGTGTGTGTGTGTGTGTGTGTGTGTGTGTGTGTGTGTGTGTGCCTGTGCGCGTGAGTGTTCAGGTCTAGTAATCTTGGTAGTCCACAAAGGCAGCACAGCTCAATATTGATTATATATATAATACACACACATACACACAAATATATATATATATATGTATATATATATGTATATATATATATATATACATATACATACACACACACACACACACATATATATATATATATATATATATATATATGTATATATATACTTGAAAAGGTGGTTGGCACTTTATTCTGTTTTATCGTTCCCGTCGTTTGGTTTGATATTGTTACGCAGTTATCTGCTGCATTAAATATTGTGAAGAGAAATATCATGCCACAACACTGCCATTATGGTATGGCCAAACCTAGGGAGAATATGTATATTCAGGCCATCTACACCGGCCAAAATACTATATATTCTCGCTTGTTTTCACGTTTCAGCAGAAAGCAGCAGGGAAGCATTGTTCCGATGAGAGCCATTAGCTTGAAATGGACATAGACAGTTGTCCCTCGCTGCTTCTGCTGGGATCCGCTAGACGGCGTTGGCCGGCAACCTTTATTCATAGCTAGATTTCAAAATGTTTGTTTATTAAACATATCGTATATACCAGGAGTGAGAGAACTTTAATATCAGATGACGTGATATAACTTTAATGTCTGACAATATAGATTAATATAAGATAAATATAACATCAGCTACCATCAGATAATGTATTTATATATACGAAATTCACAAAGACACACACACACACACACACACACACACACACACACACACACACACACACACACACACACACACACACACACACACACACACACACATGTATATGATAGTAGAACACTGGTTGGTTATATCCGTAGTAGTAGAGCACCCAGTCCGTGGGACGTGTTTTGATCTCGGAGTACAGAGCTGAAACAAAAGCTGTATGCATTGTATCCAACATCATAACGACTCTGCCACTTCGCCCCCTCATTCCTAAATTCCACTAACTACCAAATAGAACTTCTGACTTCTGTCGGTTTCGACGACAAGTGTTCCAGTTGTTCACTCAACGGAACAGCCTGTTCAAGAAACTAACATGCAAATGACTGAGCATTCAACACACATGTGTACCTTAACGTAGTTCTTTGGTAGAACTACGTGGCGTAGTGTTTGACAAAGCTGGCCCTTTCAACTTTAAGTACAACTAATTTTTCTCCCGCTGAATGGACAGAAACAACCTGAAATAAAGTGTCATGTTCAAGGATGCAACAGCTGCCATGAATCTAACTCACGGTATTATGATAGTAAGCCGATCACACTAACCATTAAGCTGCACGCCTTCGCACCCGGCCCTGTTATTAACTAATAAATAGAACTTTTGAGAATTGAGAATAGAATATGAGATATGGTAGAAGTTAGATGGTAACTGATGGAGGAACTGTCAGGTTAAGCAGCTTTCTGACAATAACAAACCGATTAACACAACTCATGTCAGATAAAGCAATATATATTTTTAAAGACCAACAGTTATACATACATACATACATACATACATACATACATACATACATACATACATACACGCATATATGTATATTTATGTATATATATATAATTTATATACACGCACGCACATATAAACACATATATATATATGCACACACACACACACTCAAATATATATATATATATGTATATATATGCATAACCTAATATATTCCTTCCATATACTGTACCGATTGTGTTGTTATTTCTGTTTAAAATTTACACACACACGCACGCACACACATATATGTATGTATGTATGTATGTATGTATGTATGTATGTATGTATGTATGTATGTATGTATATACATATTGCCTTATGTAACTTCGTTTATCTATTCTCAGGTCTTTAAGCCTGTAAATACCTTGATTTAAAGCAAGCAATATGGTTGAGATAAACAATGTTTATTCGCTAAAACGAACCAAGAAATAATGTGATTTATATAAGGATGAAGAATTCGTAAAATGCTTGGCGACGTAAAAGACATAAAATTGGATTTAGAGAAGAGTCGAAACTAAAAGCAATTTGTGTTCGATAGAAGTGTATTAACAAGAACAAATCAGCATTAAAAAGCTTTTATAAAAGGGTTTTATGTAGAACCAATTGTAATTGTGGGCGTCAGGAACGATAACAATTATATTTCAATTATTGATATATATGATGTAGGCGGCGAATTGGCAGAGTCTTTGAGATATTAGTTCCAAATCTGTGCACTATGAGTTCAAATCCTTCCGAGGTCAACTTCGCTTGTCATTATTTCGAGGTCGATAAATAAAGTATTAGTCTAATGCAGATGTTAATTCTTCTTGTTTATATCTATCTAAATTTCTCTTTATTTCTATCTATCTTTTGACCTGTCTCTCCCTATATCTATCTATCTATCTATGGGCCTTCTCTGTATATAAACCTGTAGGTTGAGGAAGACAAACAGAGGGAAGACGAGAGCACCTACAAAGCGTGCTCCTGGTGTTGAGGGTTGTTCTATCCACGGGGTGTAAAACAACCCCGCAGTAACGTTCCCCACAATTGGGGATTTCGATTGTTTTATTTTGTATATAGTTTATTGTTATTCATTATTATTGTTAAAGATTTTATGTAAAACCCCCGCCGTCACGTCTTGCAATGTCCCATTGTTGTACTCCCTTGTGGTAAATAAATCTATCTATCTATCTATCTATCTATCTATCTATCTATCTATCTATCTGTTTTATTTTTATATTTTGTTATTGCCTCCTCCTTATTGAGGACGCCTTGTTTTGTAAACTCCCCCCATTGTACTTGTCCCACTTTTGATGCCTGGTGGCAAATAAAAGAAACATATCTGTATAATTATCTCTGGAAGAAATCGGCTGAGCTCCGATCTAGAAAAGAATGGGCTGCTATGACTCCACTGAGAGTTAAGTGCCTATCCATGACTGTATCATTGACAAACGAAAACATGCTGTAATTCAACGTACAAAATGTCTTGTAGGAATTAGTTCAATGCTTTTACTCTCAGAGTTCAAATCCAAGGGGAATCGCTTAGCATTTCATAAATTCAGGTTAGATATAATAAGGATGTGTCACGCAATGAAAATTACGAAAATGAGTACCCTCCATACATACTACCAACACTGCCACTAGATCGCATTTAGTTAACATAAAAGACATCGCATTTAGTTGACATATATGACACAAACAATCACAATTATACGTTTGATGTATGACTAATCCCTTGTGGGCAGCTACTTAACAGAGTTTACACACACGCACACACACACACACATATATATATGCATGTATATATATATATATATATATATATATATATATATATATATATATATATATATAAATAAAGAGTGAGATAGATAGAGAGATATGTTTCTTTATTAGCCACAGGGGCACAAAAGAAGAGGACAAATACAAAGGGGAAGTTTACATACAATAAAAACGTGTAAAATATTATCACAAATGCAATTGAAAAGTTAATCGATTTTACCCAATAGGGAGAGACAATGTGCAACCCTCATCTCCAGGATGTACCCCTTTACATCCTGGAGATGAGGGTTGCACATTTTTCCTCAACCTACAGGCTGATATAGAGAGAAGGCCCATTCACTCGGGCCATTCTCGCCACTTTCACCCACGTTTCATAAAACTTGCTGGGGTACAACATCTCTCTCTCCATCCTGATTCTTCTTCCAACGTGGTATTTGAAAAAAAGAATCAGTTGTTGGCCGGAGAGAAAGGTGTCTGACCTGCGGTTTGATCATGACAATGGACTCGGTGGTCAACCGGATTGGTCCCACCCGCGACACTAGTCGTTCTACATAGCCCCACAGGTCGGTAACGCCCGGGCAGTGTATGAATGCACGCGCGACGGTTTCTTCATCTCGCACGCACCTCGGACAGATCTTTTTCGAAGGGTCCCTGCCCGGGCGCCCATGTCTGTAGAGCTTGTCTCGAACTGGTAGAGCTCCTCAGTAGCACTGCCAGGCCAGGGACTTTTGGAAGTTGTCCATCGGTCCCGTGCGGAAAGTCCTACCGAACAGACTGGCCAGTTCGTCTTCCTCTACGCCTAGAGTTTCTCCGACCGCGTCGTCGCACTTGCTGCGGATCAAACCTCTATAGAATGACGAAGTGGAGTCTCCACTGATCGCCGGGTCCGCCTGCCAGAGGGCTGTGAGCGCCTGAGCACATTCGATGTGCCAGTCACCCAATTTCCTCGGTCTTTGCTTGACCCAGGACTGCAGCTCGGTCAGTGAGACGAGTCGTGGGAAGGCTCGCCACACGAACGGGGCCCACACCGGTTGTCCGGTGAGGAATACGTAGAGATGCCGCAGCCTGAGCGCGTGTTTGCGCATAGTCAGCCACGGCATCCACAGCCCTCCGTTGGAAGGGTGTTGGCAGCAGATGGATCTTCTCACCAAAGGATCTCGCTTCTTCCAAAGGAATTGGAAGAGCGCGCGCTCCATTTTGGTGAGCGTTTTGGCTGGACAAGGCACGGCGGTCAAGCGGTAGTAGATGACGGACACTATAAAAGTGTTCGCCACCTCCGCTCGATCTTTCAAGGATAGTTTGCACTCGGCCCACTTTTGCGTGAGTGCAAACACCTTGTCCGACACCTCATTCCAGTTTTTCTCCACCTGGAGGTCCGGACCAAACTATCCCCGAGCAGCTTTACCGGTCCTTCCGTCCAGCTTCGGACGACGCCATCGGAAGGCATCGGTTTGCCTCTCCACGATCCGAGTTGCAAACCGACGGACTTGTCCCGGTTCAGCTTCGCTCCTGTGAACCTTTCGTATTCCTTCAGTAAGGTGCCGACTTCCTCGATTTGCGAGGTACTCGACACCATTACTGTCACGTCGTCGGCGTAGGTCGACGCCGCTTTCTGCAGTGTCGGTTCTAGAGGGATGCCCTACAATACCTCCAGCTTCCGCAGTAATGATTCGAGCTATAGTACGTACAGAAGAGAGGAAAGAGGGCATCCCTGTCGGATGGATCGCGTGATATGGAACGGCTCCGAGAGGTAGCCGTTCACCTTGACCCTTGAGCAGATGTTGCTGTTGTACATTACAGCAATCCAGCCCTTGAACACGGGTCCGAAGCCTGCCGCCTCGAACACCGCATCCAGGTAACGATGGTCAACCCTATCGAAAGCCTTAGATTGATCCAAGTTGATCAGGGCCCCACGGATGCCGGGTTTACACCCTACCCTCTCTATGATGTATCGCATGAGGTGGAGGTTGTCGTGTATGGACCTGGTAGAGATTGCGCCTGTCTGCGCTTCTCCCACCAGGTTTTCGGCGACAAGCGCCAGCCTCTGTGCCAATACCTTGGCCAAAATCTGTAACTCTGTGTTTAGCAGAGTTATGGGCCGGAAGTTGCCTATGTCATCCCCCTTATTCTCGTCCTTCCTGACTAGTGTGACTACGCCCCTGGTCACAGAACTGGGAATTATCCCATTCTGCTGCCAGTTGCAGTAGACCGCTTCCAGGAGACCGGAGAACAAGTCCCGCACTGCTACGTAAAATTCGTAGGGTAGACCGTCGAGACCTGAAGATTTGCGTTTGCCGCATTGGCTCAGCGCGTCCCCTATCTCAGCGGCTGAAATCGGCTTTTCGCAGAACTTCGCCTCGCTGTCCGAGAGTCGCGGTAGGCCGTCGAGGTATGGACCGAAATCCATAGCCCCTCCGGGCGCGCCGCCCTTCCCGAACAGCTGAGCAAATTCCCGCTGAAAGGCCACGCACATCTGCTTCGGCTCACGTATCACGCGTCCGTCTTGGTCCTTCAAAGACCGAATCGTGGACTTGTTACCACTTTTTACCTCCGTCACCCGGGCCCAGCTAACAGCTTTGGCTCCCTCGTTACCCAGAGCACGTATTTTGCTTCTGACAACGCAGCCGTCGTGCTTTGCGTCGAAGAACTGGTCCAAGGCCGTTCTCGTTGCTAGCACGCTGGCTGCGTTGCCACTTCTAATTGCCTCTTCTACTTTATCTATCAGTTCCTTCTCGGTCCTATTTCTATTTAAAGCTAATTCTTTACTAAAAACTAACGAGTCTAATCTAACTGCCCTCTTGAGAGAGTACCACCATCTGTTGTTGACAATGGCCCCTGTCAAGTGCTGTTTAACTAAAGTACTAATCCGACTACTGTAGGCTTTGTATGTCGGTAACGCCAAGTTCAGCTTCCAGTAGCCGGGTCCCTGTCTATGGGTTCTATCAAGGTTGACCATGCAGGACACTAGTTTGTGATCTGAATAGGCAACCATGAACATTTGTGGACAGCTTAACATGTCCCTATCTTTATTTCTAATTAGAACCCTATCTAGGTATGATCTAGATGTTCCGCTACGATTAGTCCACGTCCACAGTGGCACAGTCGGAAAATCTAGTCGATATGTATCGGCCAGTTCAAATCTGCCGAATAAATGTTTGAGGCTGTTACCCCCCCCCCCCCCCCGTTATCGGGACATGCTCCCAAATAGTCCCAACGTGCATCTAGGATTCTATTCAAGTGCCCCACTAAAAGCAAGGAGCGGGACGTTCCCAGAAAAGTCTCTAGACGTTTGAAGAAGTCTGGCCACGGTGTCCTGGATGGGGCATATGCGGCCACCAACCTGATAGCTCCACCTTCACTACCGTCAACGTCTAGGACCACCAGTCGACCCTCCCAGTCCAGATGTATCGTCTGTGTTACGAGGTCCAGGTGTTTCCGCAGCAAAACGGCAACCCCGCCCCCACCTCCCAGCTGACAGAGAGATGCGTAGATCTCAAAGTCGTCGAAGATGGGGGCCAGCTGTCGCTCGCTGTGGATCCTGGACTCACAAATGGCTACTACATCCATACTGTGCGACCTGAGGTCGTTTAATAGTTTGCCCTGTTTCCAGGGCATCCCCAGGCCGCGTACATTCACACAACCAACTCTTATATTGGCCATGTTGGTGCTGAAAAGTTAAAAGAAGAGGAAAAGAAATCACTCACCTCTTCGTCTCCTGGGGACCAGGCTGCACGATTTCCATGGGGGTGTTGGAGTGGTTGTCTGGGTGGGTGGTGGTTTCCGGTGGGGTGGGGACGGAGATGTTTGATGGGGGGCGGTCTGATGAAGCGGGGGTGTCTGGGGTGAGGGTGGGGAAACATTTTTAAAAGGACGCGTTTAATGGGTTGAACACAAGGATTACCCACGTCCTTAGGAAAGTTTTCCTTTAAAGACTTATAGGTGTCTGTAGGGACCCTAATCATCTTTAAATTAGGTCTGTCTGCACAGTTCGAAAAAATTTCCCTTCGGCTTTCACCGAAGGGTCGTGGGAGATGACCTCCATTAAAGTTTTGTTGTCACTGTTTATGTATGTGTAATGTTTTTGTTGTGTTGTGTTGGTTTTTGTCTGTTGTTCTTGTTTTGGTTATGTTTGCATGTTGATGTTGTTGTTGTGGTGGTGGTGGTGGTGGTGGTGGTGGTGGTGGTTGTGTTGTTGTTTTGGGTGTTGGGAGCTTCTTTTTTTTGCAGCTAGCTGAGGACAGTAAGCCTTCAGGTGACCACTGCTTAAACAGTGGTAACATGAAGGCCGCCTACCCTCAACAGAAATGTTTATGTATGAAATTCCATCCAGAGGCACATTCCTTTAGTAAGGTGCCGACTTCCTCGATTTGCGAGGCGCTCGACACCATTACTGTCACGTCGTCGGCGTAGGCCGACGCCGCTTTCCGCAGTCCCGGTTCCAGAGGTATGCCCTGCAATAGCTCCAGCTTCCGCAGTAGTGGCTCGAGAGTCAGTACGTACAGAAGGGAGGAGAGAGGGCATCCCTGTCGAATGGATCGCGTAATATGGAACGGCTCCGAGAGGTAACCGTTCACCTTGACCCTTGAGCAGATGTTGCTGTTATGCATTGCAGCAATCCAGCCCCTGAACACGGGTCCGAAGCCTGCCGCCTCGAGCACCGCATCCAGGTAACGATGGTCAACCCTATCGAAAGCCTTAGACTGATCCAAGTTGATCAGGGCCCCACCGAATGTATCGCATGATGTATCGCATGAGGTGGAGGTTGTCGTGTATGGACCTGGTCGGGATCGCGCATGACTGGTAGATAGATAGATAGATAGATAGATAGATAGATAGATAGATAGATAGATAGATAGATAGATAGATAGATATATTTCTTTATTTACCATAAAGGCATAAAAAGAAGGGACAATACAAAGGGGGAGTTTACATACAATCGAGTAAAAAGGGTATAAAATGAAAATAATCGAAAACAACCTCAAAAGGGAGGGGACGTGATGGGGGTTGCACACACCCCCGAAAAAGTGTGCAATCCTTTGCCCGGGGAGCACATGGAGAAGGTGCTCCCCTCTCCTTCACTTCTTTACCTACAGGATGGTATACAGAGAACGCCTATTTACACGAGCCATTCTCGCCACTATCACCCACCTTTCATAAAACTGGCTGTGGCCAAGCACCTCTCTCTGCATTCTTATCCTTCTTCCGAAGTGATATCGGAAGATGTAGACCAGACTATGGCCAGAGAGGAAGTTGCCTGACCTCAGACCTTTCAATCGTGTCCACCAAACAACCTCTTTCAACATGGCTATTACGCACAGAAAAACCGCCTTTGCTTCCTTTGTGAAGAGGGGAGGCGGTTTGATTGTCATCACGGACTCGGCGGTCAATTGAATCGGCGCCACCCGCGACAGCAGTCGTTCGGCGTAGCCCCACAGATCAGCCACACCCGGACATTGCACCAATGCGTGCGCAACGGTTTCTTCGTGACGCACGCATCTAGGGCAAATCTTTTTCGAGGGATCCCTGCCCGGGTGCCCGTGTCTGTAGAGCCTCTCTCGAACGGGTAGAGCCCCCCGGTAGCACTGCCAGGCTAGTGACTTCTGGAAGTTTTCCATTGGTCCCGGGCCGAAAGTCCTACCGGACAGGCTGGCCAGTTCGTCCTCTTCCATGTCCAGCGACTCTCCAAGGGTGTCATCGCCCCTGCTAGCCACCAGCCCTCTATAGAATGATGAGGTGGATTCTCCACCGATGGCTTGGCCCGCTTGCCAGAGAGCCCTGAGCGCCTGAGCACACTCAGTGTGCCAGTCTCCCAGTTTTCCGGATCTTTGCTTGACCCAGGACTGCAGCTCGGTGAGCGAGACGAGTCTCGGAAAGGCTCGTTTCACGAACGGAGCCCACACCGGTTGACCAGTGAGGAATACCTGTAGGTGCCGTAGCCTTAATGCGTGCCTACGCATCATCAACCACGGCATCCCCAGCCCTCCTTTCGAAGGTTGTTGGCAGCAGATGGATCTTCTCACCATAGGAGGGCGCTTCTTCCAAAGAAATTGGAAGAGCATGCGTTCCATGGTGGTGAGTGTTTCCTTAGGGCAAGGCACGACAGTCAGGCGGTAGTAAGTGACGGACGCTATGTAAATGTTCGCCACCTGCGCCCGGCCTTTTAGGGACAGCTTACACTTGGCCCATTTCTGGGTTAGTGCAAAGACCTTGTTCGTAACCTCGTCCCAGTTCTTTTCCACCTGGAGGTCCGGTCCAAACCAGACCCCAAGCAACTTTACCGGGCCCTCCGTCCAGTGTCCGACGACACCGTCGGGAGGCATCGGTCTGCCTCTCCACGTTCCGAGTTGCAGCCCGATGGATTTTTCCCGGTTCAGTTTCGCTCCTGACAACCTTTCGTAATCCTCCAGTAAGGTACCGATCGCCTCAATCTCCGAGTCGGTCGATACCATTACTGTTACGTCATCGGCGTAGGCCGACACCGCTTTTCTCAATCCTGGTTCCAGGGGGATACCCTGCAACAACTCTAACTTCCTCAGTAAAGGCTCGAGTGTCAATACGTACAGAAGGGAGGAGAGAAGGCACCCCTGTCGAATGGATCGTGTGATTTCGAACGGCTTCGAAAGGTAGCCGTTCACCTTGATCCTAGAACAGATGTGGTTGCTATGTAAGGCAGTGATCCAGCCTCTGAAAACAGGACCGAACCCAGCCGCCGCTAGCACCGCATCCAGGTAACCATGGTCGACCCTATCGAAGGCCTTAGACTGATCCAAGTTGATCAGGGCCCCACCGAAGCCGGGTTTGTTGCCAACCCTCTTTATGATGTATCGCATGAGGTGGAGGTTATCGTGAATGGACCTGGATGGGATAGCACATGTCTGCGCATCTCCCACCAGGCTACCCACGACAAGCGCCAACCTCTTTGCTAACACCTTGGCCAAAATCTTTAACTCTGTGTTTAGCAGGGTTATGGGCCGAAAATGATTTATACTATCCCCCTTGTTCTCGTCCTTCCTCACCAGCGAGACTACGCCCTTGGCTACAGAACAAGGAATTCTCCCGTTCTGCTGCCAATTGCAGTAGACCGCTTCGAGGAGTTCGGAGAAGAAGACCGGCATTGCTAAATAAAGTTCGTAAGGTATACCATCGAGACCTGGAGATTTGCGTCTGCTGCATTGGCTCAGCGCATCCCCGATCTCATCAGCCGAGATTGGTCCCTCGCAGGACTATGCCTCTTCGCTCGAGATAAGCGGCAGGCCGTCGAGGTATGGACCGAAATCCACGTCCCCGCTCGGACCCTCGCCTCCCCCGAATAATCGGGCAAAGTGCCTTTGAAAGGCCTCGCACATCTGCTTAGGCTCCCGGATCACCCGTCCATCCTCGTCTTGCAACGACCGGATGGTGGATCGATTTCCACTCTTAGCTTCTGTCACGCGGGCTCAGCCAATGGCTTTGGCCCCCTCATTACCTAGAGCACGTATTTTACTTCGAATGACGCAGCCTTCGTGCTTTGCATCGAAAAACTGGTTCAAGGCCGTCCTCGATGCCAGCACTCTGGCCACATCTTCGCTCTTGATTTCCTCTTCTAATTTACCTGTTAATTCTTTCTCGTTTCTATTCCTATCGTCAGCTAACATCTTGCTATAACTTATTGATTCTGTTCTAATCTCTCTTTTGAGAGATGCCCACCATCGGTTGTTGACGATTGCACCCGTCAACCTCTCCTTAACTAATCTGCTAATCCGGTTTCTGTAAGTCTCTTTTGCCGGTAAAGACAAATTAAGTTTCCAGTAACCGGGACCCTGTTTATGTGTTTTCTCGAGATTGACTACGCAGGTCACTAATTTGTGATCCGTATAGCCAACCGTGCGCATTTCTGGACAGCTTAATATGTCCCTATCCTTACTTCTAACTAAGAATCTATCTAAGTACGATCTAGATTGACCACTGTGATTTCTCCACGTCCAGGTAGGCACAGATATCTAGTCGATATCTATCGACCAAGTTAAAACGGTCGAGTAACCCCTTGAGGCTGTTACACCCCCTCTATTAGGACATGCTCCTGCATAGTCCCAACGTGCATCTAGGATGTCATTCCAATCCCCCGCTAGAAGCAGGGAACGCGACGTTCCCAGAAAAGTCTCCAAACGCTGGAAGAAGTCGGGCCGTTCAGCTCCGAAAGGGGAGTAGACGGCGACCAGTCTCAAGGCCGCACCTTCACTACTGCCAACGTCTAGCACCAACAAACGACCCTCCGGGTCCGAGTGAACAACCTGTACGGCAAGACCCAGGTGTTTTTGCAGCAGTACGACAACCCCACCCCCACCTCCAGGTTGACAGAGAGATGCATGCACCTCAAAGTCATCGAAGGTAGGGGCCAGCTGCCGCACGACGCTGATCCGAGTCTCACAGATAACCATTACATTTATACCACATGACCTGAGGTCCTTTAGAACCTTTGCTTGCTTCCAAGTTGAGCCCAGGCCACGTGCATTCAAACATCCTACTCTTAACACATCCATGTGGGCGGCAGAGCCAAAGGAGAGTGTAGAGACCTACCTTTCTGCTTTCCGGGGTTCGGGTCGCACGACTTCCATGGGGTCGGGGGTGTTGGGTGAAGGGGTGTCTTGTGGTGGTGTGGGGTCGTCAGTGTGTGGTGGGGTTGGGGTGTTTGGAGTTGTGTTGGGAGGGGAAGGGGAGGGGGAAAGCTTTTTAGTAGGACGCGGTTTATGGGTTTGACAGAGGGTGGTCCTACGTCCTCCTTAAAATCCTTTTTTAGTTTTTGGTAGAGGTTCATTGGGATCTTTATTAATTTTAAATGTGGGTAGTTTTCTGAAGAAACAAAGTTTACACCTTTGGTTTGTACCGAAGGATTATTGTTTATGAGTTCATTTAATTTATTATTGTTTCTGTTGATGTAAGTATAGTGTAATGTTTTTTTTTCGGATGGTGTGAGTGTTTCGAAGAGGGGAGGGACAGGTTTGGTTTTGTTTGTTGCTGGAGGGGTGTTTTGTGTTTTGTTGGATTGTGTTGACATTTGGGTGGGGGTTGTTTGGCCTTGTGTGTTTTGCACATGTTTTCTTTTTTTCCTTTTAATCTGTCTGAAGGACTCCGTTTCTTCCTCCGAATTCGTTCGGTTCTCTTCAGTGTTGGAGGGAAGAGGTATGTTTGCTGGTAATGTTTCCGTGTTGGTTTTCTTTGTGGGGGAGATGGATGTCACTATGTTAGACTGTGTTGTGTGTTGTGGCTGCGGTGGTTGTGTTGTTTTATTGAGTGAGGGGTTGGGTGGGCCTGTATTTTGTTTTGGGGTAATGTGTTGTGACTGTTTGTGTTGTGGTGGTGGTGTAGTTTTACTGAGGGACGGGTTGGGTGGGACTGAGTTTTGTTGTTTCTTTATCTGTTGTGGTGGTGGTGGTGGAGCTGGTATTGGTAGCAGGGTTTTCTTTTTGTTGAGTTGGGGACAAGCGGCCTTCAGGTGCCCTCTGCCTGCACAGATATGACAGGACGGCCTTCTCCCCTCCACGCTAATGTTTATATACCCGTGGCCCTCTGATAGGATTCTGTCGGGTATTTGGGCGATGCGTTCAGGCTTCATTTGCACTACAAGCTCTATACCTGTTCCACTGAACGCATTGCCTGTGGTTTTCCCAATGGAAATCACGTTGTCATTCACTGGATCGATGAAGCCAGCTATGAGCCAGCAGTAGTCCACATCTGGCATCATTACATCCAGCCATATGCGTTGAGTTCTTTTACCCATATAAGATGGATAAAAGGTAAAATTTTTCGAACGAATCGGTGACAAAGCACATTTTTTTTGCCGCCGATTCGTTCTTCATAATAATCGCTAGGCTTCCATACAGTCTGTCTTTTCTTATGAAAGTGGTTTCATTAAGTACTTCTGTAAGTACTGTTTTGATTTCTGTTTGAGTTGGCTGTTCAGGTTTTTTTGAAGTGTTGTTGATGGTGCGAAACACGACCGTTCGACTTTCAATGTCTTTGGTGAGTTCTTGAAGCATTTTACCGATAAAATACCATTCTCTCCTTCACTTATGTATTGTTTGGCGTCTGTGATTCTTTGTGCCACATCTGAAATATTTTCAGGTATATATGTCAAAGATTTCTTTGTTGTTTGTGCTAAGAAATCTTGTTGGTGTTGACTTTGTCGTCTGCTTTGCTTTCTGTTATGATGTTGTTTTCAAATGTTATTTTTGTGTTTGTTGTGTCTTTGTTTGTGGTATTAATATTGTCATGTAATTTAAAAAATTTTTTTTTTTCGTTGTTGGAATCCATGTCCAGATTTGTGTTTTCGTCATTTTTCTCCGCAGATTCGTCTGTTTTTATTTAATTTTTTCCTTCCTTCTCTATGACGTTAGTTGGGAAGGAAGGGGGGGGGGGACTAAAGCGTGCGAGCTTACAACTCTTACCGCTGTCCCCCCACCACTATTTTCGTTAGCTTCGTTTAACATTTCTGTCAGACGATTGAAATTTTTTTTTTTTTGCCACAAAATTTTTAAAAACAGGTTTTTCACCCCTAGGAGGGGTAAAGATGAGCTGACCCACCGCCTGACAGTTCAGACGGGGGGTCAAGCTACACAATAGTATCAAAATTAAAATTGAACTTACAAAATTTCCGCAATAAATTTGAACAAAACTTCTGCGCGAAGTGAATTACATCTACGCTATAGAACAGACGACAGCTAGATTACAATATAGATAGATAGATAGATAGATACATATATGTATGGGTATATATATATATATATATATATATATATATATATATATATATATATATATATATATATATATATATATATATATATATATATATATATATAGATATATATATATATTTATAAATACATATATATATATATATATATATATATATATATATATATATATATATATATATATATATATATATATATATATATATATATATATATGAATATACTATATATACATATGTATGTATATATATATATATATGTGTGTGCGCGCTTGCACGTGTGTGAGTGTAAAACTTGAGCACCACAATTATTTTATCTAATTGTAATTAACTCCTTAAATGATTACTGTAAATATTATTGCCATGATATCAATGATTAATAGAAGATTATCCCCCTTTATATTAACTGAATTAACGCCAAACGGGGTTAAATGACAAATCTATGGAGTATTAATGGGAATTAATTAGCATGTTACGTTAAAGATTGCTATCTTATTATTATCATTTTTATCAAAATTATTAGATTAGTTCCAGGAATGGGCTTCGTGAATGAATGATTAGTTGATGATGATGATGATGATGATGATGATGATGAATATGATGATGTTGGTAACTACAACAGCAGAAGCAACAACAACAATAACAAAAACAACAACACCAAAAACAACAACAACAACAATAATAATTATAATAATAATTGTTTCTACTTTTTGGCACAAGGCCAGCAAATTAACCAGTGCATTACTGGTACTTTATTTTATCGACCCCGTAAGGATGAAAGGCAAAGTTAACCTCGGCGGGATTAACTTTGCCTTTCATCCTTACGGGGTCGATAAAATAAAGTACCAGTAATGCACTGGTTAATTGCTGGCCTTGTGCCAAAAAGTAGAAACAATTATTATTATAATTATTATTGTTGTTGTTGTTGTAATAATAATAATGGTTTCTTATATAGGCGCAAGGCCAGCAATTTTGGGAGCGAGGAAAGTCGATTAAATCGACCCCAGTGCGTGACTGGTACTTTATTTTATCGACCCCGTAAAGATGAAAGGCAAAGTTAATCTCGGCGAGATTTGAACTCAGATCATAAAGGGCCGTAACTCTATGCTGCAAAGCATTGCGTCCGACCTTCTACCGATACTGCCAATCCACCGCACTATAATGGTTTCTTTATTGGCCACAAGGTCTAACACAAAAATAAACATTACAGGCGGCACAGAACGGTTCAACGCGATACAAAGTGGGTTTTGACCGTGTAAAAAAGGTCATAACAAAAAAAAACAAACAAAAAAAACATAGAAACGTGCAAAAACAAATTAAAAATTCTAACAACAAAATAGGAGGAAACCTCAGAGCTGGCCTGTTCACACGGGCCATTCTTGCCACATTCATTATCATATTCACTATCATCGCAGTGGACTATTGTATGCGCCTTGAACTAGAGAAACACCAGGATTCAGGCTTCACTGTAACACCGGCTCAGAGCAGGAGAGTTAAGGCTAAACAGATATCAGATACTGGGTTTGCTGACATAGTTCTAGTGACAAACTCAGTGAAGGAGGCAGAGGAATTTATGTGAGAGGTGGAGACTGTGTCGATGAATGTGGGGTTGGGAATGAGTGGGTGGGAGTTAGACGAAGTATCTTGTAGAGAATATCAAGGAGCGAGAAAAGATTATGAATGTGGGCGTGGAGCCGCTAGAGCAGCTTGAGGACTTCCTGCATCTGGGAGCAAAGATTGGGAACATAGAGGATAATGTGGTGGAGAGGAAGAGGAAAGCTTGGACGGCGTGTCACAGTTTGAAGTCAGTGTAGAAGTCGGACCTTCGTAAAGACCTGAAGATCCGTTTCTTTGTCGCTGCTGTGGAGTCTGAGACTTGGACACTGACCAAGAGACTCATTCAGATGGTGATACTGATGATGGCTCTGAACATTTATCACTATGCACTGAGGATGAAGAACGCAGAGCTGTACGGGACCCTCCCAAAAGTCAGCTCAAATGTGACACAGGGGAGACTGTGGTTAGCTGGACATGTTCACCGACTTTCAGAGTTGACAATGCACTCAGTGGACCTGTGAAAGCCCCTTCACGGACACACTGGAAGAGGGAGACCGAGGGTAATATATATTGATGCCCTAAAGAAAGACACTAGTCTTTGGGAGACGCGGGATATGGCAGTGATGATGAAGGACAGAGACTGGTGGAGAGAACTCGTCCATGGATCTCAGAAATTTTACCTGCCATATATCTATGTGTGTGTGTGTGTGTGTGTGTGTGTGTGTGTGTGTGTGTGTGTGTGTGAGTGTGTGTGTGTGTGTGTGTGTGCGCGCGTGTGTGTGTGTGCCTCTGCGTGTGTAAGTCCATTGCTCTTATGTATTCTGTACCGAGTTACATACAATACTACCATCTCTCTCCTTCTCCCTGTCCGTTTGAGACATGTCATCAGAAATAAAATGAAACAGCAGTGATTGGTCCGTTGTTAGAAAACTTCTATAACCAACAACAAGCTAACAACGACCAGCCACACTATAGCTGAACAATCCCGACACGAAAACAAACAAAATAAAAAGGAATAGATAAATAAACAAAATAGCGCACATGTCAGACTGAGACAAATAAATGATGGAGCAGCTTTGACAGAGATTAGAAATACATTTCACTGGAGACGCTATATAGAAGGTAACAGTTAAACTGAAAGTGAAAGTGAAAAAATGTAAAATTTCCGATTCGGATTGTGGTTGAATAGAAATCAATGTTCCATTGAATAATTTAAAAATAGAACCTGTTTGAGTTGTGGAGAATTTGGAAGCACTGGAATTGAAGTACTAAGTTACATAACTGAGTTATACATATATACGTGACTATAAAAACACATATTTATGAACGCACATACATAATACATAACGCACATACATAATACATAAATACATACAAATATACATACACATACAAATACATACATATACATGTACGGAGGTACTTTCATATCTATCTATCTATCTATCCATCAATCCATAAATATATTTCTCTCTCTCTCTCTCTCTCTCTCTCTCTCTCTATATATATATATATATATATATATATATATATATATATATATATATATATATATATATATATATATATATATATATATATATATACACACATATATATATATAATACCCATGATCGTTTGGTAAATCACTGATGAGGGACTCATTTTATAACATGTTATCCATGTGCAACCAGCAGTATTCTTCTCACCCATTTTTTCATATATATATATATATATATATATATATATATATATATATATATATATATATATATATATATATATATAGATATATATATATATATATATATATATATATATATATATATATATATAAGAAATTAAAAGAGGGTTAAGAAAGTTCCATATATTTTATTATGCGCATTTCAGAAACAAATATCATCCTGGGACAATAATAAATGTTACCTAATTTTAGCTGATGAGAACGCAATTATCGTCCCAGGATGATATTTGTTTTTGAAATGCGCATAATAAAATATATGGAATTTTCGTAACGATCTTTTAATTTCTTCTATATATATACTTCAGTTCTATCAACTGTTGAGTGCTACTTAGTTTTATTGTTCTACAATAAAACTCACCTCCTACATTTTATATATATATATATATATATATATATATATATATATATATATATATATATATATATATATATATATACATACAGAAATATCCACGGTTAGTTGTGGGATCTAGTCTGCATGAAGAACTCAATGTAATCCATATGTTGAAAATGTTGTAGGTTAAAATAAATCCCGGAAAACAATAAAACATCAAAAGGCAAACAGAGTCATGATATAAGTTAAAACAATGAAATAAAAATGCAAATCATTAGAAATATACTTCACTGCTTTACGATCGTTTCTAGGTGATAATAATACATCGTACACATATTTCGTTATCGATCTATGTAGGGTTAGTTACAAAATATAAAATAAGGAATATATTTACCTACGTGTATATCATCAGCCGTTGTCAAAAGCAAATATATATATATATATAATATATATATATACATACATACATACATATATATATATATATACATATATATATATATATATATATATATATATATATAACGAACGAGGTGTGGTAAGGAACCAGATGGACCATAACGCACCAGAGTACTCAACACTTAGGGTAGTAGAGTGGGTAATAGGAGAATGTTTAACCTCGACGGCAGAACTCAAGCCGTTTCGACGGCTATTTCTGGATCCAGAAATAGCCGTCGAAACGGCTTGAGCTCTGCCGTCGGGGTTAAACATTTTCATATATATATATATATATATATATATATATATATATATATATATATATATATATATATATGGATGTATGCATAATATATTTGGCAATATACCGTATGTTTAATTAAAAATATTTTGAAGACCTTACGCTATCATTTTAAAGTAGTGACTCTGTCACTTACTTCTTTTCGGCGAAAGAAGGCATAGAAGCTAACAGTCTGTTTCATGCTGTTTGGCAATGCCCTCTTCTGCCGAAAATTATAGAAGCTGGATTCTTATAGAATTCCAGTAATAATCAGGAGCTGATTATACAGAGGTGTATTGCCAAATATATTATGCATACATTCATGTATACATCGCTATTTCAGAGCACCAATCCAAATACTTAATTTTTGCTGGACCGGCAATCGCTCTGTATAATCAACTCCTGATTATTACTGGGATTATATAAGAATCCAGCTTCTATAATGTTCGGCGAAAGCAGGGAGTGCATTGCTCTGATGATCGCCAACAGCGTGAAACAGATTGTTAGTTTCTTTGCCTTCTTTCGTCGAAAAGAAGTAAGTGACATAGTCACTACTTTAAAATGATAGCGTAAGGTCTTCAAAATGTTTTAAATTAAACATACGGTATCTTGCCAAATATATTATGCATACATACATGTATACATCGTTATTTCAGACCACCAATCCTAATACATACATATATATATATATTCGGTACGCCCGGCCGACTAACTCACTCAATATGCAAATTAGGCTGCTCAGCCGTTAATATGCATAAGGAAAGTATATACTTTCAAACGTTCAATCGACTGACAGGAAGGTATACTGTGCTGATGACAGCTAATAAGCTAGAAACTAGTTCATCGTTCCTTTGTCAGTGTTGAACAAAAGGGCAACGATGGTTGCCGAACACTCTACGGCTTAATTCGGGCTGTTTGTTTACAAACAAACCGAACATTATAATAAATGTTCGGTAAACCCATAAGTACATATATATATATGTGTGCATGTATGTATGTATATACATACTACTGTACGTCTGTATACATATATGTATGTATGTATACATACTTATATTTAAGTACCAGCCGTACTAAGAGTGAGAAATGAAATTTCATTTTTTCCATATATATATATATATATATATATATATATATATATATATATATATATATATATATAATATATGTATAATAGGTGTTGGATGCTTAAAGCGTCCGTATGCTGTAGACCGTTTGAGCACTCGATGCTCTCAAAGAGCAGAGTATGATATCACAGAAAGAAAAAAGAGAATAAGTGTTGCGACGAATGGAATTTATTGGAATATTACAATCGTTTCTCTGGCGACCAGCTAGATGCACGATCGATGTGATGATCAAACCTGACTCTGTAAATCGCAAGGTCCTCAGATACGTCTTGATTCTACATAATATATGTATATATATACACTCACACACATATGTTTATAAATATATTGGACTTTTATCGCGCGTGGATTCAAATATAAACAAGATTTAATCTGAATCTAATTTACATAAGTACTGTTTCTAAAAGCGCAGACACTCTGTGGTTAATGTTTTCGATGTGTAACCACGCGACTTAGATCTCAGTCTCACTGTATGACACCCTGGGAAAATCTCATCTTCTATAATATTGGATTGACCAATCCCTTGTTTGTGAAATTTAGTCGACGGAAATTTGGCAACATATCAAAAGTAAAAACTCTGATCATCGGATTTTTATATACCGTATTTCCCGGCGCCTAAGACGCTTCGTCCTCGAGGACGCACCCTAATTTTGACAACCAAATATTTGAAAAGAAAATAAGGTCCCAGCACTTCAGGTCTTGTTACCAGAAATTTCTGGATCCACTCCTACACTACGATACTCCAGTTCGACTATTCACTGTTCGGCCCAGCAGTGATTTTTATCTTCATGTGTTTCGCCAGGGAAGTTCTTGGCCAATAGTGTCTCAGTTCATGCAAGTGGACAGGGCTACAGCTGGTGCAGTATTTTAAGATTTTGGTAGTATTAGATGTAGACTTATACAGTACTTTCTTTTTCTCAGATAAAGGAAAAACTAAACTCCACAATAGGAAAATTATTGAGGAATACGGAATAAGATTTTATTGCACAGTTACACTTTGTAAAAATAGCACATGAATATGATATCCCAAATAGAACAAAATAAAAATAGAATAAAGATTACAGTAAAATCTACACAATAAAAAACATTTCAATCATAAAATCCTGAAAATATTTTGCTTATTACTACCATTTATAGAAGTACCACATAAACATGACATCCCAAATAGAACAAAATAAAAACAGAACAGATTAAAATCTGCACAGTTGAAATATTACAAATAAGAGAACATATTTTAATCTTCAAATCCTGAAAATATTTCACGTTTTTGACATTTGTAATAACGTGATATGACAAAGCAAACGTTACAATTAAATTACAATGGAAAAAAAATTAAAATTGTGCAAATATTAAACGTACGAGTATAAGGAAAATATTTCACTCTTCAAATCCTGAAAACTGACTGCAGTCCTCCATAGCCCCCAAACCAGAAAAATTATCAGGGTCGTCAATAGTGTCCGAAATGTCACTATCTTCAAATACAATATCATCTTCCGCGCCATCTAATGCATTACTGATGCCACATTTTTCAATTTTCATAGCATTCCATGATTTCATGATCCATTCGCACACCTGAATAATTGTTGGCCTCTTCAAACGACCTGTTGGTGTTAGGTCATGGTCCTTGGCTCTCATCCACTGATTCCACTCTTCTTTCATAAATGCCTTAAAAGGCTTGTTGATTGATAAGTCCAGTGGTTGTAATTGGTTTGTTAAATAACCAGGAATCACTGCCATTTTCGTTTTCAATTTCTACACCCTTTCTTTAATAGCCTTCGTTTTGTGGACACGAAACTGGTTCCACACAAGAAGGGATAATTTTATAAGGAAGCCACCGGAACGCCTTGACCAGACGTTATCTAACCATAACTTCACTCCCTCTTTATCCATCCACCCCTTTGGGTGGACGTGAACAAAATGTCCACGTGGAATTTTGTCTTTTAGTAAAATTTTCCTCTTGAAAATAAGCAGCGGTGGCAGTTTTGTTCCATCAGCACAACATGACAGTACCACAGTTTTCTCATGTCCAGATGTCTTTACACTTACGGTTTTGGACCCTTTAACACCCACTGTTCTATTTGATACAACATCAAACGTTAACACCTCATCCATGTTTCCGATCTGACCCAGTTCGTAGTCAATCTCTTTTCTTACACTGATTGAGCCTGTGAAATTCGATTATTTTGTTATCATAATCTTCAGGCATTTTTTGTGCTATTCTTGTTTTCATTCTCATTGCCAGTCCGTGCCTCTTCATAAATCTATAACACCAGCTTCATATGCCACGAAAATCATCCAGACCTCGTGCTGCTCCCCTCACTTTTGTTTCATTAATAATCCTTTTTATTGATACTTCAAGACACGAATTTATTTCCGCAACTATCAACTCCTTCTTGCTCCAGTTCTGGCCACTTAGCTGCAGTTTGATGCAGGTTACGTTTAAGTCTTGATGCAGGCTTCAACAGATCCTCTTCTTCCTTCCAGTAGCGGATAATTTTCTCAGTTGGCGGTGCTCCAAAATGCTTCTCTGCAGCCCTGTTGCCATGCTGTTTGGCATATTCAATCACTTGTAGCTTGTAGTTGATTGTGTAATAGTATCTTCTGCTTGAAGTTGCGGATCACTCCTAACGTCAGAAGGTCCAGCTTTGAACTGGTTAAGACCATGGCTGTCAGAGATCAAGGAGGAAGCCAATGTTGCTGCCTGAACACAACACGTTTCATCACAGAGTGTGAGTAAGTGATTACGTTAGTATTGTTATTAATATTTGCTTGTAAACCCTTTAAACATACCGCAGTTTTACTTCTTTCGTCCTTTAATAATTGTTTCTACGTTAGACACAAGGCCAGCAATTACCCAGTGCATTACTGGTACTTTATTTTATCGACCCCGTAAGGATGAAAGGCAAAGTTAACCTCGCGGGATTGAACTCAGAATGGCAAGGGCCGTAACTCTATACGTCAAAGCATGGCGTCCGCTTAATAATGTCCCCTTAAAGTCAAGTCGTTTGAAGAGAGTGACATTACCGGCAATACAATACACATGTAACAATATCACTTGTCCGTTGCCTCGTCTAATATACACTGCCCATACGGGAATGAATTTTTGTGATTGCGTATATGTTAAAAAATATTTATGATACTTTTGTTTATTTACTACTTTAACAAAGTATAATTTATACACTTCACAGGGGTTCAGATTACTGTCTAGCATAGATAATTTTCCTCTGGGGTTAGGATATGCCTATGAAAAATGTAACCTTCGGCCTCCAGGACACTTGGTAGATTTTTGAGACTTATTTTAGGAAAAAAGTAGCGTCTTCGACGCCGGGAAATACGGTATATATATATATATATATATATACACACATACATATATTCATACACATATACATATATACATATGTGTGTATGTGTGTGTGCGCGCGTGCGTGTGTGTATGTGCGTGTGCGTGCGTTTCTTTACTGTCCCGTAACACAGTGGTTCGACAAATAGTGATCAATTGAATAAGCAACAGTCTTCAATAAATAACTACTAGGGTTGCAGGAACAACTAAATTACTTGAAGATGATGTCACAGCATGGTAGCTGTGTAATGGCTGAAACCTGTAAACGAATAAAAGAATACCCTGCAATCATTAAACCCTTCTTTTCTTCTTCTTCTTCTTCTTCTTCTTCTTCTTCTTCTTCTTCTTCTTCTTCTTCTTCTTCTCCCCCCCCCCTCCTCCTCCTCCTCCTCCTCCTCCTCCTCCTCCTCCTCCTCCTCCTCCTCCTCCTCCGCAGGCATACTCAGCTATGTAAAACAAGATGATATCCTTTCGGCTTTACTTGTTCTCCATTGACATAACATCAATAATCTTGAAAACAGTATCAGAATGCAATTCAGTTTTTCTATCGGTGGCTAGCAACTGTAAAGTCTTAGCTACTCCAGTGACATAACCACTGTAAACAGCTCCAGCTAAGGTATGCAAAAGTACCTCGTTGCTCTTACAAGACTTGCAGCAGAAACTGGGCTATTTGTAAACTTCTCCAAAACTAAATATAGGCCATCACATAAGAATAATCAACCTCTACACCTTACAATATATGATAAACCCGTACAACAAGTTTCAGAATTTATCTAGCTTGGTTATAAATTTCTGTTGCAGTTCGTCACAGAAAAGGCTTAGGCTGGGTAGCTTTAACAAAAATAAACGGATACCACTTTATATCAAATGTAACATCTATAACTCTTATGTCCTACCTGTCGTTCTTTATGATTTTAAATGTGATCTGGATCTCATACATGATTAGTAAAATCGAGGCCTTTGAAAACCATATTATGCGGTTCGACACAAACCAGAAACTACTCAGCCATATAAAATCTGTTGATCAAAACTAGTTGCTATATTATGTGCATCATCTAAAAGCAAAATCCTGAAGGTCTTTGGTCACGTAAAACGTTAACAAAAAGGTATTTCTAAAACATGTATGGAAGGTATAATTCAGGGTAAAAAAAATATGTACTGAAACATCGGCTGAGAAAGCTCATTTTCATACAGTGCATATATACATATAGTTTCTATCTACCAAATTCCACTCACATTGCATTGATTAAACCGTAGTTATATTATAAGACACCCAAATTGCCATACAGCGGGACAAACCCAGAACCAACTGGTTGTGAAGCGAACATCTTAGTCATTCAGCCACAGCTTTCGTCCTACCAGCTTCTATTAATAAAGAACTTATACTTACTCATTGTTATTGTTGGTTGAGAAATAAATGTTCATAGATCGATATTCGATACACAGCACTATAATACTTGGTGTACTGTGAATACATCCAACAATAAGACATCTAATGATGATCGGAGATTAAATCAATCGTAATAGAACCCAGCGATCGACATCAATAAATGTTTCATTTCGAAAGATGAGATTTATAATCTGAAAATTGTTAATCCTATTAATAATTGTTTCTACTTTAGGCACAAGGCCAGCAATTCACCAGTGCATTACTGGTACTTTATTTTATCGACCCCGTAAGGATGAAAGGCAAAGTCAACCTCGGCGGGATTTGAACTCAGATCGTAAAGGGACGTAACTATGCTGGAAAGCATGGTGTCCGACCCTCTACCGATACTGCCAATCCACCACCTGTTAATCCTATTAATAATAACAGGAGATCGATTTGGCAGAGTCATGTGATATTTGTTCCTGATCTCTGCATTATGATTTCAAATCCCAAGGCCTGCTTCACCTTTCATCCTTTCGGGGTCTATAAAGAAAGTGTCAGCCCAGGGAAGGTACAGCTTCTCTTCTTCCAGCTGTTACATCTTGAATGTCACACTGTATCAAGTGATAGAGGGCCTGAATGCTCCGCTAAATCAAGGGATGGGGACAATCGAGGGGGTGTTTGTGTCTGCTTGGGCACATAAAATCGTTAGCAAAAGTGTGGTATATACTACCATGTTATATTCGATTTCGAGGGACGGCTGAAACATAGTTATTATCAATATCATACCCGAGAAATTTAAAACCAAAATACTAACTATGTAATGTTTTTGTTGTTGTTTTTGTGGGTTTTTTCGAGGAAGGAAATAATTTTTATTTACAGAAAAATATATACAAAGCAATAAAGAAATGAGGTATAGAAGAAACAGAAATGAAATGAAATTAAAGAAGAAATTAAACAACGAATGGAAGGGAAGATGGGGAGGGAGCGACAGACTACATCCTAGTCTCGGCGGTCTCTCACAACTGCGTCCTGCGGACAAAATGGTGAAGGCTTTGCCACGGAAAATAGTCAGATACACCTGATGCAACAGCCACGCTGCCCTACGGGTCTGCTTCCTTAGGCGGGCTGCCATTTTGCCAATTTTGTGAAGGAAAATTGGCAGTTCGGGTACCTAGGACACTTGAACTCTCGACAGCAACTGGCGTAAAAAGAAATCATTCTGTCAAAATCTGGTATTTAGCAATTTTCCTCTCCTCTCTACTTCGAGCAGCAGTGCCACAGTTTGCGGCGGAAGCAACAAAGATGGAAACACTTCCAAAGGAAACTTTTTACATGAAGAACATATGATGATGAGAAGGGATTCTTCGTCAGTTTTCACGATGAGCTTTAAAGTGTTCAATCAACCGAACACACACACACACACACACACCCACACATACGCACATATATATATATATGCGTGTGACATTAAACTAGTAAGAGAAACCAGCACACATAGTTCTTCTTCTTCATTAGTTTCTTTTGCTCTCTTGAGACAATTGGGCAATAAGAGATCTCTATTTTGCACGGTTGCAAGCCTAGTCATGGACCTGCTCTGAAACCATGGATTAACTCCTCGTTTCTAAACCAATATTGATTAGTGGCGGTAAGCTTGCTAACCTCGCGCTCCATAGTTTCATAGTATTATATATTATATAATATATATATACAAATTGACCAAGGAAATAGATATTTCATGTTTTATGATAGAAATGACTTTTCTTCGTTGTAAAGAATCTGCAGTATATTTTCAGGAAACACTTTAGGAAACATTTCTGTAATGTATTTAGAAGAAAGGATATTAATGGAATAGAGTGTGTATGGTTATTTATCAGTGAAACTCGAAGAGGACAGATTCGTAGACATGAGGTAATACATTAGACTAGAGTGATGCACCATCAGTCACCATCACAATTCCCTTATTTCCTATGCATTTTCAAAATTCACATGCATACATACATATATGTATATATGTATGCTCATATATAATATGTGATTGTGTGGGTACACACACACACACACACACACACACACACACACACACACACACACACACACACACACACACACACACACATATATATATATACACACACATTAAATAACACATACACAAATATAAATGTTTACTCCACCATATCTTTGCTTCCTTTCAGATGTAAACAAAAGGTGTTAAATATCCACTCATGTGAAACACATATACGTATGCACACATACACGCACTCACACATACACACACATGCATATATTCATATATATATATATATATATGAATATATGCATGTGTGTGTGAGTGTGTGTATGTGTGCATACGTATATGTACACACACACACACATATATATTGTGTGTCTGTGTGTACATCACCGTTTATTCACACACACACACACACACATATATATGCGTGTTTGTGTACACCGTATCCTACTACACATACAAATACATATTCTTTCCCCAGACACACACACACACACACACACGCACACACGCACACACACACACACACACACACACACACACACACACACACACACACACACACACACACACACACACTCTCACACGCAGTTTCAACCCCACACGCAGGCTATCCCGCATATACACAGTCTTCAGCAAACACACATACACACACACACACACACCACACACACAGAGTATCCCTTCACCTCCAGAACCATTACTTAACACGAACAAATAATGTACACACTATCTTCCTGGACGCACACATAAATACACACCAACGTACAGTCTCAATCACACACACCCACAGTCTCCACCGCATACATACACAAATACTATCTCCCAACACACACACAGAAGTACAGAGAGAGAAAGAGAGAGAAAGAGAGAGAGAGAGAGAGAGAGAGAGAAACACGTATTAAATAATGCTGACGTATATTTATTCACCTATTAATATTAATTCTTCGCCACCAATCCCATCATACACCATTCTTTTCTTTCCTGCTATGTTCCACCATTCCCAACCTCCAATATGTCTGACACTTAATTAAAGCCAACGAGAAGTTCTCTACATGGTCAGATTGTTTGCTAGAAATAACAACACATCTCCTTGAAATCAAACCCAACTTTCTTGAAAAAGTAGAGATACATTAGATAATGTAGTCCTAGATATGCAATGCCTGAGTGATCGACGGCATAGTCATGGCTGGAATGCATTTCATCATACATATTACGTAGTCTTGGAACAAAACCCAACAAAAACATCCAATTCTATTTCTTCCCTAAGAAGCCATCTTAAAAAATATAGTTAAACATGGTTTGCACCCATTTAGTTAACTATCACAGCTGGATCTGGTGGTGTTTGATCGAGGGAAGGCAAAATACTGTACGGTATCGCAATCTTTCCGTTCTGAGACGGTAAATCTTATTCCGGGAGGTCGAATCTTTAAAATAAGTTCTAAATATCGAGATTAGGCTGTGGGTGTGTCAAACGCTTAGAGGGAATCACCATTTTTCTTCTGTTTTGAGACTGTATGTCTCCAATCTCTGATGTACCCTACAGTGATTTCTTTTCCTTTGTGGCAATCAGGTGAATTCGGCCTCAGACACAAGCTTCGTCACGCAACAGTCTGCGTATCGTATGATGTCAAAGTATAGGATATACTCCGGGAGAAGGTAGAATTGCTAATGGAGTGGGTGTCGTTGGTTGTTCTCTGCGGAGTGCTTTCTCTATCTGGTCTCCGAATCGCAGCTCTGTTATATTGCCTAAAAGCATATATTTTGCCCCATGCCTTTCCTCTTTTCCTTTTTAATATTCACCCAATGCCTTTTTCTCCTATGTATATTATCTATTAAATCAAATAACTTTCATTTAAATTAAAACAAAATACGTACATGTATATATGAAGAAGAACCGCCATTTTAGTTTTCAACAGATTTCTAAAAGCTCTCCAATGTGTTTCTTTTCGAAACTACAACGGTTAAAGCATCTGGCATCCATATTCCAAAATCATCTACCTATCTAAGTTCAATCGGGACGGTGATGGCCATCCGCAAGAACAAATTCCGTGAAAAAGCCTGGTTATTTCAGTACAACGCCCTCACCGTTATTTGTGGCAACACATTCGTTATTTCGTCTGCTGGGTCCCCGAAACGCCATGATTTGCACTTATCTTGCACAATTTTACAACTTTATTGAGGCAGAAGGAGAGAATAAACATATGCTGATTTTTGGGGCGAAGAGAATTTAACTATATCACTCAACGTTTGTTAATAACTAAAGTCTCAATAGTCAATTTATACACACACATACACATACACACACACATATATATATGCGTGTATGTGTGTATATTTGTTTGCGTGTGTGTCTGTGTGCATACGTTTCTCTGTGTGTGTACAAATATATACGCAAAGACATACACACACAGTTTAGCGTATGTAATTTATACGTATATATTTAGATACGTATAAATTGTGTCTTGTATTTGGACAATGTTTCATCGTCTTCCGGCTGCCAATGTTTTTTTTTCCTGTCTATGTAGATTAAATATATTTATTTCGGAAGAACAGGCATTTCTCAACTCAGCAAACAATTCTAAAAAGATTCATACAGACATATATACACATACGCACGCGTCCACATACATACACACACGCATACACACACGCACGCACACACACATACGCACGCACACACACACACACACACACACACACACACACACACATACACATATATATAAGTGTATATATATATATATATACAGATACATACATATAAATATATATTTATATATATGTCTATATATATGTACACACACACATATATATATATATATACAAACACATACGTATGTATTCTCTTGAATATGATTGAAATTTCCACCAGATGCTATCCTTCATGTTTATCTGCCCTCTACAATGTCTTTCTTCTTCATTAGTTTTCAATGAAACTGAAAACATTTACACGCAGACACACAGACACACACACACACACACACACACACACACACACACACACACACACAAATATATATATATATGTGTGTGTGTATGTGTCTGCGTGTGTGTAAGTGGATGTTTAAATCTAGTCCGTTGCTACGTGCCGTGTGATTCGGGCAGAACATATGAAGCCATCACTTGTTGATTGCTTTAGCAAAGCGCCCAACTTAATAAGAGCATTTAATTAGAATATGGGGCTAATCCAACAGGGATGTGCGAACCACATTATGTAAGCCGGAGCATTATATATTATCAAAAGATCGGAGGCCATAATCAGTTGATTCAAGTTTATTTAAAACTTCCTTATACATATTTCACTGAGGACTATCAGTTATGATAGCCTAAGCTCTTCAGATGGCGAAACCTATAAACAATGAAAACATTGAAACTGCCTCCAAAAATCTTTAAATTAAAAAAAATCCAAAAATATGTGTGTATGCAAAAATTAAACAAACAGTAAAATGAAGAAATATATTACTTTAACACATCATATAATAGGAAAATAATTTTAACGTTTCGACACTAGTCCTTTACCAGAAAGTAGAGTGAGTAATAATAAATAAAATAGAAAGGTAGAGAGTGAGAAGAGAACTGAATGGAAGAAAATGTTTTTGAGAAAAACACGTATGTATTCAGTCAGCCATTTTGGAGAAATGTTTTTCAGCTCCTAGAGAGGTCTACAAAGGGTTGTAATCACTATATTTTGAGTGCGCGCGTGTGTGTGTCCGTGTGCATGTGTAGGTTTGTTCGTTTGTTTGTGCAAAGGTTTGAAGGTTGGGCATTGGACTGTGACACAGCTGGCTGCTGTGAGGATGTCGAGGGGTGTGTGTGTGTGTATGCGCTTACATGTGTGAACTGACAACGTAGGGAAGTATAAATGTATATGAAATGTTACCCATACATACACACATAGACACATACGTAGAAGCTTTCGCAAAGAGTAGCATAGAAAAGAAGGCGTTATGTTGTCTTATATATTCCATTTCGTGGTATGGCCGTTAGAGAAATTGCTTAGCTTCTGGTTCGACGATATGGTGGTACAACCGTAAACAGTCGAACTACGAAGTATGGAAGTGGATAGAGCCGGGAGGTGGTGGGGGCGGATGGTATACTGGGAAACATTCAACATTGACGGCACCATAGCCGCAGCACAGGGTGCCATGCGATAACAGACACGCATGCAGAGGAAACAAGCATCTTAGCCAGAGCCCAGGGATGTGTGAATGAGTGGTGTGTGAGCGTGTGCAAATACGCGTCCATGAATCAGAATGTGTAGGCGGCGGGGAGATTGTGTTATAATAATCGTGGATGCAGATGCACGTGTATATAATGCAGCCCTATGTGTGTGTATGCACGTTGTCTGCATGGGAAGCTACAGTTGTAGGGTGGATAGGATATGCATGTGTGTAAATAGAAATTTAAGGGTTATGTGTGTTAGGTGGTATAACGGGTGTTGTGAATGTGAAAATGTATTATGTGGTTGCTGGAGTTGTGTGTGTGTATGTGCGTGTGTTTGTGTATGAGAGCAAGGATAAAAGGAGATTATAGAAACTATGTGTGTATGTTATAGTGGAATTGGGTCCATTCAGGAAAGTAGTTCCAAGGCGAAAATTTAAGTTCTGCTCGGTCCAGGTGCAAGTGAAGAGGGATCCGTGATGTAAGATGTGGTCTGAGACAGGGATGTGTTGAGTTGAGTGGTTAGGAGAACTGAAGTGACAAGCGACAGGGGTGCTTTACCAAGTTGTATGTTTCGCACGTGTTCGGAGGATCGGTCGCCAGGCGGCGGCCACTTTATCCGATGAATATAAACCCAGAAAGGGAACACCGGGGGGAATAGACGACATTGGTAGAGGTGCAGGTGAAGGAGTGGAGTGGCGAATGTGAAAGAGTGCTTCCTACCTGTGAGGGTAGTGAGGTTTGTTATGGAGGGACAGGTACTACAGCAGGGGCGAGAGCAAGAACGGGTCTAGGTGGAGTCCTAGGGAAGGAAGAGAAGGAACTGTGTACAGGAAAGGCACGGAGATTACGCGCGCCCGCTTAAAAACGGTGATGGGTGGAATAGGAAAGAAGCAGGAATTGACGGGGTCAGAAACTAGGTTTCGGAAGCAAAGATGGATACGACGCCACAAGGGTAGAGTAGAAGGGTGATAGTCGAAAGAGAAAGGAAGCTCGGTGTTGGCAGTGGGGGGATGGAGTCATGTGTGAGAGGGCTGCTGTGCGGTCAGTATCATGGGCGCAGGTAAGAACAACTTGGATCAAGGTGGGAGGATATCCATGCTGGATGAAGCGAAAATCTATTAGTTGGGACTGGAACTCGAGGTCTTGGTCTTAGTTGCAGAGTCGAAGAAGAAGGACTTGTGAGTAGTATGGATGGAAATGAAGTCGATGTCGGAGTGGACACACACACACACACACACACATATATATATATATGTAGCTTGTGTTTCTTCCTATCTTCGGTTAGCTTTCCCCTGTGTTGTTTACTTGTCTCACTCGCTTTACGCGTTTTAATTGTCCTAATAACTTATTTTAGTTATTATTGCACCAACGTGAGGTATATGATTTTTAATGCAATGAAATACCAATGACCGTTGGCAAATCACTGATGAGGGACTCATTTTATAACATGTTATCCATGTGCAACCATGCAGTATTCTTCTCCCCATATTTTTCATATATATATATATATATATATATATATATATATATATATATATATATATATATATATATATATATGATGTTAAGCTTCAAATAATTTTTTCTGTCTGTGTCAGTTTAATGACGTCACAGACAGGATACAACTAAGTCTGAAGAAACCTCTGATTCTATCAATTCCAAACACATCATGTCATGATAACTTTACTCTTTGAACTCACGCTTCAAATGTTCTCAATATATATTAATGCTACTAACTACAACCGTCACTCGCAATCGAGTAGGACTTGGTCGTAAGTATTAAGCTTTTGCTAAAGATTTTGTCAGGCTATGTGGTTGCCAGCAGACACGCACACCATCTTAAACCCATACATCTTTTGTTTTCGTTATATGACATAGATAGGGGTGCATTGGTTGAGTTATTCGGACAGAGACTACTATCGCAGCATATAAAGCAACCCCTGACCCCTTTTTAATCAACAAATAAGTGTTTCTGATTGATAGCTTCGCATATGGCATCTACGAACCCACCATTGTCAAATGTGTAGCATACCGAGGCCGTTCGTCATAGCAGTCGCAGTGACCAGCGGACTGCTTCCGCATCAATTCTATTCTCTGTTTATGTTTGCTGTAATCCAGTAATTGATTACTTAATCTTGGCGAGCTACACCTAATGACGTTGCCAGATGTCTTGCGTCATATAAGTAGGCCATAGAAATATGTATTGGGATTTTTGAAACATTAACGTAATATTTGGAATCCGGCCTTCTGTTCTCAGTGAAGTATACACACACACAGATACATACACACACACACGCGCGCGCGTGCGCACACACGCACACACACACACACACACACGCACGCACACACACATACACACGCACACACACCTATAAATATATATATATATACATGATGATGGCTGCCCCCTCGTTATCGAGTATGGCCATTGCACGATATACCATGGGTAATTGCTGGCCTTGTGCCTAAAGTAGAAACAATTAATTAATCCAAGAGTGCAGAATCATGTTGTAGGCTTTGCGGTAATCGACCCACGCCATGGTCAAGTTGGTTTTCCGCTTCTTGCTACCCTTAAGTATTGTTTTATCTATCAAAAGCTGGTCCTTGGTACCTCTGCACTTACGCTTGTACCCTTCCTACTCATCTGGTAGGGTTTCATTTTCTTCAAGACGCCAGTACATTGATTCTACGATTATTCCAGTCAATAATTTCCACATAAGTGGTAAGCATGTTGTCGGTCTATAGTTGTCTACTGCATTCCCTTTAGTGATATCTTTTAAGCACAAAACTGTCCCGCCCTTTGTCAGCCACTCCGGTATCTCTTGATCAGCATTTAGCAATGTGTTGAGTTATTCAGTTATTCGTTCATGGCATTGACTAAATCTTTTGATCCAGCAGCCTTGAACTCCATCTAGTCCTGGAGACTTCCAGCAGCTCAAAATAACAACAATAGAAGGAAACTTTAAAATGACAAACAACCTTTGACCGAGGCCAACGTGATTGAAGTTGTTGTTGTTGATGGTGGTGGAGTGGCTGACGCAGTGGTCGGTGGGGGATGATGATGTCTTTAGGGCCTGGCTCTTAATCTTCCGACACAATTTTATATAAGAACCATATGTTAAATTACTATTTTAATAATGAAATAGACAATAATTTTAGTAAATCTCTTAACATTTTTTGTTAAGTAATTAAAATAAATTAAATAAAGTGCATTTCATTAAAAACCTCGCCACGAAAAGATCAGCTCTTTTGATACCACCCACTCAAAATCAGTTCTGGTTATGTCAAACAAAACGACCCATTTTAAAGGTTTCTTATTTAAATTAAAACATTCCAACACCATTTTATATAAAAATTAATTTCTTAAGTTAGTATTTTAGTAATGAAATAATGAATAATTTTAGTAAATCACTTAAAGCATTGAGTAACCAGAAGGGAGGTAAGTGTAAAAGCCAAACTCGCTATTAAGTATTAAGTATTCGTGCCAATCTTTACCTATGGTCAAGAATCTTGGGTAATGATAGAAAGAATACGATGGCGAATGCAAGCTTCCGAAATGGGGTTTCCCCGAAAGATCTTTGGAGTAACGTTACTAATAGAATTCGTAGCCTGGAGAATCGAGAGTTACTCCAGGTAGAGATGCTTCTTCTCCGAATTGAAAGAACACAGCTCCAATAACTTGAGCATGTGGTTGGAATATCTCAAAACAGAATCGCTGGACAGATTTTATGGGCAAAAAAAAAAAAAGAAGAAGCAGAACTTAAAATTCTCCATTAATTAAATGAAATAGACTGGTTTTCATTAGACATACAGCCACTAATGTGTTAAATGATGACGTTTGTATATGTTAGGACGTTGTTTTGTTTGGCCTTTATAACCTATGTTTATTGCTCTGGTCTTTTTTTAGTCCATGGAGCGCTTGCCAGCATAACTCGGATATTGCGTTTCGCTTTGTTTTCGACCACTGCCGAAATTCGATCTTGCTGAAATTATATTTATATGTATATATATATATATATATATATATATATATATATATATATATATATATGTATATATATATATGTGTGTGTGTGTGTGTGTGTGTGTGTGTGTGTGT
>OZ024742.1:236866973-236871973 GCA_964016885.1 Eledone cirrhosa
TGAAGACCCCGACGGCAGAGCTCAAGCTCTTTCGACGGATATTTATGGACTAAATTAGATTTTTAGCGTGGTAGTAAATAGCCGAACTTTTCAAGGGATAATTCAGTATATGGGGTAATTCCATATACGGAATTGCCCCTTGAAAAGTTCGGCTATTTACTACCACGCTAAAAATCTAATTTAGTCCAAAAGTAGCCGTCGAAACGGCTTCAGCTCTGCCGTCGGGGTCTTGAATATTTCTCTCTTTCTCTCTCTCTCTCTCTCTCTCTCTCTCTATATATATATATATATATATATATATATATATATATATATATATATAAATGTACAGGCATTGCTTGTTCAGGATATGTTACAGGTTTGTGTGGCTGGCTGTAGCCTAAAAGTGCACCAAAACTCTATAATCTGACAAGCGATTGCAATACTTTTAGCAGAGTTTGCAGCCATCATATATATATATATATATATATATATATATATATATATATATATATATAGGTGTGCGTGTGTGTGTGTGTGTGTGTGTGTGTGTGTGTGTGTAACATTTGAGAAATAAATTTGATCATAATCTAAGTTAAATGTCTCTCGAATGTCTGTGTGGTTGACGTTATTGGACGGACTGGTGGGCACCGCTGTGTGCTTCTAGAAATGCCATGTGAAATGTCAACAGGCTGTATTGCTGAAGCTGGAAGTGCAAACACACAAACACACACACACACACACACGCAAATATACACTCTTACCTCAACATATACACAAACACGGTTATATACACACAGTCAAAGACAGAAATAAACATGTGCACGCGCGCAAACACACACACACAAACACACACACATACACACACGCAAATATACACTCTTACCTCAACATATACACAAACACGGTTACATACACACAGTCAAAGACAGAAATAAACATGTGCACGCGCGCAAACACACACACACACACACACATATAAATACTCATACAGTCATACACATATACTCACTTACCTCGATATATACACAAGCATGCTTACATAGTCACAGTCAAAGACAGAAATAAATATGTGCACGTGCGCACACACATACAGACACGTACACACACACACACACACACACACACACACACACACACACATACACACACACACACATACGCACATCGACACACGAGCACTAACATACATACATAACACATACTAAAACACACACATAAACAAACACACATAAGACATATAACCCCCCACCCCCACCACCCCAAAAAATCGATACATACACACAATCACATTTACACATTCATATACAAACATATTCTCACGCACACATACACACACAAAGAAAACCTTAAGAACGACATACACACATACATATAAATCCCACCCACAGTCACATACAGTAACACCCACCCCACCCCCAGGCACACCCACACACCCACACATCTCACGCTTCCAACGCACGTTCTAAGATCTATTCACAAAGTGTTTTGATAGAATTTTAATTTTGTTGATATGGTTATTGTTGTTATGGCTCCTCTTCATGATGATGATGATGATGGTACTGGTGATGATGATGATGATGATGATGACAATGCAAGGAGGATGGGAAGGGGGAGGAAGCGGTGTAGAATTATGCTGATGATGATCTCCATCATTATCATCATCACCATAATCTCATGATCAACAGCAGTACCTCCTCCACCCCCTCATCCTCATCCCCCACTTCCTTCTTCTTCTTCTTCTTCTTCTTCTTCTTCTTCTTCTTCGTTGGTTGGCGAGGGCGGTTGATGGGTAGAATCGTTAGAACATCAGACAAAATATTTTGCGATATTTAGTTACGACCTTCTACGTTCCGAGTTCAAATCCCACTGAAGTCAATTTGGCATTTCATCCTTCCGTGATCGATAAAATAAAGTACCAATCAAGTACTAGGCTCGATATAATCAACTTTTCATTTTTGCTGAAATTACTGGTCGTGTTCCAATATTAGGAACAATTATTATTACCTGAGTTCAAATCCCTCCGAGGTTAACTTTACCTTTCATCCTTACGGGGGTCGATAAAATAAAGTACCAGTAATGTACTGAGTAATTGCTGGCCTTGTGCCAAAAGTAGAAACAATTATTACGTTGATGAGAGTGGTAGATTGGCAGAATCATTACAGTGACAGACAAAATACTTTCCGGAATTTAGTTGCTGAAAATGGAAAAGGAGGCGCCAGATACTAACAACCGGTCTTAACTGCTGCAGCTTCCTGTCATATCACAATACCTTCCGTCAATGCTTCGAGGATAGCCAGAGCTGTATAATCCCTAGTACTTAGTCTATCAAGCCCGACAAAACGAAATATACAATCGATCTGGATGAGATTTGAACTCACAGCCTAGCTGACTGTAATTAAAATACAAATAAAATCTATCCATCCATGGGCTCTCGATTCCTGAAGGTGAGAGAAGGGTGCCGTTGTAACATACGTTGAGTTTCGGGCATTTAACTTAAGGTGAGAAGGTATCCCTCACCGACCTTGTCCCATAGTGTCGCACTCAATCTCCCTGAGAACTACGTTAAGGTTAGACATGTCTGCGGAATGTTTAGACACTTGTAAGTTAATTTAATAAGCAGGCTGTTCCGTTGTTCGAACAACTGGAACGCTCATCATCGGGACCGAAGAAGGTCCAACACACATGGTGTAATTGTTTTATAAGAATGAGATTGAAGACTACCTGAAAGCTGAAACATATAAATGGTATGTCAACAGAAGTAGTGTAATAACCTAATTTATCCTTCAACTCTCTGTGTCGTGTCTGTGTTACAGAGATCTGTTACTTTTACTACTTCTAAGATTGTGTAGTACCATTGAATTGTACAGACTCGTCAAAAGAGAAGAGGAATGTAACGATAATACTATACAAATAATATTTAGTATGGAATTCTGAGGTATTTGGTGTCGTAATTGTTATGGAATTGATATGGAATAGTGTAGTATTTGTTACGTAATTGTTATGGAATTGATATGGAATAGTGTAGTATTTGTTACGGAATTGTTATGGAATTGATATGGAATAGTGTAGTATTTGTTACGGAATTGGTATGGAATAATATACAGAATTGGTCTAATTTAATAACTACTAAGTAAATGAGTTTTGTCTATTTGTGTATGAAGGCGTAAAGGTAAATTAAATAACACTTATATCATAATGGAGTCGTAGGAGTGCTGTTCTGATACACAACTTATTTCGGTTGTTTGAAACCTTGCGAAGCCCATCCCTCTTCAGGTCGATACTCAGCCAATTTCTTCCAGAAAAAAAAAAGAGATTGAGAAAGAGAAATGGATAAAAAAACAAACAAAGGAAGAACGAACCCTACTACTGTACTGGCACTTTATTTATCGGCCTCAAAAGGATGAAAGACAAAGTTGACTCCGGCAGTATTTGAATTCAGAGTTCAGTGAACCGGAACAATCCGACGTCCTAATGACTCCGCCCAATTGCTACATTCTATGAATGTGAATGTATGTTGTATAACCATACACCTTCATGATAGTGCATGTATCATATCAACATACAATTTTGCATAGTGAAGCAAGACTGCTTTCGGGTCGCGGAGTGGGAATCACTTCTCAAAATACAAGTGAGGCTTCTTATGAGTGGAAGGAGGCAACCAGTTATTCGATTAACTGAAGGTCTAACTTGTTAATAAACGAGCAAGTTATTGAGTTTTGTGCATCTTTAACGTAATTCCAACGCCGAATCAATGTGACACCGTAGGTGACAAGACTGATCCTTTGAATTTCAGATACATTTCATCCAATGGGCTTCCACAAAGTTTCCGTCTTCCCAATTTCTCTGACATGGTTTGAATCAATTTGATGCTAAAAATGGTAAAAGATACTTGCTTAAGATACCACGTTCGGGGTTAGAACCCAGAATTTCATGACTTATAAGCAAGCTTCGTAACTATTCCGCTACACTGCGATTACTTTAACTTATAACATTCTACAACGATTTTGCAGAAAATGTCTTGAAACAGGTTTGTTAATTCAAATGTTTATGGTAACTTTACTTATGAAGAGATCGTTGTGAAATTCATATTAACCCAAAGACATTGCGAGTTGAAGTGATGCCGTCTATGGTGCCGTCAATGATACTAAAAATAATGTTTTATGTGCCAGATTGTAAATTTATTGCACAATGATTAGAGTTCTTACTTTAGAGAATTCATTGCTGTTTTGTGAGAGTGACATGCTCGTGCGCTTTCATGTGGTACAGGACGTTAAACATTAAGACTAGAACATCTGAAGAACTAGAAAAATCAGAGGAAATCACAGTAGATAGCAGATCTAAAGAAATAGCTGATCTATAGAAATAATTATAGAATTTGTAGTTAAGTACCTGAAATACATAGCTTTAGAAATAGCAGAGCTGAATAAACAGCCACAGAAATAGATTATCAGAAAACGATATCTTATTTGAAATGTTGCTGAATGGATCGATTCTCATGAGGATAGCAGGGTAGAAAATATTAAATTACTCTGGCAATACAAACGGTTATCACTTGCACTCTAAAATGACTTGGTATCCATGTAGTCTCTATCATTAGAGACGCTGTCTCGATCCTCTTAGTCACGGCCCTATTGAACATCCAGGATGCGACAGCTAGGGGGAGAAAAGCCTGGACATACATTCGGATGGCACTTTCTTTATTGACCCCCGCAAAATTGAAAAACAACATAGCCTTGTGTAGGTTTGAATTCAAGGTACAGAGACTCGGAGCCTGTAGAAATATCGCAATGAAGATGAAGGATAGCAGAGTAGAAAACGTTAAATTGCTCCAGCAATAATACGGCCATCAATTGCAATCGAATATAAGTATCAGCATGTACCTTGCTTTTGTTAATGGTTCCAATTCCGGTGTTGTCACGAGAAGACACAGGTACATTTGGGCCCTTCTAGTATTGCTCCTACAGAACATCCAAGATGTGGAAACTAAAGGAAAAGGAGGGCACGGGTACTGGTATTTT
>OZ024742.1:236876973-236886973 GCA_964016885.1 Eledone cirrhosa
GTATGTGCATGTGTGCATGTGTATATATATTAGCGCGAGGGCATAGAAATAATCGGGCTGGATACTCAATCGCGCGGTTAACGACTGGGAGTGAAGGACCCTAGCCTTTTCTAGGGCATTCTTCTAGGAGAAGGCAACTCAGGAAACTGGGATAACTCCGACATAAAATCTGCGACTCAGTAGTTACCGATGATGTTGATATTTTCTTCTTTTATAGCTTTTATAGCTACTGTCGCTCAGAGAGTAGGATTGGCTCAGTGCACAGTCTTCCCACGCTTAAAAAAAGTTTCCATGCACAGGCATTGCACGATAGCATTAATTGATAACTATTAATAATGTTATATCGTGCAATGGCCATAATCGATAACGAGGGGGCAGCCATCATGTATGTATGTATGTATGTATGTATGGTCACCAGTTGGTGCTACTGGTAACATGTATCCCAGTACAACCTGTCCCATGGTCGGGTCGTTGGCGACTAAACTGGCAACCCCACCAAGGTTTCTTGGTGAGGAGGGTGACTTTGGACATCCTGCAGGACTAAAAACAAAACCTGTCAAAGGGCAAAGGAGCTCTTAAGAGTCAATGGCCATCCAAAATCACTGCGAGAGATGACCCCTTAACCTTTGTCAAGGCAGAATTCTAGGAGAAGGAAAACTCTGATATAACACCTGCAACCCTGATGGTATCCAATGATGTTGACTTGTTCTTCTTTTTGGTAAATATCATCTTGGTTAAGAGAGTGGGACTGGCTTTGTGCAGTGCCTTTGCTCACTATAAAAGCTTCACGGCACAGGCATTGCTTTATATCTGGAGATCTCTCTGCACTTGTCGTCACATGGTACCAAGGGCCCAGCACTAATTGTCACAAGTGTAGTGTTTGTACCAGAGTTTTCAAGTCGCAGGCTGGACTAAAAATTCACACTCGTTCAGCGCATCGGTAGGGGTTCTCCTACATGGATATAAAGTAGTGGCCGTACTCGAAAACGAGTTGGCAACCACCATGTATGTATGTATGTATGTATGTATGTATGTATGTATGTATGTATGTGCAATACATTTTAGATCATTGGCTGGGCTAAAAAGCCACATTCGATCGCAGCGCTGTTAATTGCTATCGTGTGTAGATATGTTTGTGTGTGCCCGTGAATGTATATCTATATATATGTATATTATTATTGTTGTTATTGTTGTCGTTATTATTATTGTTATTATTATTATTGTTATTATTATGGGGTTTTTTTCTCGTGCAATGGCCATACTCGATAACGGGGTGGGGGTGGGGGCAGCCATCATCATGTATATATGTATGTATGTATGTGGGTGCGGTCACGTTATACGGATGTCTGATGATCGTATTCCAAAGCAACTTCTCTACGGTGAACTGTGCAAAGAAAGGCGACCACCACACAAACCAAAGATACGGTACCGGGACTGTGTAAGGGGCACATTGGCTTGCGTTGGAATTTCATCTGGTGAATGGGAGCAAATGGCTGAGGAGCGTGTGAAGTGGAGACATTTGATCAAATCAGGTGATCACTTTGAAACTCGTCAAAGGGAACACCAAACACTGAAAATAAGGTGAAGAAAAGGGATTGTTCTGAACGGCTTGCTGTTGAACGACATCTAGTTTGCCAGCACTGTGGTTGTCTGCCTGAACAAAGCTGGTCTGATAAAACACGAACAAAGTCGTATCAGCTTAGGGGAGAGAATAGACCAACACTGGGGTGAACTAAAATGACAAAATCAGTTCGGCAACTGAAATAGAACTGAGAAAACAGAGGCTGAACAGAAAAGATGAATGGAATAACAACAACAGCAACAACCATACACAAACAAACAATAGTGACCTAAGATAAATATAAATAAAATACACAGGTAAAATAACAACAACCGCACATAAACACGCACTAGTGACCAAAGATAGAATACAAACACACACAGACTCAGACAGAAAACACACAGAAAAACGCATGCGCAGAGATATGTAGAAATAATTTTACATCGGTCATTTGTTTTCATTGTTAGTACAAAACAGTATTTGGTATCACGTTGATGTGGTGAGCTTTTCCATATTTGTTTTGATAATTCAACAAGATAATGAGTTAACAATAAGGTTCTAATGCCAAGTTCATTGCATTGTTGTTTCAGTGCTGGCTTTGTTAACGAGTAGCAAACAAGCTGGTTTTCATCAAGTTCCATCCGATATTATAAAGTTATGAAATAATTGTTTATAATTTTGGCACAAGGCCAGCAATTATCCCAGCGCATTACTGGTACTTTCTTTTATCGACCCCGTAAGGATGAAAGGCAAAGTTAACCTTGGCGAGTTTTGAACTCAGACCGTAAAGGGGCGTAACACTATGCTGCAAAGCATGGCGTCCTACCCTCTACCGATACTGCCAGTCCACCGCCCTAAAGTTATGAAATAATATTCTTGTCTTTTGCTTTTCATAACCTGAATGGATTCAGGCTCGTTAAAATAAAATTGATTGATTGATTTTGCTTTTCATTTTCCACGGCGAATAAGAAAAGGAAAATCAGAAAGGTCAATTGGCTGCTTGAGAAAAAGCCAGAGGGGGAAGTTACCTCAGACTCGACCGCCATTCCCTACCACCACCACCACCACCACCAAACAACAAGCGCTCTTGTGATTTCTCTACATTTGTGTTAAACTTGGCGCGACAATTTTAGTTGCCATAAAATTACTAGCCAGAAGATCCAGGGAAGTGTAGAGAAAAGAAAATGTCTCTATATAAAAAAAAAAAATGTCTCTGTAAAAAAAAAAAAAAAAAAACGTCGGCACTTAAATCGAGAAATTCTATAAGGAGTATCAAGGACTGGAAAAAGAAAAATCAAGTATGATTGACAAAGCAATTGCAAAGTGGGGAATTTGGAATCTCAAGGAAATGTTTGACATTGCAAGCCAGGTTGTTCTCGAACAAAAAGACGTCCCATCTGAAGAGAAAGCTTTCCTTGAGATACAGCGGAAAGATCGGATAGTGTTGATGCAGAACATATGGGAGCCATTCAGAAGAAGATTCACTATATGAAAGTAAGAAAGAGAAAGCAGGATGAAGAAGTCAAGATGTCCGGGAAAGTAGCTCTTGAAAGTTTGTCATCCAGCTCAGCTATTTTCAAGTCAGCACTGCTCCAAAAATCACTGCGAATAAAACCGATTCTCGATGCCACTCATGCTGTCACGTGGGAATGAGAGAAACTATCGATATAACAAGCAAGTACTTCTTACATCACAATTACGGAGAACCTTGGTCGTGATGTGTCTCAACTTTCCATTTTCCCCGCAGCTGTTTATCGAGCAAGAACGAGTCATTGTGAGATGATGGATCAGAAAATCGAGTTATCCACTTTCCCACTTGAAGAACGAACTTGAACAGTCATCCACTGGGATAGAAGATTATTACTATCGGCTTCCCGATGCAGCACACTCGAAGATCGGATTACAATTTTACTTACAAGAAAAGGAAAATTGGGGATAGAATAATTGGTATGTCCTTCGACACCATCGCCACTAACACCGGCATGCACCAAGGAGCCAATACAAGCAGTGAAGAAGCTCTGAAAAATCCATTTTAAGGCTGGCTTACCGCCATCGCATTCTCGAACTGGTTCCGAATAAAGTATTTTTCCCTACATCAGGTCCCGGTATCCCAATGTTCAAAATATTCCAGGAACTTTGGGACTCCATCGATAAATCTTATTATCAAATTATCCTGGATGATGATGAGCTCATGGAAGACATCTACGAGCAAAAGAGAGGGGGGGGGGTGATTGAATATCTACTGACAGTACTACTTTCTGGAGATCATCCTTGAGAAGTCTATGCCGAGTTCATAAAGCCCTCCCTTATCTATAGCTGTAGTTGACCATCTTCCCAATTCTCCTTCTTAGTCCCAGGAGCTTACCACCGGGCTCGTTGGATGGCTAAGATCATATATGTGATCAAGATAGTTCTGTTCAAAGAACAACTTACGCTTATACCAAATCAAGAGATCTACAAAAAGGCATTTCTGGTTATACAATAATACAGAAATGCCTATATATGCATATATATATATATATATATATATATATATATATATATATATATATATATATATATATATATATATATATATAGATAAATAAACACGGGTGTGTATGATTGTGTATAGAAGATTATATTAATAAAAGGAATTCCAACTTTGTCTGATTTTCTCGTTTTATTTACAATCCTTTAAAATTTATAATGGTATTATAATGAAATAGTATGATAGAATATTAAATGTTAAGTGTTAATTGAACAAGTACTTTCATGCTTTCGCAATCTTCAAGTTCATAATGTGTGGTGACAGTCAAGTTTGCAAATATATATATATATATATATATATATATATATATATATGTATGTATGTATGTATGTATGTATATATATATATATATATACATATACATATATATATATATATATATATATATATATACTGTATATATATATATATACTGTATATATATATATCAAAGGTAGAACTATATTATCAATTCTCAAAAGAGAGTAGAGAAATAGACTTATAGAATGTAATTACCAGCTTTACAGAGAAAGGAATAGCTTGATGTTTTATATGATGTGCATAAACCTTTGGAGAAGAAACAGATATTAGCATGGAAGAGTTGTTATATATTTAAGAAAAAAGCAGACCGTACGAATACAAAGGTATCAATGGAAACTCAATCCTCTTTCATGAAGTAATTGTTTTTAATTTCTTACAAATGTTTCGAATGAAATGTGACCTGGAATTATTCAAATGTTGTTGGAAAATACATCTTCACCATTGACTTTCTTTCTCTCTGAGGAGGGGGAAGTGTGAATGGATAATCATATCTATTCTATATACGCACACACAGACACACACAGACACACATGCATCTGCCCCCCCCCCCCCTCTCTCTCTCTCTCTCTCTCTCTCTATATATATATATATATATATATATATATATAGGAGAAAGTAAGACCCCCACGGCAGAGGTCAAGCCGTTTCGACGGCTATTTAGTCCAGAAATAGCCGCCGTCGAAACGGCTTGAGCTCTGCCGTCGGGGTCATACTTTCTCCTATTACCACTCTACTACCCTAAGTACTGAGTACTCTGGTGCGTTATGGTCCATCTGGTTCCTTACCACAACTCCTTCTTTATATATATATATATAAATATATGTGTATATATATATATATATATATACTATATATATATATATATTTATTAAAATATATATATATATATATATATATATATATATATATATATATATATATATATATATATATAGAGAGAGAGAGAGAGAGAGAGAGAGAGAGAGACAGACAGATTGTATATACCTGGTAGATAGGTTGACAAACAATCAAACAGTTCTATATGTAGACCAATATTTTCTAAAGTTGATTTGATTAAAAAATTATATCTTTTTTTAAAACATCTATAAATAGTTTATCACACCACAATCTTCTTTAATTTCACGTCTTACTAAAATTATGTTTGTTGGGATTGTCCATACATTATAAGAATGGATTCTGCGATAGATAGATAAATATGTTTCTTTATTAGCCACAGGGGCACAAAAGAAGGGGACAAATACAAAGGGGAAGTTTACATACAATAAAAACGCGTAAAATATTATCACAAATGCAATTTAAAAATTAGTCGATTTTCCCCAATAGGGGGAGACATTACATATGGGTAACACATACCCCCCCAAAAAATGTGCAACCCTCATCTCCAGGAGTAAGAAGAGTTCGTACCCCTTTCCTCTCCTCCTCTTTTTCCTCAACCTACAGGCTGATATAGAGAGAAGCCCCATTCACTCGGGCCATTCTCGCCACTTTCACCCACCTTTCATAAAACTTGCTGGGGTACAGCACCTCTCTCTCCATCCTGATTCTTCTTCCAAAGTGGTATTTGAAAAAAAGAATCAGTTGTTGGCCGGAGAGAAAGGTGTCTGACCTCAGCCCTTTCAACCTTGTCCACCATACAACCTCTTTCGCCATAGCTATCACACAAAGGAAACCGCCTCTCCTTCGTTTTTGAAGTAGGGTGGCGGTTTGATCAATGGACTCAGTGGTCAACCGGATTGGTCCCACCCGCGACAATAGTCGTTTTACATAGCCCCACAGGTCGGTAACGCCCGGACAGTGTATGAATGCGTGCGCGACGGTTTCTTCGACAGATCTTTTTCGAAGGGTCCCTGCCCGGGCGCCCATGTCTGTAGAGCTTGTCACGAACTAGTAGAGCCCCTCGGTAGCACTGCCAGGCCAGGGACTTTGGGAAGTTGTCCATCGGTCCCGGGCGGAAGGTCTTACCGAATAGACAGGCCAGTTCGTCTTCCTCTACGCCTAGAGTTTCACCGAGCGCGTTGTCGCACTTGCTGCGGATCAACCCTCTATAGAATGACGAAGTGGAGTCTCCACTGATCGCCGGGTCCGCCTGCCAGAGGGCTGTGAGCGCCTGAGCACATTCGATGTGCCAGTCGCCCATTTTCCTCGGTCTTTGCTTGACCCAGGACTGCAGCTCGGTCAGCAAGACGAGTCGTGGGAAGGCTCGCCTCACGAACGGGGCCCACACCGGTTGTCCGGTAAGGAATACGTAGAGGTGCCGCAGCCTGAGCGCGTGTTTGCGCATCGTCAGCCACGGCAATCCCAGCCCTCCGTTTGAAGGGTGTTGGCAGCAGATGGATCTTCTCACCAAAGGAGCCCGCCTCTTCCAAAGATAGATAGATACATTTCTTTATTATCCACAAGGGCACAAAAGAAGGGACAAATACAAATGGGGAGTTTACATACAGGTATATGAAAATAAAACTATTAATAAAATAACAAATAACAATTGAAATCCCCAATAGGGGGGAGGCGTTACACAGGGGTTGTACACACCCCGAAAAAATGTACAACCCTCATCTCCAGGAGCACCAAGAGTGAGTACTCTCTTCCTCTCTTCCTCTTTTTCCTCAACCTACAAGCTTATATAGAGAGAAGGCCCAACCACTCGGGCCATCTTTGCCACATTCACCCACCTTTTATAAAATTTGCTGGGGTACAGCACCTCTCTCTTCATCCTGATTCTTCTTCCAAAATGATATTTGAAAAAACGAATCAGTTGCTCGCCGGAGAGAAAGGTGTCTGACCTCAGCCCTTTTAACCTCGTCCACCATATAACCTCTTTCACCATAGCCATAACACATAGGAAAACCACCTCTCCCTCGTTTTTGAAGGAGGGGGTGGTTTGATCATGACAATGGACTCGGTGGTCAACTGGATTGGGCCCACCCGCGACAATAGTCGTTCTCCATAGCCCCACAGGTCGGTAACGCCCGGGCAGTGTACAAATGCGTGATAGATAGATAGATAGATAGATAGATAGATAGATAGATAGATAGATAGATAGATAGATAGATAAATAGACGAGTAGATATAGTAGAGTGACAGGGAATAGACATACAGACAACAAGATGTAGATACAGACAGTTAGATAAATAGACAGGTATAAGAGATAGAGAGACAGATGGACAGGTAAATAGAAATATAGATGAGGTAAAGAAACAGATAGACAGTAAATAGATAGGAATATATGGTCGATACAGATAGCTAAGTGAATAGAAAGGTAGATGAGGTAGAGAGAGAGAGAGAGAGAGGCAAATAGACATGTAGATGAGGTAGAGAGAAAAATATAGATAGGTAGATGTGGTAAAGAGTCAGATAGGTAAATAGGCAGGTTGATTGGTAGAGAGAGAGACAAAGACTGGCCAGATAGAGAGAGATAGGTAAGAGGATATGGTAGATAGAGAGAAAATGGACTGGACGATGCGTAAATAGATAGGTAGATGGATAAATTAACAGGTAGATGTAGAAGAGAAACAGAGAATAGAGAGTCTTATAAAGGATAAATACATACAACAAAATAGTGTGTATAGTGGGTGAGTGGGATAATGAGATGGAAAGAGAGAGGGAAAAAGAGAGGGATTGAGAGGCATGGGAGGGGGGGGGGGGAGTGATGTTAGTGTTGCAGTTGGCTATTATTTCGTCTGTCAGTCAACTACAAGCGAACTCTGAAATGTATACAAATGTGAGGTAAATTCCAAATATATCAATATACCCGCACGTATTGAGTTCTTTCATTCAGTTAAAGATTCACTGAAAAAAAAAATGTTTTCTTTGGCTACAAATAACATCAATAGTATATATAATAATTGTTTTTACATTTGGCACAAGGCCAGCAATTGAAGAAAAGGGGGGGGAGTCGATTGAATCGACTCCATTTTGTGACAGGTATTTTAAATCATCGACCCCGTAAAAATAATAATTACTTTATTGGCCACAAGGGCCGACATATAGGGGACAATACAAAAGGCAGGGACAGTGGGGGCTTTACATAAATACGTGTTAAAAATATAAATAACAAAAAAAATATAACAAGAAAAATACTATGAAATTACCTAATAGGGGGAATAACCACCCGACACTTTTGAGGGCACCCGGGAAGGGTACCCTTCTCCTCCTGAAATTAACCAGCCTACAGGCGCATGCTCAGAGTAGACCTATTCACATGAGCCATTCTCGTTACATTCTCCCCACCTTTTAGCAAATGTACTGGGGGCAGTACTGCTCTCTCCACCTTCAGCTTCCTTGATGAGGGATTGGCCGAAGAGAAAAGTGCTTGTCTTCAGTCATTTCAAACTGGTCTACCACCCAAGCTCTTTTGCTACCACCACAAAACAGAGGAAAATTTCCTGTCCTTCATGACCAAAAGAAAGCGGCGGGTCGATAGCCGGATCCGTTCTACACGCGACAACAGCTGTTCGACATCACTTCATAAGTCAGTAATACGCGAACACTGGACGAGTGCGTGCAGAGAGGTTCCGTCGTTCTGCGCGGATCTCGGGCAGGTCTGTCTGACAACACTTCGGTGCATGTAGTTTATCTCGAACCGGTAGTGCTCCCATCCCGGTAGCACTGCCAAGTGAGTGATTTCTGGAAGTCCTCGGCTTGAAGGTCCTCCGGAACAGACTGGTCAGTTCAAATTGATCGACCCCCGGAACCTTTCCGAATGCGTCGTCGCACTTGCCCACTACTAATCCTCTATATAACTCGAGAGTGGAAGTTCCACTGACCGCATTGGCCGCCTGACAGAGGGTAGTGAGAGCCTGGCAACATTGCAGATGCCAGGCGCTCAGTCTCGGTCTCTTCTTGACCCAGGACTGAAACTCAGTCGAAGAGACGACTTGCGGAAATGCTCGTCTCACAAATGGCGATCACACTTGTTCACCGTTTAGGCAGAATATCTGGAGATGCCGCAGTCACAGCGCATGTTTGCGCTTGATTAGCCACTTCATGCCCAGCTTTCCGTGACGAGGGTGCTGGCAGCAGATGGACCACCTCACCAACGGAACCTGTCACTTCCACAAGAAGTTGAAGAGGAGCCGCTAGTGCTTGTCGAGGTCCGAATGGGGGCAAGACATGACGGTCAGGCGGTTGTAGATGACGGACACGATGTACACGTTCGCCACCTCCGCCTGACCTTTCAGAGACAGCTTTCGCTCGGTCCATTTCTGGGTGAGAGTGGCTACCCTGATCGTAACCTCATCCAGATTCTTATCCACCTGAGGTCTGGTCTGAACCAAACCCCGTGCAACTTTACCGGTCCGTCAGTCCAGCACCCGACGACGCTGTTGGACGGCATAGATTTTCCTCTCCAGGCGCTGAGCTGCAAGCCCACCAACATTTCCGGGTTAATTTTTGCTCCCATCAAACTTTCATATTCCTCGTCGATTTCTGAGGTGTCCGACACCATCACGGTGATGTCGTCTGCATTAGCCTTTCCTCTTTCCAGTTCGAGTGGGATTCCCTGCAACAGCTTCATATTCCGCAGTAGAGACTCAAGAAACAATACGTACACAATGGAGAAGCAAGGGCCCTCTTTACGAACCGATCGGGAGAGCTGAAACGGCTCTGAA
>OZ024742.1:236891973-236896973 GCA_964016885.1 Eledone cirrhosa
CAGTCAACGTTCTCTAATCTTCCCACTTGCGTTTGAAAGGTTTTCATACAGTTATTCATGTGTCATGAGCTGACATCTTAATGGCCTCACGTAGCATCTTTCTTGAGTCTGCCCTTACATGGGAGATTACATGCAGGATATATCCATGCAGTTAGCCGTTTGTCAAATGCTGCTGCCATTTCACATCAAAGTCCAACACATACGCTTCTTCTTTGATCAATACTATAACAATCAGAAATAATTCTTCTAAATAAATACTTTTAAATCTTCACACTACCAACACCAACCATCCAATAACTTGCCATGATTTGCAATAAGTTACATTACTATTGTAAAAGTCAAACAAACTACAATACGCATCCCCGAAAAAATCCCTCATAGTCAGCCAACGATGAAGCCTTTAAGTGAACAATCAATTTGTTAGAAATAGCAGCAATAAGATGCATTTCACATGCAAAACAGAGTACAATGTACAACATTGAAAAACATTCACCCTTAGTCACCAATATGCTGATAAGAGAAGCTCTATGCAGTCGCTCTGCTTGTTAGAAGTATCACTCATATTTACTTGAAATAGGACTTTACCATTTTAAGAGGACACATTAATTCCCTCAAGTGTGGCTTGAACCCAGAAACATAAAGAAGCATGATCAAACAACTCATATAGGCACAGTACCAGAAATTCAAGGGGAAAGTTTAGAGCATTAAATAGACACGTGTACATAATTGGTACTTTATTTTTATCAACATTTTCAGGGTGGGAGGCAAAATTGACAGCAACTTTGCGGGTTCGATATCAATGCGTTGCATTTTAAGCAAGTTTCTTTTACAATAGCCTCGGGCAACCCAAGCTTTTCGAGTGAAATGTGGTATACAGGAAATATTTGGAAGCTCGTCGAACGGATTATACCTGCAATTCAAATGGCCGCTATGTCACACAATGTGTCATGCTGAACCTCTTTGGGAATTACGTTAAAGGTGCTTGTGTGATAATCATCTACTTAAATGTTAATTCAACGAGTAAGCCATTTCATTGATAGAACAACTGGAACATTCATCCTTTCAACCGATGGAAGTCTTTTACCTTTTTTTACATTCCTATTTTTTTTACTAAGGCAGCGCTGTAGTAGAGTTGTTAGAACGTCACATAGATTTCTATGCTGTGATTGTTCCGGTCCTCTGCGTTCTGAGACCAGCTTTGCCTTTCCTCTTTATGAGGTGGCTACTTAAAATACCAGTCTAGCACTAGGTTAAAATACCAGTCTAGCACTTCACTTCTCACTCTGGAGAAAATCAGCTATATTCAGACCGGGAAAGTGATGGGACCCACCCGGTTTAAAGAATGCATACGGCTCCAGCAGAAGTAAGAGCCAAGGGAATGTATTGTTAGATTATTTTACACGAATCCTTCCCTCACAGATTCTTATGTACTTCCGATTCAATCCTAGTACTAAAACTGGCATTGGTTTATAGCATAGATATACAGTTAGATGGCTGTGGGATTGCCTAGAGATGGGGATGTTGTCTGATTCACAAGGCTACCGTATAACAATACTACTGAATGATTTAGTGATAGATATGTGGAAGGCACACACACACGCACACACACACACACACACACACACATACACACACACACACACACACACACACACACACACACACACACACACACACACACACACATTCATTGGTTACGAGGTAGAATTATCATGTTGTGTGAGAAACATCATCAGGTAGAATATTTCTTAATAAAAACAAAACAAACTTCACCACAGTCATATATTGAACAATAAAATAAATGATTTTTTTTATTAGTCAGAAGGGTGATCGATGCGTGGACATTATAAGAAAAGGTTAAAAAAAGTGTCGAGGTTTACGTTGAAACTGAGTGAAGGGGAAATAATGAGTAAAAATGAAAATATACTAAGTATACAAAGTTCTATAATGTCTCTAGCGTAGGACTGTCATAGAGGCCCAACCAAAGTACCTTACAGATCCTAGATTGCCCTAACTACCAAGAGTAAGTGTCCTTTCTCGGCTGTCATCCCCCAGCCTACAGGTGCATGCTGAGAGTAGACACATTCAGTTGGTTATGCTCAGCCTTTTTACCTTTTGATAAATCTACTGGAAGGAAGCAGCTCACAATCGTCTTGAAAAAATTAAATCGACAAGGGTCTGGGGCCTCAGGAATTTCAATCATGTTACACTTACAACCTGTTCTACCATAGCTACCCGGCAGTTGGAAACTGTCTGCCATTTCCGGCTAAAGGGAAGCAACGTAGTAATTTTCACGATAGACCCGGCGAACAACCGGGTGAGTCAAACACGCGACAACAACTATTCTACAAAAATGCACAATTCTGCAATACTCGGGCTCTAAACCAGTATATGTAAAATTGTTTCGTTGGTCAGATATGTCCGACTGGTGGCACTTCCCCCACGTCTATGACATTTATCTCGACCAGCAATAACTCTCGATAGTACTTCAGAACCAGGTATTTCTCAGCTGGAGGGAAGAATGTCACATTCGTCTTGAATAAATAAAATCGACGTAGGTTTGGATCGAAGAGGAACATGATCCAAACGGAACAAATCAGCCAGTTCATTCTCATCCAAAGTTTCCCCAAGATCATAACTCTTCACTATTTTTCTTTCTCCATAGAATGTTCCCCCATCCTGTTTGTTTACGTTGTTTCTTAGTGGTGCTACCACTCTTCGGTTTACAGAACTGGGAATTCTACAGAAAGCTCGGTGAACTGATCTGTATATCTAAATTTTGCAGAGTAAACCATTCAATCCATGCGATTTGCCTCTCACACAACCACTTAAAAAAAAAACAATAACGTTTAATGATATTTACAGCTCACACAACACATGCAGGTTTAGCTCACCTCCTACAAAAGTTTCTTGGAGGTGTAAATGATAGGAGCCCCAGTGACATTATGAAGAGCTGCATGAAAGGAAACGTCTTTCTCAAGAACACAACGTGCCGGCCTGTCTAGGAATCGTGGACCTTATAATCGTGTGTCCAACACCCTAAACATTAAGTGATACGCCTTCACATATTCCGCCAACATTATCGACTTTTGCGGTGATCTGACATAAGCTGCAGCACATCGGCCACCAGCGTTTCACTTTTGGCACCAGAGTTCACTACACTCCACATCTACCCAGAATCAAGTAGCATGTTCCTGTCTCAAATCGTCAAATACCAAATTGTGTGTTTGTTGATACATCTCACCTCAGTTATACAGCTCTGCCTCCTTCCAGCTGTCACATCATGGATGTTCTACTGGATCAAAGGAGGGAGTGTCGAGACTACATGGGCTCATAAAACTCTTAGCGAATGTGTAATGCATTCCACCAAGTCATACTCGATTGTGAGAGACGGCTGTAGTAGTAGTACTTTACAGCATAACAGTGTGTATGTTTGTGTTTGTGTGTCTGTGACTGACCATCAACGAACGTGTGTCTATGTGCTTGTGTATCTATGCATTTTTGTATCAGTGTGTTTGTATGTCTCTGTGAGTGTCTATGCATCTATGTATCTATATGTGTTTCTGTGTATGTGTATGTGTGCGTCTGTATATCCATATGTCTGTGTATCTGTGTCTATCTGCCAATCTCTGCGCCTTATCTCTCAGTCCATCATCCCACCCTGACTCTCACTCACTTTATGTCTCACTCACTTTATCCCCCCCCCCCTCTCTCTCTCTCCTATGTGAGGTTCGTAAGATGCAGGTACACCTGTTGATAAGCTCCGTGTATTATGAGATTCTTCGCAATTTTATAACGAAACAGTATATATATATATATATATATATATATATATATTATATATATATGTGTGTGTGTGTGTGTTTGTGTGAGAGGGAGTGAGTGTGTATGTATGTGTGGTATATATTATGCTAAATTATATATACATATAAAATTCTTTGTCTCTCTTTGTCTCTCTGTTTTTCCTTGTGCATTCCCAAACAGCTCGACCCAATCAAATCAAATTTTACAAGGTAATAATAATTGTTTCTATTTTAGGCACAAGGCCAGCAAATACCCAGTACATTACTGGTACTTTATTTTATCGACCCCGTAAGGATGAAAGGCAAAGTTAACCTCGGCGTGATTTGAACTCAGATCATAAAGCGACGTAACTCTATGCTTCAAAGCATGGTGTCCGACTCTCTACCGATACTGCCAATCCACCACCCTGTACCTTTACAAGGTAATAATAATAGACCCCGGGAGTGCCAACATAGAATTTTTATTTTCATTTGAATTAAAGCAATATAACACTTTATCTAAAATAATCTACTTCAGACAACTATAAGTAAACGGATATTTTATAAAACGACGACGACGTCACATTTTGTATATGGGAGTGTATGTCTCTGCGAGTGTTCATGTGTGTTTGCGCGTTCGTTACGTACGTTATGCCTTAGTAAGTTATATACACACACATCTTCACGTAATACTTAATCAGATACACAAATTAGAGAATTAAACACACATACACATCTACACATACATATAAATAAATGTTTCCCGGCCAGCGTCTCCTACTCAAACGTTGATTTACACACACACAAATACACGCACACATACACACACGCGCGCAGAAACACACACATTTATATAGCATTATCTCTCTCTCTCTCTCTATATATATATATATATATATATATATATATATATATAATATAAAATATTGGAACTTCCATCATCCTTTTAAGAAACGTAGACCCGCTACTTCTATGCAATGGCACACATTTTACAGTCATGCGGATGAAGAACCATCTCCTAGAGCTCACTATTCTTGGAGGCAACCATCAAGGAGAAAAGGATTTATTGCCAAGATTCACCTCAGTCCTTTCTCCTGCCGTTCAAATTCTCAATACTTCAGTTCCCTGTTAGAGCTAGTTTTACTATGACCATAAATAAAGCTCAGGCTCAAAATCTCAAAGTTGTAGGATTGAATATAAGAGAATCGGTTTTTACAC
>OZ024742.1:236906973-236911973 GCA_964016885.1 Eledone cirrhosa
GGTTCTTGTTGTTGGTATTGTTGATGGAGGGGACCTTGTTGTTGGTATTGTTGATGGTGGGGGCCTTGTTGTTGGTATTGTTGATGGTGGGGTTCTTGTTGTTGGTATTGTTGATGGTGGGGACCTTGTTGTTGGTATTGTTGATGGATGGGACCTTGTTGTTGGTATTGTTGATGGTGGGGGCCTTGTTGTTGGTATTGTTGATGGTGGAGTTCTTGTTGTTGGTATTGTTGATGGATGGGACCTTGTTGTTGGTATTGTTGATGGTGGGGTTCTTGTTGTTGGTATTGTTGATGGAGGGGGCCGTGTTGTTGGTATTGTTGTTGGTGGGGTTCTTGTTGTTGGTATTGTTGATGGAGGGGACCTTGTTGTTGGTATTGTTGATGGATGGGACCTTGTTGTTGGTATTGTTGATGGTGGGGGCCTTGTTGTTGGTATTGTTGATGGTGGGGTTCTTGTTGTTGGTATTGTTGTTGGTGGGGTTCTTGTTGTTGGTATTGTTGATGGTGGGGACCTTGTTGTTGGTATTGTTGATGGAGGGGACCTTGTTGTTGGTATTGTTGTTGGTGGGGACCTTGTTGGTATTGTTGTTGGTGGGGGCCTTGTTGTTGGTATTGTTGATGGAGGGGACCTTGTTGTTGGTATTGTTGATGGAGGGGACCTTGTTGTTGGTATTGTTGATGGTGGGGGCCTTGTTGTTGGTATTGTTGATGGTGGGGTTCTTGTTGTTGGTATTGTTGATGGTGGGGACCTTGTTGTTGGTATTGTTGATGGAGGGGACCTTGTTGTTGGTATTGTTGTTGGTGGGGACCTTGTTGGTATTGTTGTTGGTGGGGGCCTTGTTGTTGGTATTGTTGATGGAGGGGACCTTGTTGTTGGTATTGTTGTTGGTGGGGACCTTGTTGTTGGTATTGTTGATGGAGGGGACCTTGTTGTTGGTATTGTTGATGGTGGGGGCCTTGTTGTTGGTATTGTTGATGGTGGGGTTCTTGTTGTTGGTATTGTTGATGGTGGGGACCTTGTTGTTGGTATTGTTGATGGAGGGGACCTTGTTGTTGGTATTGTTGTTGGTGGGGACCTTGTTGGTATTGTTGTTGGTGGGGGCCTTGTTGTTGGTATTGTTGATGGAGGGGACCTTGTTGTTGGTATTGTTGATGGAGGGGACCTTGTTGTTGGTATTGTTGATGGAGGGGACCTTGTTGTTGGTATTGTTGATGGTGGGGGCCTTGTTGTTGGTATTGTTGATGGTGGGGTTCTTGTTGTTGGTATTGTTGATGGAGGGGACCTTGTTGTTGGTATTGTTGATGGAGGGGACCTTGTTGTTGGTATTGTTGTTGGTGGGGACCTTGTTGGTATTGTTGTTGGTGGGGGCCTTGTTGTTGGTATTGTTGTTGGTGGGGGCCTTGTTGTTGGTATTGTTGTTGGTGGGGGCCTTGTTGTTGGTATTGTTGATGGTGGGGGCCTTGTTGTTGGTATTGTTGATGGTGGGGTTCTTGTTGTTGGTATTGTTGATGGATGGGACCTTGTTGTTGGTATTGTTGTTGGTGGGGGCCTTGTTGGTATTGTTGATGGAGGGGGCCTTGTTGGTATTGTTGTTGGTGGGGGCCTTGTTGTTGGTATTGTTGATGGTGGGGGCCTTGTTGTTGGTATTGTTGATGGAGGGGACCTTGTTGTTGGTATTGTTGATGGAGGGGACCTTGTTGTTGGTATTGTTGATGGAGGGGACCTTGTTGTTGGTATTGTTGATGGTGGGGGCCTTGTTGTTGGTATTGTTGATGGTGGGGTTCTTGTTGTTGGTATTGTTGATGGTGGGGACCTTGTTGTTGGTATTGTTGATGGAGGGGACCTTGTTGTTGGTATTGTTGTTGGTGGGGACCTTGTTGGTATTGTTGTTGGTGGGGGCCTTGTTGTTGGTATTGTTGATGGAGGGGACCTTGTTGTTGGTATTGTTGATGGAGGGGACCTTGTTGTTGGTATTGTTGATGGAGGGGACCTTGTTGTTGGTATTGTTGATGGTGGGGGCCTTGTTGTTGGTATTGTTGATGGTGGGGTTCTTGTTGTTGGTATTGTTGATGGTGGGGACCTTGTTGTTGGTATTGTTGATGGAGGGGACCTTGTTGTTGGTATTGTTGTTGGTGGGGACCTTGTTGGTATTGTTGTTGGTGGGGGCCTTGTTGTTGGTATTGTTGTTGGTGGGGGCCTTGTTGTTGGTATTGTTGTTGGTGGGGGCCTTGTTGTTGGTATTGTTGATGGTGGGGGCCTTGTTGTTGGTATTGTTGATGGTGGGGTTCTTGTTGTTGGTATTGTTGATGGTGAGGTTCTTGTTGTTGGTATTGTTGATGGTGGGGTTCTTGTTGTTGGTATTGTTGATGGTGGGGTTCTTGTTGTTGGTATTGTTGATGGTGGGGACCTTGTTGTTGGTATTGTTGATGGATGGGACCTTGTTGTTGGTATTGTTGTTGGTGGGGGCCTTGTTGGTATTGTTGATGGAGGGGGCCTTGTTGGTATTGTTGTTGGTGGGGGCCTTGTTGTTGGTATTGTTGATGGTGGGGTTCTTGTTGTTGGTATTGTTGATGGAGGGGACCTTGTTGTTGGTATTGTTGATGGTGGGGGCCTTGTTGTTGGTATTGTTGTTGGTGGGGGCCTTGTTGTTGGTATTGTTGATGGTGGGGTTCTTGTTGTTGGTATTGTTGATGGATGGGACCTTGTTGTTGGTATTGTTGATGGTGGGGGCCTTGTTGTTGGTATTGTTGATGGTGGGGTTCTTGTTGTTGGTATTGTTGATGGAGGGGACCTTGTTGTTGGTATTGTTGATGGTGGGGGCCTTGTTGTTGGTATTGTTGTTGGTGGGGTTCTTGTTGTTGGTATTGTTGATGGATGGGACCTTGTTGTTGGTATTGTTGATGGTGGGGGCCTTGTTGTTGGTATTGTTGATGGTGGGGTTCTTGTTGTTGGTATTGTTGATGGATGGGACCTTGTTGTTGGTATTGTTGATGGTGGGGGCCTTGTTGTTGGTATTGTTGATGGTGGGGTTCTTGTTGTTGGTATTGTTGATGGAGGGGACCTTGTTGTTGGTATTGTTGATGGTGGGGGCCTTGTTGTTGGTATTGTTGTTGGTGGGGGCCTTGTTGGTATTGTTGATGGTGGGGGCCTTGTTGTTGGTATTGTTGATGGTGGGGTTCTTGTTGTTGGTATTGTTGATGGATGGGACCTTGTTGTTGGTATTGTTGATGGTGGGGGCCTTGTTGTTGGTATTGTTGATGGTGGGGTTCTTGTTGTTGGTATTGTTGATGGAGGGGACCTTGTTGTTGGTATTGTTGATGGTGGGGGCCTTGTTGTTGGTATTGTTGATGGAGGGGACCTTGTTGTTGGTATTGTTGATGGTGGGGTTCTTGTTGTTGGTATTGTTGATGGAGGGGACCTTGTTGTTGGTATTGTTGATGGTGGGGTTCTTGTTGTTGGTATTGTTGATGGATGGGACCTTGTTGTTGGTATTGTTGATGGTGGGGGCCTTGTTGTTGGTATTGTTGATGGTGGGGTTCTTGTTGTTGGTATTGTTGATGGAGGGGACCTTGTTGTTGGTATTGTTGATGGTGGGGGCCTTGTTGTTGGTATTGTTGATGGTGGGGTTCTTGTTGTTGGTATTGTTGCTGGAGGGGGCTTTGTTGTTGGTATTGTTGCTGGAGGGGGCTTTGTTGTTGGTATTGTTGATGGAGGGGGCTTTGTTGTTGGTATTGTTGTGGTTTTTGTTGTTAGTGGAGTTATTGTTGGTGGTGGCGTTGTTATTGGTAGTGGTGTTGTTGGTGGTTGTAATAATGGTGTTGATGCTGGTGGTTGTGTTGTCATTGGCAGTGAAACTGTTATTGGTGTTGTTGGTGGTGGTAGTGGTAGTGGTGGTTGTGATAATGGTGTTGATGCTGGTGGTTGTGTTGTCATTGGCAGTGAAACTGTTATTGGTGTTGTTGTTGGTGGTGGTGGTAGTGGTGGTTGTGATAATGGTGTTGATGCTGGTGGTTGTGTTGTCATTGGCAGTGAAACTGTTATTGGTGTTGTTGTTGTTGTTGGTGGTGGTGGTCGTATTGTTTGTGTTGTTTCTGTAGGTTCGATTCCTAGACTAGGTAACACGTTGTATCTTTGAGCAAGATACTTTACTTCTCGTTGCTCCTTCTGCCAAAGGTTGCATCCCGTAGATAGTATCAGCAATGGAAAAACCAATGAAAACATGGTGCAATTTGACGATCGACTACTTTCATTTTTTCTGCAGTTTTATTTGATCTTATTAGTATTGTTGTTGTAGCTATTAGTATTATTGTTGGTGGTGTTATTGTCGTTGTTGGTGGTGATGATGGTATTGTTGTTAATGGCATTGGGAACGACTGTGTTGGTGTTGACGTTATAATAGATGAGGTGATGTTATTATTGATGGTGGTGGTGGTGTTGTTGTTGGTAATGATGATAGTGGTGGTGATGGTGGTGGTGGTAGTGGTGGTGTTGATGTTGTTATTGTTGTTGTTGGTGGTGGTGGTGGTAGTGATGGGAGTGATGATGATATTGTTTTCTCGTTGATGATGTTGCTACAGTTTATCTGATCTTGCTGTTTCGGGTATTGTTGATGTTAATGTGGCTGTTGATTTAAAGACGATTTAGGTGCTATTTCTAGCAAGATGTTGAATAGCTTAATTGTTTCCACCCTTATATTAACTTATCTTGTTGTTTTTCTTCTCGTTTGTTTGCTGCAGGTCAGCTTTCATTGAGGAGGCCCATGATTAATGTTGTTTCTTTGTGATTATTCCTAAGATTTCTAAGACTGAGAGGTGAAATATTTGACAGAAATTCAACTGCTATTTCTACCAGATCTAATGACCACATAAAGGCTCGTTGGCTCTTAAATACATCTATACATACACACATATATGCAAATGTCCATACAATGCCTACAGATACATGCATACAGATATACATAATACATGCATATATACATGCTTAACAAAATAGGGTCT
>OZ024742.1:236916973-236936973 GCA_964016885.1 Eledone cirrhosa
CTGGGTTGCTCATGTCATCAGAATGTGTAACAAAACAATACCAAAAGTCATTTTGTACAGCAAGCTTGATGATGGGTATAGAAATGCTGGATGGCCATGGCTCAGAAACAAAGAAACTGAAGAGTAATCTTTCTGCAACCAATATAGCTTATGAGACATTTGAGCAAATGGCTTTGGACCGGAAGAACCGGAGATCTATATGTCATAGTGGGATCAGGAACTTTGAGCCTGGTTGTATCCATAAGCTACAAGAAACAAGGGAGAGTAGAAAAGCATTATCAAATATACCAGCAACATTATCCAGTATACCCCATCCTTGCACATTCTGTGAACTTACTTGCAAATCGTTAGCATCTCTGAAATGTCAGGCCCTATATAAACATGACTGATTGAACTGAATAGGTTTTTCGGATCCTCATACGTCAACATCGATGCAGAGTCGATTATATATATATATTTCGTTTCTGAATTTGTTTAGTAAGATTCTTTATCTGAAAATGTGTATTGAAACCGATAGTGTTATACTTTGGGAGGGTCATGTTTCCAACAAGAAACACACGCACCAGTTGCTTTCACTCCAATTTATTATAAATTAAATTAATAAATTTAAGAGGCAATAAACATAAATGAACTCCAACCAAAATTAAATAGAAAACATGAATGGAATAGCAACATCACAACTTACAATTAAGGACAAAATGAAAACACACACACATAGAACAAACAACCAACTAGTAACATGTAAATAAACAAATAAATAAACAAATAAAAACACACACAGACACCCGGATGTAACACATGCGCAAACTAAGCACACAGCACACACAAAAACAAGATGGCGTAGGACAGAACAAAGGAGAGGCACAAAACAAAGAAAAGAATCCTCAGTCACTGAAGAGATCACAGAATGTGTGACGAAAGAACTTTGACAATATATGAACAACCGTCCGGTTGTGGAACCAACCAACCGGAAATTTACAAATTTCTTAAAGTTATAAATTTAATTTATAATAAATTGGAGTGAAAGCAACTGGTGCGTGTGTTTCTTATTGGCAACATGACCCTTCCAAAGAATAACAATATATATATATATATATATACTATTCAAAATATTAACATATATTTATTTGTGGTATATAAATATTGAGATTTGGTGAAATAAATCACTGCCAATACTGGAATTGTATAATCAAGACCGTAGCGGTATGTCATATATCAAATCATATATTTTATCTGATGAAGACGTACTGAAAAAATAACGCAGTACCTTTGAAATATGTATAATAAAGCATATATTTTGATTATGTGAATATCTTTCCTTTGTTAATATTTTGAATAATATTAAAAACTCCAGGAAAACTTTTTTGTTGAGTGCTTTTAATCTATTGTAAAATTGTATTCATTGAGTAATCAACGAACCATATTAATCTTTGGTTATATATATATATATATATATATATATATATGAAGATTAAGATCTGCACCCAACTTCTCTTATTTGAATATGGTCTTACTGTGCTCATTCATATATACGAGGGTCTGCTGAAAGGTTCATAGGCTGATTATGAATGGGTGACGCTAGACCTGTGATATCTTGCATGTATTAATTTCAACTGTTCTTGTTAATAACTGCATTGTTTCATTCCAGGGAGTATGTTGAAAAATAAACCTCATTTGATATTGCATGAGAGTATCTTAGTCAGCCTCTGAACTTTTTCATCACCCAATGAACTTTTCAGCTGATGAATTTTCAGCCTATGAACTTTTCAGCCGACATTCGTATACACCAAATTTCGCTCACAATGTATGAGGCGATCCGATGTTCTGGTTGAAGGCATTTGGCTAAAATGCAGCACAGTAGGATTGATCCCAGATCAATATGGTTGCGAATGAAACTGCTTTAGAGTACAGCCCTGACTGCGCCCTAAATGTCGTAGATTTTCGTATAATCTATATCTTTCTATACTGACTGCTAGGTCACCCATTTAATGAGTTTCAATTGCGCTTTGATATATGCATTTGACTCTAGTCATTAATGCATGCTGCAGTCTTTCACTTGAAATCTTCTGATCTTGACCGTTGATATGGAATTCTTCCGTAAACATCTAGTCTGTTTCACCGTTGACTTAACTCTAGTTCCTCTGCTGAGGCCACACATTCGTCTCGCTGCTACCACATGGTGGAATTTCGTTTCATTATGGTTCACCTCTCAAGCGATTAAGGTTTAGACTAGCTCCTACTTTTTGACCTGTCTGTCATAGTTGGACTTTCCAGGAATTAGTGTCCTGTTAGAATAGCTCCCACCACACGCGGACCAAATGAGCACACACGCCATTCCCCCACAACAAATTATGTAATCGTATATGTACAAGCATATATACACACAATAGGATAGCCGTTGAAACTCAAGTGTTCCTCCGCCTTATAACGAGTTTTCTTTTTCATCATAGCCAGGTGGCCCAAGTATTCTTGCATTTTAGACCACGAAAGGACATATGACCGCTTTCTATGGGACCCGCTGTAGCAGTATGGGATCGATTGACAACTTCTTGTTGCCCCGAGGTATCTATACGAATGCCCGAGAATTTGTGTTCGGATAAATGGTGCTAAATCGAAACCATTCAATGTGGGTGTCGGACTACGTCAAGGATGCGTCCTGTCGCCATTCCTGTTCATAGCCTTCATGGACAGGATTGACACGTGCAGCTAGGCTGGAAGTGATATCACCACTGGCGAGTATAGGATCAGTCGGCTGGAATTTGCAAACCACATGTATTACTTAACTCATCAGAAAGTGATCACCGAGTTAAGAAATAACTCGGTTTGATGCCGAGTGTTGCACGGCTACAATGAAAAGCAGTGTTGTGTAGACTGAGATATTCGTCTTCTAAAGGAAACCTACGCAGTGAACTTTAATATGAATGGAGTTCCACTGAAGCAAATGGAGAAATTCAAGTATCTCGGGGGCGTGTTCACTGGTAGTAGAAGGCAGGCGACTGAATTAAGTGCAGAAGTATTGCAGAAGCTGCTGCAGTACTGCGCCTGCTTCAGCATTTGATCATCATCAGAAGTGAAGTAGGTTTAAAAGCCAAACTCGCTATCTTCAATTCGGTATTCGTGCCAATCCTCACCTATGGTCATAAATCTTGAGTAATGACCGAAAGAATACGATTGCCGATACAAGCGACCGAAATAGGGTTTCTCCGAAGGGTCTTTGGAATAAGATTATTCGATAGAGTGCGTAGCTCGTAGATCAGACAGTCACTCCGGGTAGAGCCACTACTTCTCCGAATTGAGAAATCACAGCTCCTATATTACGGGCATATGGTAAGAATGTCCCAGGAAAGAATCGCTGGACAGATTTAACGGGCAAAGCTAACTGGCAGGAGACCCAGGTGTAGACCCCGAGCAAGATGGTGGAATAGCATTCAAGTAGTCGACTGGTATTGCTTGGGGATCAGGCCTGATCAACTCGAGGCGATTGCTTTTGATAGGACCCACGGGAAGGAGTGTTTGAGGACTCTGTGTCCAAAGTTCACCCTTCTCACCAAACATAGCTGGGTGGGGTTGCCCGTTTAGTCGCTGGTGACCTGATTATGCAACTGGTTGTACTGGGTTACATGATACCACTAGTACCTCAGAGCGACTTGCCATAAAGAAAAAAACAGTAAAAACTGTTGTTGCTGTTGTTGTATTGATGTAAATGTAAGTTTATAAATACTGTCCTGTTGCTGCTTCATATTTGAGATTTTAATTCCATTCTCTGTGGGAGATCTTCTTGTCATTGTTCATGATCCTCCCAATTACACTATTCACCATTTTGTATCACATAGTAAATGCGGGACACTTTTTCTTCTCAAATCATCATCATCATAATTGTCATCGTCGTCGTCGTTGTCATCATAATCATGATAATGCACTTCTCACACGTGCAACTCCTGCATCTACACTACCATTATCATCATCTTCATTTTCATGGTCTCTCTTTCGTTCCTTCTACTCTTCCTTCTCAGTACCGATTTAAACAAAAGTTCTACTCACACCTTTCTTCATCCAGGCATTCCGATATGAAAGCAGTGCTGGAAAAAAGAGTCTGGAACCTAAACGAAAAAGGAGTACCGTAGGAAAAAGCATGGAAGATGTTCGGTTGTCTATGTCATATATCAATGTAACTAAGTGATGCCCGCACTGTCTCCGTGAAAGATTTAGGATTTTACAAAGATTTTACTCACCAAACAAGTATCTAAATTCTGATAAATTGAAATTTTTAGACATTATTTGCATCTGAAAAACCATCTCATGTCCAACAAGATACCCACACCCCAAAATGTTCGTTCATCAGATCTGCTAAATCCTCATGACCCTATTTTCTGTCACTTATTCATGCGCAAGAATGAACATATAACACACCCCCAAGCACACAAACACATTATATACACCATAACAGAAATACCATATTCTTTAGTGTTGGGTTATAATTTTTAGGAAATATTTAGAAAAGGCTTTTAAAAAGAGGTTTAAGATTTACAAAATTTCATTACACACGTGCATGTGTGTGTAATTCCATTACACACACATGCACGTTTATTCATACCTGCTTATACAACCCTCATATATGGATATGAGTAAAATATATTCGTCCATTTTTCCAAAATTATAAAATGGTATCATCTCCTTTAGGACATACGAGTTTTGTGCGTTTTATAACGGATTTAACACAAAAAAATTACAATTAAGTTACGCTCATATACATATACATCGATACATATACATATACATATACAATACATATACATATACATCGATTCAAAGCAAATTTCACGCAACTCTCTGTACATATAGTGATATAATATTGTAACCTACGATTTGGGGGAAGTTAAACACGTTTGATTTTAAAAAGAACTCTTCACGAACTATGACCATTTTTGTAAAGTAACGTCTTTTTCTTTAAATTTGGCGAATTTGGAGGGTGGGTGCAGTTTGTTTGGCAGGTGTGATGGGTACAAGTTGGCATTCGAAATAGGTGTGTGTGTCTATCTGTGTGTGTGTTTGTGTTGTGTGTGTGTTTGTGTGTGTCTGTGTGTGTGTCTGTGTGTGTGTGTCTGTGTGAATGTAATATCATCTGAAAAAATTGAGCAAGTATAAAGACCTGGAGATTGATATTGGAAAAATGTGGAAGTTGAGAACTAAAACAATACCAGTGGTTGTAGGCGCTCTAGGAATGACACCCAAGGGGTCTAATGATTACTTATCCCAAATCCAAGAAAACCCGCGTATAGAAGAAATAAAAAAGATAGTACTAATGGGAACTGCCCATATACTAAAGATGATTCTGTCAATATAAATACATCACAGGTCTAAACAACTAAAGATACATGTGTGTGTGTATGTGTGTTCTTTCTTGAACATGGCGGACCTTGTTGTCTCTTGAGCTCACTGGTTGTGACTTGGTGATAACTCGTATGAACATAAAGCAAGATAAATGAAATAATAATAATAATAATTGTTTCTACTTTTGGCAAAAGGCCAAGCATTAAATCAGTTCATTACAGGTACTTTATTTTACGTTCCTTCGTAATTCCCATAATGAAATTAAGCGATTTTTAGATCAGATCTTACCACTTCCACACATGTAGTGTTGTTGTTGTTGTTGTTGTTGTTGTTGTTGTTGTTGTTGTTGTGCACTGCAGTGGCTTCGTTGAGGGGACGAGTGCCTCAGTTTTCGTAGCACTGATTTTCATTCCAGCCATGCAGCACTCGGCATCAAACCTATTAAGTACAAGCTGGAGATCATCTTCTGTCGTGGTGAGTAACACCATGTCGTCTGCAAATTCCAGCCGACAGGTTTTATACCCACCAGTCATGACACCACTTCCAACCCGGTTGCGCAAGGTCAATTCTGTTCATGTAAATAATGAACAGGAGAGGTGATAGTACGCACCCTTGGCGGACTCTCACTCCCACATCGAATGGTTCGATTTAGCACGATTTATCCGAACACAAATACTCGAGCATTCGTATAGAGATATCAGGGCAGCAAGAAGCTGACCATCAGTCCGATACTTCTGCACAGCCTTCAACAGCAGGTCACGAGTAATGCGGTCATATGCCTTCTCCATATCGACAAAACAAGAATATACGATTTCTAAATTTGGCATACAACCAAGAATTTATTGGGAGAGGAAAGTCGATTGCATCTACCAAGTATATGATTGGTATGCAATGCAAAGTTGATCTGGAGGTCTGGACGGGATCTAAACCCGGAAATAAATGCCACCGCTCAAAAACAAAGGAAACTAAGAGAAAGAACGAAATCCTTCGAAGGTTAAACAAAAACCTGACCAGAAACTGATTTTCAACAGATATACTGGTATAATGTTAATGTTATGAGACCATGTCAGCGAGGGATGATGAAGGTTTTGGCTTATTAAGAAATAAACAAAATATGAATGTAACAGTTTTTTATGTTTTCTTGAAGGTCTAGAACTCCTGTTCCATGATGTAATTATTTCAGCTTTAATCTACAGTCTCTTACTAGGTTATATATATATATATATATGTATATAGTGGTAGAACACTGGAAGGTAATATCCGTAGTGGTAGAGCACACAGTCCATGGGACGAGTTGGTAGAAGTGGTTACACAACAGTTAGTTCACCATATCGAGAACAATTGTTTCACCTTAAAGGATCCTCAGCTTGGATTCCGAGCTGAGGATCCGCTAAGGTGAAACAATTGTTCTCGGTATGGTGAACTAACTGTTGTGTAACCACTTATATATATATATATATATATATATATATATATATATATATATATATATATATATATATATATATATATATATATATATATATATGTGAATGTATGACTCCGAGGCAGAGCTCAAGCCGTTTCGACGGCTATTTCCGGACTAAAAACCGTCGGGGTAATACTTTCTCCTATTACCCACTCTACTACCCTAAGTATTGAGTACTCTGGTGCGTTATGGTCCATCTGGTTCCTTACCACAACTCCTTCGTTATATATATATATATATATATATATATATATATATATATATATATATATATATATATATATATCAAAATGGTGAGCTGTGTTGTTACAATTAAGTGTAATGAAAAATTAGAAATTAGAAGTTAGGATTATCCATCATCAGTTGTCTACTAGGCGTCATAGGCATTTCTTCGCGTTACAGACAATATACCTCCTTCTAGGGCGAAACAATTACTAAAATAAGTTATTGGGATAAAAAGAAGTGGGTGGAGAAAGAGAAGGACATATAAACAGACACGATGGGTGAGGCAACGTAAAGAGAGGAAAAGAGGAAACAAATCAAGTCAATAATTCATTTCGAACATAAGAACGGGCGAATTTTGACGAGGAGAAAAATATTACGTCTTGACCGCGCGGGTGTGAACGAGAAGAAAGACCGCGTACAGTGTTGGACGATGGAGGAAGAGAGTAACAGAGAGTGAGTGAGTGAAAATGCGAGGAAGAGGCTAGCCGAGAGGGGGTGAGTAAAAGTAAGAGGGAGAAGGAGCGAGAGAAGGGGGAGAGAGAGAGAAGATAACAGCAAGGGAAGAGAAAAAAGACGAGTCATAGCAGAGGGGGAGGCGTATATGAATCAAGATGGCGAGCTGTGTTGTTGCAATTAAGTATATATATATGAATATATATACATATATATATAGTATACCTGCGCATTTTAAAATACAATATAGAGAGGAATGAAAGTGCCCAGGAAAACTACTTCCTTTGAGCTCATTGAATTACAGGATTATACGTGAGTCCTTTACTCCGTTATTTTACTTGATATTTACTCTTCGTCTTCTCTCTACAGACAAGCACGATAAATTAAATAGTATAGGCTGCCATCTCTAGCAGCTTGATCTCTTCATACCACATGTCACTGCCTCGCGCACTTATTTCCCTCTATTCACACGTGCTACAGGTCAGTTACTATAGTTATCTTTAGTAGCGGGGACAATGTCAGCTTAAGCACTTGCTGATGATCCAAGAGCTGGGTTTGCAACCATTAATAACTGTGAAACAATTTCTTAGTGAGTTTGTACAAGTGCGATTTAGTTATGAGGTAGGTTTTTCATTTTAATTTATCCTTTTAATTATTACGTTTCTTCTATACCTCTCTTAGCTTATATTCTCTTCACGCTGGTGGTTAAAATCCTGTAAATGTAAACAAACTCTCCTGTGTGTTTCCTCTCTATATTATATATATAGTGTCGATAAAATAAAGTACCAGTAATGTACTGGGTAATTGCTGGCCTTGTGCCTAAAGTAGAAACAATTATATATATAGTGTGTGTGGGTAGTACGGTGAAATACTGGTGTTGGTACCAAATCAAGCACTCTATGCACAGACAGAGTGTATATAATATAAAAAAACGAAGAAGTTTCGTTTACATATCAAAAATATTTATTGCGTATCGACCTGTTACGCACGTTTCACAGAGGATTGGCTCAAGGTGACCCATAGGAGTTATGGACCCGACTCCAGTATCGATCTACTATTCAGACTGGTGATGTGACGAAAGATATATTTTTGTTGTGGTATGTGGGCCGAGAAGATATATATATATATAGGCATCGGCCCTATTTTTACACACACACACACACACACACACACATATATATATATATATATATATATATATATATATATATATATATATATATATATTGGAGGGGCTCGTTTGTGGGAAGAAACACATGCAAGATCAATAAATTATATTAAATTCTTCATCTTGGATTGTTATTTATATGTATACATACATACATACTTACATACTTACATACATACGTGCATACATACATACACACATACATACATACATACATACATACATACATACATACATACATACATACATTGATGAGGAGTTTACAAATCCAGTATCCAAGATACACCTTTAGCTTCATACCCATCATTATTGGAGCTATGGAGAGTCGGAAGCCATGCTTTCCAGCATAGTTACGTCCCTTTATGATCTGAGTTCAAATCCCGCCGAGGTTGACTTTGCCTTTCATCCTTACGGGGTCGATAAAATAAAGTACCAGTAATGCACTGGGTAATTGCTGGCCTTGTGCCTAAAGTAGAAACAATTATTGGAGCTACGGGTTATATACCAACCCGCTTAGACCAAAGTATGACTGAACTTGGATTTGCGGACAAAAAGCGCAGCTCCCTAATTCATAGTCTACAAATGGTTGCGATAGCTGGCACCTTCAAAATTTGCAAAACATTCTTGCGATTCAAGGGATGACAATTTCTTTTCTTTTACAACCTTGCCACCAGGAAGGTGGCCGGTCAAAAAAATATACTCGAAATTAAGAGAAAGAGACATACATACATACATACATACATACATACATACATACATACATACATACATACATACATACATACATACATACATACATACATACATACATACATACAGCGTTTCTGAGAATTGGAATATTATGTATAAATTGGATTGTTGCTTTCAGTTGATACATAACGTCAAAATTGAAATTGTTGTTGGCTCACGAGGCGGAATCTGGCCATTCCTAATATTTTCTCGATATAAAGTAACATTTATGGTTTTCACACAAGGGTCTTTGAAAATGTAATATCCCAAAATATTAGAATTCAAGAACGGTTTGTCTGTCTAGTGGCATGGTTCTCGCTTTGGGTGCGAGAGGTCCCGGGATAAAACCTTGGACAAGATTAATCCTAACTTCTGATTTTGAAGGCTGCGAATTTTCAGAATTGTCAGTGTCACACTATAAAAATATCTCCAAGTTCAAATTCTTACAAGGTCAGCTTTGCCTTTCATTCTTCCGAGGTTGATAAACAAAAAAACCTATTCAGTACTGGAATCGATTCTTCCTCTACGTATCTGTCTTCCGTTCTCCCCCCCCCCTCTCTCCCTCTCTCTTTCGCTCTCTCTCTTTCGAAGAAGAAATTATATAGTGAAGGAAGGCGCTCATAGACCAGTTTGTGAGTGATTGAACCCTAGATAGTCGACCCGAAGTTAAGGTAAAAGCATTTTTCCAAAATGCCACAGGGCTGGATCGAACCGGAAGCCTGGTGTTCCTGAAGCAAATTTCTTAATCAATCAGCCATGCCTATGTCCATACTGTACTAGAACTTGGACCAAACACAAGGGTAAATTAGTTTCAAGCGCGAAGGTTCATCAGGCCGGAGCTTCGATTGGCGTTAAACGACTGAAGGTAGAATACTCTTCCCTGGATGAGACGCTGGTCCATTACTGTTAATCCCCAACTGTTGCTGCTTGTATTCTTTTTCAGGTGAATAGACAGAAGCAACTTAAAATGTTTTGCTCAGGAATAAAACGTGTTATCCAGCCCACTAATATAACACGTGACACTGTAATCGTGAGTCAACACTTTAACCACTGGGCTACCATCTCCCGAATCGACCACATGATAGATGCTAATCACTAATTGTATCATTAACAAGTTTACTGTAATCAGAGAGGGCAATCAACCTTCAACACCACCATTAACATATAACCAGAATTATCTCGAACTCTATCTCTGGCAACACCACCAATACAACACACCCACCACCACCACCACAACCACCATTCATTGATCCCAAACTCACTACCTAAACAGTGATCTCCATTTCTATCATTCCCACCACCATCACCATCACCTACTAACACCTTCATCATTACCATCACCATCTTTCATAGATACCGTCTCTAACACCAACACAAACAGAGAGAGCGAGAGAGTGAGTGAGTGAGAGAGCGAGAGAGTGAGAGAGAGAGAGAGAGAGAGAGAGAGAGAGAGAGAGAGAGACGCGTACAAACAGACACGCAATCTTATTCCATAAAAGTATTTAGTTAAGATATAGAAAGGAAATGACTAGTTGGGTAGTTTTGAATGTTTGCAACGTTTTTTTAAATATCCACTTCTGCGCTTACAGATTGACGTTGTTAGTTTCAGAAGATCCCGTTAAGGGTGAAAGCAGCGATTCTTTGCTTAAACTTTAATCTGTTATTTTAATAAATAAATATATATATGCAAACGAATATTATTATCACTCGATATAAAACTCCCGACTGTATTTCTATATATATCTATATATATATATATATTTATATATATATATGTAACCCATGTGAAACCACGCAGTATTCTTCTTTCATGAGAAGAAAGAAGAATACTACGTGGTTGCACATGGGTTACATATATATATATAAATATATATATAACGAAGGAAATGTGGTAAGGAACCAGGTGGACCATAACGCACCAAAGTACTCAATACTTGGGGTAGTAGAGTGGGTAATAGGAACCAGTAAGACCCCGACGGCTGAGCTCAAGCCGTCTCGACTGTATATCTATATATAAATATATATATATATATAGATATACAGTCGGGAGTTTTATATCGAGTGATAATAATATTCGTTTGCAAGAAAACATCATTGCGCTATAGTTTTTCGACGACTATTGCCATCCTTTTGTTCTAGTGGTGGCAGAGAGAAACAACCGACAATGTTGTTTCTGTGTTATTGCCCTTTGTCAAGATTGTGTATTTCTCTCTTCTTTGTCACACACTAGAACTCTTAAGAATATATTGTATTCTCTAAACTATGCATCGATTGATTTGCCTAATTTACATACCGAGCGATTTTACCTCGAGAACAGGTCGATGTTCTGGGACCCAGAAACAATATTATTGTCAATAGAACAATCGGATGACGATAGTCGTGTAAAACACATTGCGTAATGAAGCTGTTTGCTTGCAAACGAATTGAATGTAATTATCATTCTATATAAAACTCACGAATGCATTTACATATCCGTTATGTTCGAGCGGAAACTAATTTTGTTTATACACACACGCACGTGCGCGCGCGCGCACACACACACACACACACACACACACACACACACACACACACACACACACACACACACACACACACACACACACACACACACACACACATACATACATACATACATACATACATACATATATATATATATATATATATATATATATATATATATATATATATATATATATATATATGGGATAACAAATTATAGTTATAGGTAATCCAGTTAGAGGTTGTGAGTACTTTGTACTATGGATAGTTTTTAACGTGCGGCGTTGTTTGACTCAACAAGAGGTTTCCTTAGTTAGGTGGCGAGTTCACGGGAATTCCTATGCAGGTTAATCTTGGAGTAATAAGAGTGAAATAGTGAAGAATAACATGGTCAACAGTACAAAAAGGGTTTTATTTTTTGTACTGTTGACCATGTTATTCTTCACTCTTTCACTATATATATATATATATATATATATATTGTTAGATAAATTAATGAGTATAGCTTCACACACAAATATACACACACATGTGTATGTGTGTGTGTGTGTAATACTAAGGAACCAATCCACAGGAAACATTTGAATTGTAACTGCAGGAAACCAGACAAATGGCCCCTGCAAAATAAATGTATATGTGAGAATATAATATACCAGTACGAGATTAAAGTGAATAACCAAAAATTCAGGTATATAGGAGAAACATCCAACTTTTTTATGAAGAGATGGTATGTACACACACACTCGTTTGAAAACCTTAAACTTAGAAACTCATCTGCCTTAGCTGATAAAATTTGGGAATTAATAAAATCCCCAAAAGTACGAAATTTCTTCGTCTTTCCTGGGATTTGCCCGTCAGTATCAACAAAATACAGGTCATATTCGTACACTTGAAGTTTACCATATAATAACCGGTACAAAATTAGTACATACTAGACAGGAACGAATTTTTAATTGCAGACACAAACAACTTAAAACCTTTTCTTACTATAATCCTGATTAACATGAGATTTGATCCTACTACCTTTTCACTTATTTCTCTAATATACCAAGGTAACTTTATTATAACTTTATTATGGTTATATCTTTGCTAGCCGATTCTCGACCTCTTTGAAGTAATGCCGGCTGTAAAAGACCATATAATTGTCAAATTGATATATGTACATTGAACAATATTATTATCAATATCATTATCATTAGCATCATCATTATTATTTATCGGTAGAGGGTCGGACGCTATGCTTTTCAACATAGAGTTATGCCCCTTTACGGTCGGAGTTCAAATCCCGCCTAGGTTAACTTTGCTTTTCATCCTTGCGCGGTCGATAAAATAAAGTACCAGTAATACACTGGGGTCGATTTAATCGACATTCCCCTCCCCCAAACATGCTGGCCTTCTGCCTATATAAGAAACCATTATTATTATTATTATTAGGGCGGTGGATTGGCAGTATCGGTAGAGGGTTTGACGCCATGCTTTCCAGCATAGTTACGTCCCTTTATGATCTGAGTTCAAATCCCGCCGAGGTTGACTTTGCCTTTCATCCTTACGGGGTCGATAAAATAAAGTACCAGTAATGCACTGGGTAATTGCTGGCCTTGTGCCTAAAGTAGAAACAATTATTATTATTATTATTATTGGCGGTGAATTGGCAGTATTGGTAGAGGGTTGGACGCCATGCTTTCTAGCATAGTTACGTCCCTTTACAGTCTGAGTTCAAATCCCGCCGAGGTTAACTTTGCCTTTCATCCTTACGGGGTCGATAAAATAAAGTACCAGTAATACACTGGGATAATTGCTGGCCTTGTGCCTAAAGTAGAAACAATTATTATTATTATTGGCAGTATCGGTAGAGCGTCAGACACTATGGTTTGCAGCATAGGAGTTATGGCCCTTTACGTTCTGAGCTTCCAAAAAGGTAGCGTTAGAGAAAAATAGAAAAGAGGGGGAGCTAGGAGCTAAATTAGACGAGGCTAATTGTAGTGGCATTGCAACCGACGTGCTAGCGGTGAGAATGGCATTAGACCATTTCTTCAATGCGAAACACGAAGACTGCTTTGTTAGAGCTAAGGCGCGTACTCTGAGAAAGGGGAGAACAAAAGGTGTTAGATGGGCCAACGTGGAAAAGATACAGCGTGATAACAAAATCACAATTCTTTCTTTGAGGAACCGAGACGGAGGTGAGCTGAACGATTCTAGGCAGATATGTGAGGCCTTTCATCAACACTTTGCTCGGCTGTTCGGTGGAAGTGGTGGATTCAGTCCCTACCTCAATGGCCTACCGCACCTCATGATGGCCGATGCTGAACACTGCAAAAGGCCGATAACTTCGGCCGAAATTCCCGATGCCCCAGTCGGCTGCACGAGGCGCATGTCACCCGAGCTTTACGTAGATATGCCAGACTTGTTCTCCGATCTCCTTGAATCGCTCTAATGTAACTGGCAACAGAAAAGGAATATTACCAGTTCTGTTAGCCGGGGCGTAGTGACGCTGATGAGGAGAGACGAGAACAAGAAGGAGGATTCGTTAGACCAGTGCTACTTAAAGTGGTGGTCTGCGGACCGGTGCCGGTACGCAAGCCATCAGCTACCGGTACGCGGCCAGTGTCCAGGCCATGCTAAGGAATCATTTGAGGAATTTTTTTTATTACTTTTTTATGTTTTGATATTGTATTATTTGTTTACAAAATAAATAGAAGATAAAAAAATGGTCAACTATTATTATATTCATTATATATATCATTTCCTGTATAAATAAATATTACTACGAAATATTAGCGGTACGTGGCACATTGAAAAAAAAAATGCCGGTCCGCCACATCAGATAGTTTGAGAAGCATTGCGTTAGACAACCTCAAGCCCATAACTCTGCTGAACGCAGAGTTTAAGATTTTGGCCAAGGTGTTAGCGAAGAGGTTGGCGCTTGTCATCGAGGGTTTGTTAGGGAAGGCGCAAACTTGCGTAATCCCAACGAGGTCCATACACGACAACCGCCACCTCATGCGATAGTTTATTTTAGCATCGTCATGGAAACAGGAATATCTGTAAGCATGTTCTGTTGATGTAATAAATTACTGTGTAGCACAACTACTTCCTTCGATTGAGTGCTCTACTAGCTTCGCATATTCATTTCGAAATTCAGTTGCACTACACACGCACACACACACACAGACATATATATATATATATATATATATATATATATATATATATATATATTAATAAGGCAAAAGTCCATGTATGCGTCTATGGATCTTTACTATGTTTGCGTGATGTGTGGCTTCTCAACTTTGGGTTATGTATTCATAGTATATTTCATGTAATGGTGTGTATTTATGACCTATTTAATGCGTTTTATGAATTTGTGTGTGTATATCTGTATAGATTTATATGTCTCGTAATGTTTTTGTACATATATGGATGCACTCATGCACGCTCCTGCGTGTTTTATACATGGAAGACTTGGCTTTGTACCTGTGTATATATGACTACTATAACTCTAATTGTTCTAATTATTACAACACATTTCCCCTCAGCCTATTTCCCTTCCCAACCACTCCTAAATCCAATAATTCGCTCAACCTGACTCGGCTACAAAACCTTCACCACCCCCTTCCCACCACTTCACTCTCTTCCACATTTCTCTACTCACACTACTTCTCATTCCCCATACACTCACTATTTCCCACTTTGCCTTTTTCTTCATATTATTTCTTCATTTCTCATTTAGTTTTTAGACACTCCGATATTAGCGTTTCTATACATACATACATAGCTATATACATACATACAGGCATATATACTTACACACATTTTGCATCTAATAACTGCATATGCACATGTATAGATACAAAGCATATACACATGCACACATACAACTCAAAATATACACATCCACACATACAATAACATCCATATCTACACATGCATGCAGACATGCATACATAATCTACCTAGTTGATGTGTAAATTCCAATGAGAGAGTCTTGGTCTATGTTAGAAACCGACTCACTGTCTATTGGGAAAAGATTTGTGAAATTATAAAACCAGAAGAACACACACACACACACATATATATATATATATATATATATATATATATTAGAGAGAGAGAGAGAGAGAGAGAGAGAGAGAGAGAGAGAGAGAGATGTGTGTGTATAATCCCGGCCACGACACCAACTGGTTTCGGCTTGTGTCTGTATATATATATATATAGAGAGAAAGGCTAATACAGAAGAAGAAAATAGAGACAGAGGTTAATATATATATATATATATATATATATATATATATATATATATATATATTCATATATATATATATATTTATATATATATATACATATATATATATACATATATATATATACATATATATATATATATACATATATATATATATACATATATATATACATATATATATATATATACATATATATATATATATATATATATACATATATATATATATATATATTCATATATATATATATATATTCATATATATATATATTCATATATATATATATATATACATATATATATATACATATATATATATACATATATATATATATATATATATATATATATATATATATATATATATATATATATATATACATATATATATATACATATATATATACATATATATATATATATATATATATACATATATATATATACATATATATATATACATATATATATATACATATATATATATATATATATATATATATATATATATATATATATATATATATATATATATATATACATATAATTCTCTGTTCAAGAGTAACTGTTCGAAACGTTGATTTTCGCTCTTCATGGGAAATTACCTCAGAGAAATTTACTTTCTTCTACGCACTTTTGAAATGTATTATATTTTGGGAGTGGTTATTATTTCACGCCAGCTTTAATAATTACATAGTGAACTTGTACTGTCAGTAACGAAGAAAATAACGTGGAACGTTTTGAAGTTTTGGAATCCAGGATTGGTGTGTCACATATACCAGATTAACGGATATATGAACAACCATAAAAAGTTGGAAATTTGCGCTTTGATAACTTAATGGTTTGCATAAGAAAAATTCTTTAGATTATGTTGATTACTGATGCATGGAAGAGATTAAAGATAAGAACTTATATTTTAGTAATTCATTTCTAGTATATGTGACAGTGGATCGACTTTCGGCTAATCGGACCGAAGAAACAATGTTTCCGCTGGTCTTTCCGATTGCTAATACTATCTATCGGTCGCAACTCCAGGTAGAAGGAGCAACGTGAAATAAAGTGCCTTTCTCAAGGACATAAGGCATCGCCCGGTCCAGGAACGAACTCGCAACCTCGCGATTGCAAATGCAATTCTCTAAAACTCAGCCACGCGCCTTCACTTATAGTATATAATTACATAAATATTCAGCATATATTTACTTATGACACGTATGAGTAACTTAGGAGAAATAACCATTTACATGGACAAATGTATGAGAAGAACCCATTCCTTGTGACCTTGTAATAAGAAAACAAACTTCTTATTGAAGCAAAGGACCCAAATGCATTGTGTGCGTGCATTCGTGTTTATGTGTTTTTGCATATAAATTTTAAAACGTTACAGACACACATGGTGTATTATATGGTTGATTAGAGAATTAGTTTATTAATCAATAGATAAATTTTTATGTCAATGTAAATTCGTCACAGCCTGTGACCTTATCGATGACTGTTTTCTCAAGCAGCTTGTCCTTATCACCATTTATTTCATGCCTCCTAGAACTTTGACTTTTAGATAAATTTGTCCTTAAAAAAATTATCAAAAATTTATTATATAATATTTTTTAATGCGAATAAATTCTTCTGAAATGATTTATGCTTTATTTCGTGTTTTATGAAAAGTACGGTGGTGAGAATTGTGCATAAAGTACCGGCATGTATAGCCGCGACTTTGGAAAATCGTATAAGGAAAGTTGTAAAATAAGTTTGGGAATTAGTGCTATATTGTATTGTAGGGTGCTGCAGTTGTTGTTTACTGTTGAATTGGTTCTGACGGACCAAACTTATGATGAAAATTGTTCAAGCTGTGACCATTATGTGACATAATATATCAACTAATGTGTCCTTCACATGCTAAGATGTTTGTATGTGTATGGTTTAAAGTGAAAATTGGTTGCTATTTCTACCACGTCGAACAGCCACATATAAGTGCTTATGTCTGCTTTTAGGCATAGTGCATGCTTGGATTAGTGTGTTTTTATTTATTGCTTTAAAAGTCAAGTATGTGAACTGAAGGAAATTTTACTGATATGTAGCGGAACCCCAGAAATATTGCGTGGAAGTTTAGAGTTTCTTGGAACCCACCCTAGAAAACATTGTATTACACTACCACTAAACTACCACTACACTGCACTATACTATCACTACATATCAATATTCTGATCTACACTACCACTACACTACAAACACACTACCACTACACCACAAACACACTACCATTAGGCTACAGTACTGTGAACCACAGAGCAATATTTCTGCACCACAAAACTCTAAATAAGAAACGTATTATGATACATAAGTACATCCAAACGTGAATATTTCCTTTAAATATAATAGATGCTTTCATAGAGTAGCCAGAAAGAACAATAGAATAAATTGAAATATATCGATGCTTTATGTGGTAGGTTGTATTTAGTGTGACTTAACTTTGATTTCATAAGCAAACGGCAGACACAGCCCCCGGCTAAAGAGATAAATAAAGAGATGAGATAGAATATGAAGAAAGATTTTTCTATTGTTATTTTTTTTTTTTTTTCGTGATTTCATATTATCATCATCACTGTCATATCATCAGCAGCAGCAGCATCACATTACGTACACTTTTTTCCTATGTTTATATGGATTAGACGTGTCTTTTCCAGCAGTTTCTTGCCACTCGTTACATTCTTTCGTAATTCCCATTGTGAAATTCAGCGATTTTTATATCAGATCTTACCCCTTCCACACATGTAATGTTGGTGGTGGTGGTGGTCTTCTTCTTCTTCTTCTTCTTCTTTACAATAATAATAATAATAATCATAATAATAATTGTTTCTACTTTTGGCACAAGGCCAGCAATTACCCAGTGCATTACTGGTACTTTATTTTATCGACCCCGTAAGGATGAAAGGCAAAGTTAACCTCAGCGGGATTTGAACTCAGAATGGTAAGGGCCGTAACTCTATGCGTCAAAGCATGGCGTCCGACCCTCTACCGATACTGCCAATCCACCACCCAATAATAATAATAATAATAATAATAATAATAATAATAATGGTATCTTATATAGGCACAAGGCCAGCAATTTTGAGGGAGGAGAAATTCGATTAAATCGACCCCAGTGCGTGACTGGTACTTTATTTTATCGACCCCGTAAGGATGAAAGGCAAAGGTAACCTCGGCGGGATTTGAATTCAGACAGTTAAGATGAAGATGATGATCAAGAAGATGATGAAATAAGAAAAGAAAGATAATCAATGAAATGATAAAAGGCAATGAAGGGTGAAGCTGTGTATGCAAGCGAATATCTGATAATTTATTGCTGAAATTGTCCTGCGGGGGGAGTGAGGAAATGGCGGTTTCTGGTTGGGATGTTAGCGAAAATAACAAGTAATGGTAGTGACCCTGCAGAACCAGATTCAGTCAGCTTCAGGAAATTTCACCTTATAGCAGTGATGAAGCTCGATCATGATGATTCTTCTAATTAGCTTATTGATTTGTTTCGATATTTAAGTGGTAGGCTAACAAAAATGAACGACCTTAATTGATTGTTACAATCAAATTAGACGGAAAAAAAAACCGAAGGTAAATAAAAAGTAAAAACAAAAAATACAAATAAAACAATCAACAAATGAAGAACAAAGAATAAATAAGATAAATAACTGAAAAGCCAAAAAAATATCGTAAATGTTGAAAGTTATCAGTAACTAAGTTAACTCGTGTTAACTAAACTAAATTAGAATTGACGTGAGTGATCACACATATATTTAAATACTCTCATCAGCTTTTAGACTGCCTTTGGTTTCGATTTAAATAAAAGTATCACGTAAAATAAACGGCTCGTACAACGGAGAAATAAT
>OZ024742.1:236941973-236951973 GCA_964016885.1 Eledone cirrhosa
TATTTATTTATTTCTTTACTTCTTTCTTTCTTTATTTATTTTATTCTAACCTAACAATAGCCTGAGACCTAGGTCGTAGAATTTAATTTACTTTACTTTTTTCTTTACACTTATTTGCTTTTCTTCACTCTCAGTATTTTTTCTTTCCTATATTTCTACCCCCCATTGTTCTACCTACCGTTCCGACTTCCTCCCCCTCCCCCTCCCCTGTATCTTCTTTGACCTCATGCCCAGCTGTAGCTGGCACTACCAACGCTTGATTGGGTCTACTCCACCCCTCCCCTCTTTCTCCTACTGGCAGGTTTAGCCACCATCTCCCCTACTAATTTGCAACCACAGAATTACTACTGATTTTTGACAATCACTTTGACCATATATGGAATTACCCCTTGAGAAGATCGGCTATTTAAATACCAGGATAAATTTTCATTTAGTGCAGAATTAGCCGTCGAAACGGCTTGAGCTCAGCTGTCGGGGTCTTACTGGTTCCTATTACCCACTCTACTACCTCAAGTATTGAGTACTTTGGTGCGTTATGGTCCACCTGGTTCCTTACCACATTTCCTTCGTTATATATATATATATATATGTGCTACCATTACACCAACATATATATATATGTTGGTGTAATGGTAGCATATATATATATATATATATATATATATATATATATATATATATATATATATATATATATATATATATATATATATATATATATATATATATATATATATATATATATATATATATATATATATATATATATATATATATATATATATATATATATATATATATATATATATATATATATATATTTTGGTGTAATGGTAGCACAGCGGTCTGGATAACCAAAGATGTGGGTTCGACTCCCATGTACGTCAAGACTCATCTTTTTCCCTTTCTCCGAGGGTTCTAAACCCCGCTATCAGGCTAAACATTTCTTTAGTCAAAAATACGGTGAAAGCTTATATTTCTAATTATAAATATATATATATGTATATATATATGTATATATGTGTATATATATATATATATGTATGTATATATATATATATATATATATATATATATGTATGTATATATGTATATATTTGTGTCTGTGTATGTGTGTATATTATATATATATATATATATATATATATATATGTTCTATAACAATCCAGTTTCTATAATTTTCGGTGGAAGCAGCGGAGTACGTGGCTCTGATGAAGCCAACCAGCGTGAACAGTCTGTCAGCTTCTCCCCTTTCTTTCGCCGAAAAAAGTGACATAGTCACTACTTTAAAAAAATATATATATATATGTATGTATATATATATGTATATATATATGTATATATATATATATATATATATATATATATATATATATATATATATATGTATATATATATATATATATATATATATATATATATATATATATATATATATATATATATATGTATATATATATATATATATATATATATATATATATATATATATATATATATATATATATATAAATATATATATAATATATAGAAATGGCTTCTACAGGACTAGAATTGTTTCATTCGGAGGAAATCATCAGGAAAGCCTTTGCATGTATATATATATATATTAGAGACGTCCCTGCCATCGTCACAGTTTGTACTGTCTTCAAATCTATTCATAAGGCACCTATTGTCATCTGTCATAATGTCAATTTTCCTTAGAATAAAAGATGTTAAATGTGTTGTTTAATGTTGCATATATCTAAATACAGAAAGTAATAAAGAACACAATAGAAAAATGTAATCTACGAAAATTATAAAACATTTACAGAACTTCAGTATATTTAATGTTCTTATCTTTTTTCTTTGGAGCATATAAGAAGAGTTTGTGGAGTCTTCTTAGCCGGGAACTATTTACATACAATTGACCATGTGAGAAACAACCTTCTTCTTGATGGAGACCGACAACCTGCAGGGTTTGACCTCGGGACTTAACTGACTGTCATTTGAAACTAAAGGGGACATCAGTTGGTATTAGCGGTATTCTAGGCATAAATACAATGTCTCTCTTACGATGTCTCAGTGACGATTTGGGCTTTGATAATGTGAGGTTGTAGTTCAGTCACAACCATACATGTCAAATTACACAATGTTGGTTGATCTAGATTTCTGAGAAGCATGGTGACTGTGCCCTTCTCCAATTCAAGTTTATGCGGTAGCATACCGGACAGTTCCAGATTGTTGAGAAATTCAACGAGATAATAAACAGCATCGTCCTCTTCAACACATTTGTCAATAGATTTATACGTCTGGTTACCTCCAAGGAGCATTTGTGAGAGCTTTCGTTGTGATGACATTGACTGTGATCTTTTGAGTGGCAAGGATTGCTCTTTCACAAAGACACTCTCATTAGAATGGTGGATTTAGAAATTGAGAACACTTAATTAATTAAGCTTACAACGCTTTCCACAATAGCACAAAATGATGAAGGATCAAAACATCCAGCATCAAGGGATTGGTTTCTATGCATTTAAACGGTTAGGAAGTTCTTATATGTAACACCAAGGTTCCCCACACTCCGAGGTTCCCCACACTCCCTGTCTCGGTTTTCGGCAAACGGAGTCGTTGGCGAGTTAGTCGGATGTCAGATCGTTCGTAAAGAAACGAAAAAAACATAGAAAAGAAAAAAATTCGCACAGAAGAAATCTCCGAGTGTCCTCCCACTTTATTTCGTTTTCGGAGAAAAAGTCGTTTGCGAGCATGTCGGTGGTCATATAAGCTGAAAACACAGAAAACCCTAATTATTACTAATTTTATTTATCATTTTTAGCGGCCAACCCACAAACTTCCTTTTTATGAGTATTTTGGATATATATACGCGCGCGCCTGTGTGTGTGCGCTCGTATATATATATATATATATATACGCCAGTGTGCGTGCAAGTGTGTCTACACACATATATATGTGTACGTAAGCTTTAGTTGATTGTTGGACTTACAGAAACTCAAACACACAAACACACACACACACAGAAGTACACACATTACGTTTTAGTTAGAGAAAGTGGGAAGTGGAGTGAGTGAGACTTGAAGTAGTGTTTCATTCTCTCTATATAGATAGCATGAAGGACGATAGATAGATATATACATGCAAATAGAGAGAAAAAGGGATAGTGAAAGGGACGAAGAAGGAGCGAGTGAATCAGATAGTAGGCCGGCTGACATCAAACGTTAGAGAGAGGAGGAGGTAGTTTGAGTGAGAGGTGTAGTGTTACCCTCTCTATATATTGATAGCATGGCGTTTAAAGAGACAGTATTTGTGTGCTAGAAGTCGGGTATTCTCAAGGCATTCCAAACTCACTGGTCTTTCTTCTTTTAAACGCCTATGTTGTATCCATTCCTTTGTCACCCTAACTAAACGCTACGCTCAGTTCTTCGTACTCATAACATTGAAACTGGGTCAACTCGCAAAATTTTAAGCATTAATCAAGCTAGTCCTGGAGAACCTGTCAAAATCATGGGTACTGTCCCTTCATCCAGACCCAACAAAAATAAACCTTGTGCTCAATGATATAAAATGAATTTGGTAAATTGCTAAAGAGATATAGACAACCTTACAAATATACCCATATTCCAGCTGCTAACATTGAGTAAACATGTTTCTACAGAGCTGCTACTATTTATAGCTAAAATCACTGGAACATCAAGAGTTGAGTTTTTATGTTTAGGACACAATGAAGACTTGGCGTTGGTTCGTATAGCACCGATCTTTTGGCTGACAAACTGGTTTCTATCAGCTCAACAAGATGTGAGCTACGCCATAGATGTTGAATCGATATTCTTATTATATTCTACGTGTATATGTAACCAGGAAAACTGCTAATTCAAGATATTTTAAGACTATGATATTAATTTCAAATATCCCATTAAAAAAATAAATACTGAATTGTAGGATTTAAGAAATGTAAGTTTAATATAGGTGACGAATTAGCAAAGTTGTTGGACGTCGAATAGAATGATTTTCAGTATTCATTCCGGTACTCTGCGCTCTGAGTTCAAATCCTATCAAGATCAACTTTGTTTTTCAATCTTTCGAAAACGATAAAGGACTAGTCCTCTGCTGGGGTCTCTCTCTCTCTAGAAGAAATTGCCTATGTTCTGACATGGAAAAGAGTGGACTTCGCTAATTTTAAGTGCTGGCTCCTTTACGACCAAGCAACGAGCATGATATGGCAAAGTTAATATCTTAATGGTTACATTTTTCTCATGAAATATATTTTCCATCAACGAAGACTTGGAAATGTGATCTCTACTGAGGAAGAAATGCTGGCAAATTCACATGTTATTACGAAAATCAAACTTTTTTATTGACGTTTGGTTAACAGTTGGTTCAATTTAATTATTTTAATATTATAGCGGTTTTGGCACCTCTACTTAAATCTTTAGTTATCTTAAAGTAGTTTTACTTCTGCTATAGGTGAAGATTATTTTCTCTCGGGAAAAAGATTGATTTAGCCAGACATTTCGATTAATCAAGGTCAAGATTTAGTTTAGATGATATAATAGTTGAAATGACTCATGGGAGAAATTAACTTTATTTGAAACACCTGAGATTAGTTGAAATGATAACTATAGCTGCTTAAGATACGACTGAATCTTGATAAGTTTAACATTGTATTAATCCCGAAAAGTTTAAATTTGTTCTTAGAAACTATGTAATTATTTTCAGAAAATGAATTGGTAAATTTGTTCGAGTGTAGGATTAAATATCTCACTACGCTCAGAGTTCAAATTCCGCCATGGTCAACTTTGTCGTTCATAGTTTCGAGATCGATAAAGTACCAGTCGAGTACGGGGTAGATTTATTTTCTATATATCCTCCTCACGTCCTGTATCTTGCAATCTCTCATCCTCTGAAAGAAATCGACTTTGTTAAAATTTGGAGAGGGATGGGCTTTGCCAAGTTTTAAATGCCCAAGACACGCTATATATTAGAACGTCGCCCATATGACTTTAGTACCAAAAGTTTAGGGCTAAATAAAAAGAATTTAATTATTTCCTCATTATAGTAACGAAGTTGCTTTTCAAACTCAGCTTTTACTTAAAATTGTCACTGTGCAAATTTCGCTATCTTTATGTTGAGGTGAAAAGGTAGATTATAACACTTACGTATAAATTTATTGTTGCTTCGTGATCTCGGTGGGCAGAATAGCAAATACATTACCCCCCGGAGATAGGGAGAGAGATGCACTGAAACAACCAGTCCAACCAGTGAGGGCCGTTCTTTTAAATGAGTCATCTCCACCCCTATCACAGTAAGTAGGGAACTGATTCAGGGATATTGGGCGAATGCATTATCCCGGAGGATAGCGACTGATTTGTGTTTAAATAGCCAATTCTCATCATGGAGTTCGTTTTATGAATGGTCATTTCCCACCCGATCTGATCGCAGTTTTTCCTTTTGGGGTTGATAAAAAAGATTACCAGTCTGTTGAGTTGAATGGTAGATTAACGGAATTGTTGATGAGTCCATATTTACTCCAGCTCTGTGTATTCTGAATTCAAATTCTGCCTGTTTCTGCAAGGATATACGATTGGGAGATAGAACCGGCAATAGAAAGATCAATGAAAGTATATTGTTTCCTTGGTCCGATCTGACGACCAGGCGCTGACCAAGCACTTTCTTCTGTGGGGAGTCACGACTGGCAAATAGTGTCACCAATGGAAAACCATTGGAAATATTATTTCACTGTTTCTATCTGCAGATTAATTCCTTTCCGTTTCATGTAACCAGAAAATTAGAGAGATATTGCTTATTTCTCGTGGCAGTATTAACTAGAAAATGTTACAATGTGTTAAGTAAAATGTTATTGATAGTTACAAGTCATAAGAGAAATATATCGAGGATTGATTTATTGATAATTACGACTCCCCAGAGAAGTATTTCGGAGATTTTGGAAATCGGTAAAGTCTAAAAGGTTACTACTATTTTAAAAAGACCACAAAGTTTTGCACTGGGAATTTTAGACGATGTAGGATGAATGATATTATTGTGAAGGTTTAATAATGAAAGCGGTATCGCTTACTTTAATATCCTTGATGTAATAGAATTACATCCTTTACAGAAATAAATGAGACGCTAATCCAAGTGACTTTAAAATAAATTAATAATAAGCCCACGTGTTCTTAAAATGTCAGACTATCGGACTATATGTTTTGAATCTTATTGGGTTGATAACAATCATATAGTTAATACACTGGGGAAGTTATAATATATAATGTTCCCTATCGTAGAACATTACATTTTGCTCGTGTATAAAATCAATCTTTACAGAGTTATAATGACATTTAGATAAATTGTGTCAAAGAGAACAGATGATTCAATGTACGAAATAAACTTTGATTTCGTTAGTTTACATTAATTATTTTATTAAACAATGGAATTTATAAGCAGGATATATTTCTGATGTAGTTACTCAACCCAGTGAAGGTGTGTAGCTTAATGGTTAGGGTTTTTAGGCTCACGATCGTAAGGCCACGAGTAGGATTGCTTGGCAGCGTTTTATGTCTTTGAGCATGACACGTTATTTTACGTTGCTTGATTCTACTCAACTGGAAAAATGAATGGTACCTACAGTCTCTTCACATACTGTGTCACATTGGATCATACTAAGAATTACGTTAAAGGCATGTGGGTTTGTAGAATGCTCAGCCACTTGCACGTCAATTTCACGAGCAGGCCATTCCGTTGTGCAAACAATTTTAACTACCATCGTCGTAAGCGGCGGAGGTCCAACACAAATACGCAGTCTATTAAAATGTTCTGCTAATTAATGTATTATACAGTAGAACACTAACAACTCTAATTGAATCAATAACTCTAGATTCCAGTTAAATGGTCTTCAAAACCATCAACTAAACAACATTATACGAGTAACAGTAGAATGTCTATAATATATTTCACTGTAAGTGAAAAGGGTACGATAAACTCCACAGTGAAAAATGTTTTATCTGGGGAAAAATTTGTTAGATATATATCCATTGAACATAGCAAATAGTGGATGCAGACGTGGCTGAAGTGTGATTCGCAATCATGAGGTTCCAGATTCGATCCCACTGCGTGATATCTTGGGAAAGAGTCATTTTTTTTTTGTAGTTTTGTGTCGACTCAAGCCTTATAAGTGAAATTGAATAGTCGGGTAATATTTGGGAGCCAGTCCAATGGACTGTACCTGAAATTGAAAGAGACAGCTTTGTTACGCACTGTGTCACACTAAAACTGTCTAAGAATTACATTAAGGAGTACACTCCTCTTACGAACACTCAGTCACTTACATTTTAATTTAACGACTAGGTCATTCCGTTGATCGCCAAACTCTATACTCCAATTTAACATTATATCCTTACTGGATAATTTATAGTCATGCGTACTCATCAAATGAACTTTATAATGAATCAATTACAATATGTTTGAAAAACTGAAACACGGGCACCTATGTGTTCACTCGTTATATGAAATAAATGTTTAATGAATATTCCGATAATATTCTGTCATTTGTCTTTCAAGTCGTGAGAAGTGAAACCACATCTTATTGAGATGGTACAGGTATAAGGTATAATGGTATAATTATAGTGTTAAAATTTTACATAGGCCCCAGCGTTGTTCACCTGTATATGTAATCGTTTGGGCATATCTTCGACTGACTTTATCAGGAACTCAAGTGGTACGTTGGACAGTACTTCACGAATGCGTTCTTCCAACTGAGTGAGAGTGTTTGGTTTTGAGCTATAAACTTCTTTCTTTGTCCACTCTCATAGGAAAGAACCGCATAGCATTAAGTCAGAGCTTCTTGCTGACTATTCATGTGAACCTCAAACCCAACCAACGTCTTGGAAATTGGATATTAAGCCTCTCATGGAAAGTGCGTAAAAAATGAATATGCGGTCATTGATGCTGTGCCAAGTGGTCTCAATAGACTAGAAGTTATAAGAAATTTTCAATAGGGAATTTATTTCCGCCCATGATGTAATTTCTATTTTTACATTACAACTTTTGAATGTAATTAGGGGCGATGAGGTTTCAAATGAGTCGTTTATTCTTTTACTGATTTCAGTCATCTGAGTGCGGTCACGCAGGAGCACTGCCTTCATTGAGTTGAACATATCGACCACAGTACATATTTCTTTTACGAGTTTGGCACACACACACACACACACACACACACACACACACACACACACACACACACACACACACACACACACACACATATATATATATATATATATATATATATATATATATATATGTGACTACAACAGAAATTTTGATTCTGTTGCGCGGGCTGTACTTAAATAAGTGATACTTCCCACCGAGCGAAATCATGTGGCTAGAAGGAAGCTGACGATGTGATTATAATGCTTTAGTTATTTATTTTATGTTCTTCAACTTTTCTCCACGGTTTTATCTTTCTTTATTCTCCATGTCAAATTATTATGCTCCATCGCGCTCATTCCCTCTTCGTTCTCTCTCTCTCTCTCTCTCTCTCTGACTGTTCTGAAGATCCTTTCGTTCATAAAAGTTCATATTGTAACTAGATCCTTGCCATTCATAATATAACCTAACTGTTTTACAGTCATTTTGACGTTTGAGATTCCTACAATTTTATAAAACTTTTTACACATTCATCACTCCAATTTATTTCATATAATGTTTACATACAGATATTACACCAATGTAGCTTTCTTAGATGAACGGATAACGGTGTCAGGAACAGATGAATCTTTATATCTTTATCTATATTTACCTATCTTTATCTCTCTCACTCCTCTCCCACATTGCTACCACCATTGCTGCTGCTACTTCTGCTCACTTCTCACCTGTTGTTGATGCTGCTTCCGCCAGAATAGGAGACTGCCTCTTTTTTCAGTCAGTTGCAGCCCTCTTGTTTTGTTTCATCCATAAACCAACGTCATAGCAACAGAAATTTTGATTCTGTTGCGCGGGCTAGCCGTAAATACATGATACTTACTTTTGCCGCGCGAAATCACGTGGCTAGAAGGAAGCTGACGAGGTGATTAGAACGCTATAGTTACTTATTTTACGTACTTCAACTTTTCTTCACTGTTTTTTCTTTCTTAATTATCCATATCAGATTTTTATGGTCCATCACTCTCATTCCCTCTTTCCTTCTCACTCTCTATACACCTCCCATCTTTCATCATATGCTTTACACTTTATGCCTTTCGTTCTCTCTCTCTCTCTATCTCTCTTCTTATCTGATCGTTCTGATCGTTCTTCCGTTCGTAACCTGACCCTTGGTATTCATAATAGTACACGGCTGTTTTACAGCTATTTCCTTATTTAAGATTCTTATAATTTTATGAATATTTTTACTCACTCATCGATCCAATTTATTTCATATCATGTTTATATGTATATACAAGATGTGTCCACGTTTCCATCTTGGGTGTATCCTCGTTACCCTATGGATATCCTTTTGCTGAAAAATATATTGCATACGACCATGATTGCAAAAGAAGAAGACCATTGGCATTCATATTGCCTATTGGGTGATGTTCTAAAACATTCCAGATCTGGTCGTCCTTTCCCACACGTCCATTAAAATCTCCAAGAAGCAAGATATTGTCCGAATGTGGAATTGATGTTATACACTTTCATAAATCTTGATAAAAAGCTATTATTGATTCCTGGCTACTATGCAGGGTACACTGAGATAACAGTCATAAAACGTCTCCTTGAAAGAGGAACTCTTACATGCATAATTCGCTCTGTTATGCCTTGTGGTTGCTCCAGTCGTTTGTAATCTCTGTTCGAACAGCGAAACCTACTCCTCCATTCCTTTTCTCCCCATTTGGTTTCTCTTTACAGAAGAACGTATAGCCAGCACTTCTCTCTGATAGATTACTTTCCCCACTAAGACGGATTTCGGAGAGTGCAGCTATACCAATATTATACCTGCTCAAATTTCTGTCAACAATAGCAGTCCTGCGTTCTG
>OZ024742.1:236969473-236971973 GCA_964016885.1 Eledone cirrhosa
GTGGAGCCTACGCGCCCACTTTACAGTGTGGGCTGGGTGCTTTTTTGCCGTGGCACCTCCACGACCACTTTGCAGTGGGGGGGTGTGGGGGGCATATTGTCTATAAGCTTCAGATTGTACCCATGGGAGGTCGGGTACTCTGTATTACTGCATGACGCCAGAGGTCACGGTCGTGTGTCATCGCCTTTGAGAGGTGTAATTGAGTAAGGTCGGCTTTTTCATCTCATCCCAGGTCTTCTTGGGTCTCCCCACTCCGCGGTTTCCATTGACTTCTAGTGCTCTGCACCTTTTTATACAGCTGTCATCCTTCATACGCATCACATACCAACGCAACCGCCTCTCCTGCACACAGTGTTTGATTCCTCTTATGCTCAGTCTCTCTCTCTCAATTCATTTATGATTTGCCGTTCGCGTATATTACTATTACACATCCATCGGAGCATGCAGGCTACGTTTCTTTCAAATCTACGTAAGTCTTCCACCTTCAGCGCCCAGGTTTCACTACCATGTAACATTGCTGTTCGTATACACGCATCATACAGTCTGCCTTTCATTTTGAGGGGAAAGCCTTTTGCAGCTAGCAGTGGCAGTAGTTCCCTGAACTTCTTCCATCCCATTCTTACCCTAGTTATTGTACTTTTTGAACACCCACCTCCGCTGCTAATTCGGTCACCTAGGTAGCAGAAGCTGTCTACTGTTTCTACAGAGCCCTCCCAGAGATTGGTGGTACTTGTTTCCTGTGGCTGTTTGCTGCTTGCTGTCCCAGCACAGCTGCTACATGTGAAGCCTACATTCTTAATTAAGCTTCCTGAGATCCCGCTACATCTCTTGTGTACCTATTGTTTGCATTTGGAGCAGAGAATGGAGTTCCTACCTACACCTTTCCTACATATTGAGCAAGGCCATTTTCCTGGGGGGATCGTGATTCTGTTTTCTAGTCTACTTACAAGGACCTTAGTCTTTGTCAGGTTGACTTTGAGACCCTTTCTTTCTAGTCCCTGCTTCCAAGTTCGGAATTTCTTCTCTAGTTCTACCACAGATTCAGCTATAAGTTCGAGATCATCTGCATACAGGAGTTCCCATGGGCATCCGGTCTTAAACTCCCCCGTTATTGCCTGCAGCACTATGAATATAAATATATATAAATAAATATATATATATGTATATATATATAAATATATATATGTATATATATATGTATGTATATATATATATATATATATATATATATATATATATATATATATATATATATAAATGTATATATATATATATATATATATATATATAACTTTGAATAACTTTGAAATGTTTTGGCCAGTATTGGCCCAGGCCATGTCTAACTTAATAGCACCACCTGGCGAAGTCTTTCAATTCAGGATTTGGGCACCATGGCCCATTCGAGAAGAGAATTACTGTTTGCGGAGACATATCCGGGTGTGGGTGGTTTGTCCGGGATTACTTGGAGGAATTTGTCCAAAGACTTCTTGAATTTTGTGTGGTCAGTTTCTGTTTTGACGTGTCCTGGTGTGATGTTGAAGAGAGCAGGGCCGATTGAGGTGAAATAATTGTGCCGTATTGTTGTTATGAGTTGCGATTTAGATTTTTGAATGGGACGGATAGCACGGGGCCCAAGCCTTGGGTGTATCTTGAAGGCGATGCCAACATCATTTGGGCAGTGATGATGGAACATTTTCCACATCATGCAGATAATATAACGCTCACGGCGACGTTGGAGTGAGTTAAGTTTCAGGTTTTCTAATCGACCCCAGTAGTCAAGGTCTGACATGCCATCTATCTTTTTCGTGATTGCCCTTTGAGGAGCTTCAAGTTTCATGATACTTTGTTTCGTGTGGGGAGACCACAGTGGACAACAGTATTCAAGGTGTGGTCGGGCAAAAGTAGAGAAGAGAAGGATAATGGTGCGGGAATCTCTCGACTGGAAGGTTCTGAGGATCCAGGAACACATTCTGCGGGCCATGTCAACTTTGCTGCTTATATGCGTGGTCCAGCTTATGTTGCTGTCCACGGTTACTCCCAAGTCTCTGATGTTGTTAGATGCCACGAGAGTTTCCCCGGAGGGAAGGGAGTACGGGAGTTTCAGAGCATCCTCTTTTCCAAAGTGGATCAGTTCGAATTTGTCTTCGTTCAGTAACATGTTGTTCTTTTCTGCCCATTGGGTAACAGCCAGTAGGTCTGACTGAAGGCTTATTCGGTCATCCACGCCATTGATGACCTTTTGGAGCTTGGAATCATCAGCGAAAATTTTAATGTTGCTGTGTTTGATGATGTCAGTGATGTCATTAATATAGATGATGAAGAGAAGTGGGCCCAACACAGTGCCTTGTGGGACCCCACTACTGACTTTGGCTGGGCTTGATTTGACTCCCTCAACTACAACATGTTGGGTTCTGTTTGACAGGAAGCTCTTGATCCACTGCAGCAGCTTTCCAGTGACACCAATATTGGACAGCTTTCTCAGTAGAATGTTATGATCAAC
>OZ024742.1:236976973-236999473 GCA_964016885.1 Eledone cirrhosa
TAGAGAGAGTTGTTCTGAGTATGACTGATGTGCTGAAATGTAATTTGATTGGTTATAAATGAAATTATTACTGTCACGTGAACAAGTACATTAAATTCGTGCCCGTATTTGGGAATTTGTTTTGTAGCCTTTTAGAGAATTTTGTGCCAAACAAAAGATAATGGTAAAGAAAAACGGGATGGGGAGAATTGTTCTGGTTCAGTGAATATGGCTGGTGTGCTGGGGTGTCAAAATTCAGACTTTCTATTGAAATAAAGAAAGTAGTGATATGTATGTTTATTTGTGTGTTAATAGAATCATCTTCCTACACACACACAAACACACACAAACACACACACACACACACATACACACACAAATAAATATACATATCTCTACTTTCTTTATTTCAATAGGAAGTCTGAATTTTGACACCTCAGCACACCAACCATATTCACTGAACCAGAACAATTCTCCCCATCCTGTTTTTCTTGACCATTATCTTTTGTTTGGCACACAATTCTCTAAAAGACTACAAATCTCTCCGCAAACACATTGGTCGCGATGCCTTTACTAACAACCTCGTCTAAGTTTCTTGCTAGTTATACCTCTACTCTGTTGTTCGCTATAGCTAAAGCCTTACTGAGCCTAATGGACTCTATTCTAATCGCCCTTTTCTTGGCGAACCACCTTTTGTTGTTGACGACTGCCCCCGTCAACGCCCGCTTAATTAATTAACTAATCCGGTCTCTGTAGGCTTTGTGCACCGGGAGCGACTCGTTCAGCTTCGAGTATCAGGGTCCCTGTCTATGAAGCCTATCTAAGTCGACCACACAGATCACAAATTTCTGTGGATGATGGGATGCGGTTTGTCCATGTCCACATTGGCTTATTCAGGAAATTCAGTCGGTCCTGTCAGACAGTTGGAATCGTCTGAGGTGGTTTGTGAGGCTTTTATACACTCCTTCCCTATCCGCTAGTCCCATACTGTCCAGCATGCATTTGAGATCCTGTTCCAGTCGCCCATTAACATTAAGGTCTCCAGTCGCCCATTAATATTAAGGTCTCCAGTCGCCCATTAACAGGAAGGTCTCCAGGCGCCTGAAGAAATCAGGTCATCCTTCCCCAGTCGGTGCATAAACTGCCACGAGCCTGAAAGCATAGTCGTCGTTGCTGGTCACGTCCAGTACCACCGACTTACTTTTTGGGTCCAGAAAAATGGTTCGTATCATGAGATCTAGGTCTTTCCGAAAAAAACAGCGAGTCCCTTTCCAGATCCCGGATGGTTTGGAAATGTGTACATCTCGTAACCGACGAAAATGGGTGTGAAGGTTTCCTCCTCGGAAATTCTGGTCTCGCTGATTGACACCACATCTATAATCATTGACCTGAAGTCATTGAGCAGATGATTTTGCTTCTATTATGACCCCAAGCCACGTGCATTTACGCTGCCTATTCTCAGTAAGGCATGTTTATGGTGAGGGTGGTGTTGACGTGGAAGTCTATACTTTTTTTTGGGGGGGGGGTCCAATTGTAGTAGAGCGCTTCGAGGAGATCGGAGAACAAGTCTGGCATATCTACGTAACACTCGTATGGCAGACCATTAAAACCTGGCGACTTGTGCCTCGTGTAGCCGACAAGGGGACCCCGAATTTCGGCTGAGTTATCGTCCTTTCGCAGCTCTCAGCATCGGCTGCCGTGAGACGCGACAAATCGTCGAGGTAGGGACTGAAACCTGCCACCATTCAGACTCGCCATTTCCCCAGAACAGCCGAGTGAAGTGCTGGCGAAAGGCCTCACACAACTGCCTGGAATCGTTCAGCTCGCGTCCGTATCGGTTCGTCTAAAACCGAATTGTTAGTCGGGCCCACCGAACCGCTTTGTTTCCCTCGTTTCTCAGAGCACGTGCCTTAGCTCAGACAATGCAACCTTCGTATTTCGCATTGAAGAAATGGTCTAATGCTATTCTCGCCGCTAGAACGTCGGTTGCAGTGCCACTACAAATTGCCTCGTCTAATTTAGCTACCACCTCCCTCTCCTTTCTAAGATTCCGTTCCTGTCTTCTGCTAACAGTAAAGTGCGAGACATACCCTAAAAAGCTTCCAGGCATCTAAAGAAGTCCGGCCGTCCGGCCTCGGTCGGGTCGTAGATGGCTACCAGACTAAAAGCACCACTTTCGCTATTGTTCACGTCCAAGACCAGCAACTTACCGTCCGGGTCCCAGAAGATCGACCTTTCCTCGAGATCCAGTCCTTTCCTTTCCTAAACAGCACTACCACCCCATATCCCATTCCCGGCCAACTAACATATGCGAAGATCTGATAGTCGTCGAAAATGGGTGCTAGTGCCCACCGTGTTGGAAATCTTAGTCTCGCTAATCACATTCATATGTTGAGACTTCAGCTTGTTGAGCAGACGATCCTTTTCTATGTCTTGCCTTAGTGCTATTGCTAGCAGTGTCATCAAATCCTTGTTGACCCTTCTTAATAGCACGAAGTTGAGTGTATTGTTTAGTTCTTGTTGTGCTTGTTTGCGTTTGGGGGATTGTGGTGGTGATGGTTGTTTTCATGTTGTTTTGGGTGTGTCTGTGTTTGTTGTGGGTGGGTGTCTGCGATTTCAGTTGTATGTGTTCTTTTGTTCTTCTGTCTGCTTTGGTTGTTTGTGTTTGGGTGATTGTGGTGGTGGTGGTGTTCGTGTTGTTGGAGAAGTGTTTGAGTTTGATTTGTGGGTGGTGTCTGTATTTTCTGTTGTAGATGTTTTTGTGATTTGTGAGATTTTTGTGCGTCTTCTCTTTTGTATTTTGGATGGTTCAGGATTGTCATCATCTTTGCTACTGGAAGACGAGGGGGTTTGTGTTTGTGTTTGTTTTATTTTTCTCCATGTGTGTATTTGGAGGGGGAATGGGAGAGCTTTCCTCGTTTTCCCACTGCATGGCCAGCGTTGGTGGTGGTGTTTCCGATGTTGTTGCTGGTGGGGGTGTTTCGGTGCTGGTGTTGGTTGTATTCCTTGCCCCGGCGTCGGCATCGGTGGAGACTTACGACTCTTTGCATTTTTTAGCATTTGAGGGCAGAAGGTTCGCAAATGCGTTGTTTCCCCGCAGATGAAACAATGAGATCTTTGCCCCCGATCATGTGTAGGGGGTGGATGTGATCCGGGATTTTTCTCACATCCTGCGGCGTGATTTGGAGAAGTATCTCCAGGTCAACAGAGGATCAGTCCTCCCTAGCTGTCCTCGTTACTTCAATCGGGACGGTATCCGTCCCCTCCACAATCACGCATCCTAGGTGCCACCACGTGTGTAGTCCTGGAGGAATCCCGGTAATGCAGACTCTCAATGGTCTTTTTCCCATGTGGATGGGGTACAAAATGACATTGCTGGTTTTGCAAGGAATCATTGCGTGTTTAGTAGCGAGGGCTTCTGACTTAAACTGCACTGAAATGGTGCAGTATTGTCTGCCCCTCGCTATCTACTCGGTGTCATCCCTAGTGCACCTCAGCTCGGATACAATTTTGGCTTGTGAAATTATAGCTGCTTTTTTTCGCCTAAAATGAAATGCACATGAAATGTAGCGTTCTTCCCTCCAACGCTTCTATGGCTTCTGCCGGGATAGTTAGGTTGGCCCAGGTTTGCTCTTATTTGATGAGCTTCCAGGCCTGGAGCAACATTTTATCTATCTCGCTGAGGTCCACGCTGAAACATGGGCTCTTTTTGGTTGCTGCCTCAGTGAAATTGTTCTTATTGTTGGTGATGTCGTTATTGTTGGTGTTGTTTTTGTTGGTGGCGTTGTTGTTGTTGTTGTTCTCATTCTTCCTTATGCTGTTATTGTTGGTGTCGTTGTCGCTGTTGCAGTAGGTGTTGGTGTTGTTAATGTTTCCATTGTTGTTCTTGGTACAGTTGGTGTCGTTGTCGCTGCTTTCCTGATCTGTTTTGTTGAACCTGTTGGTGCTGCCACTGTTTATGTTGCTGCTGCTGTTGTTGTCGTTGTTGTTGTTGTTGCTGTTGTTGTTGTTGGTGGTGGTGGTGGAGGTGGTGGAGGTGGTGGTCTTGTTGTTCATGATGTTATCATTCATGTTTTCACTGTCGTGTGTGTTCGTTTTAATTTTGTTTTTCGTTTCCGTTGTTTCAGTGGTGGGGTGGCGGTGATGTCTGTGGTGTTAGCCCCGTCTACCATCGTTGTGGTAGGATTGTTGACATTCACCGTGGTAAACATTGGCAGCTCTGTAAAGTCCGCTGCGTTTTCAGACTGAACAGCAAAGATGATAATAATAATGATAATAATAATAATAATAATAATAATAATAATAATAATAATAATAATAATAATGTTTTCTTTATTAACCACAAGGGTTTACATAAAGCAGACATTAAGGACAGTACAGTACACGCATTTCTGCGTGTAAAAAAAACAGAGGATGTAATAAAATAACAAAGAAAAATTCCCCAATAGGGGGGAGACTTCCGAGGGACATTTGTGGAGAAAGCCCATTAAAAGACCAGTGACCCTGACCACCAGGGCAAGTGCCTTCTCCCAGTTTTCCACCTTTAATTTACAGACACATACTCAGAGAAGGCCTATTCATTCGGGCCATACTTGCTTCTCTCACCCATCTTTCAACAAAATGCTGGGAAGAGAGCACTTCCCTCTCTACCCTGATTTTCCTTTTCAAATGAAATTTGAAAAAGTTAATCAGGGCATCACCGAAGAGGTAAGTGCTCGTCTTCAGCCCTTTCAAACGTGTCCACCATACTATCTCTTTCGCCATGGCCACCAGACAGATAAAAACTGCCTGCCCTTCCCGGCTAAAGGAAGAGGGAGGGGCAATCCTCACGATGGACTCAGCTGATAGCTGGATCCGTCCTACACGTGACAGCAGGTGTTCGACATAAACCCACAAGTCAGCAATGCTCGGACACTGGACGAGTGCGTGCAGGACGGTTTCGTCGCCCTGTGCGCATCTCGGACATGCCCGGCTGACGGCACCTCCATGCCTGTAGAGTTTATCCCGAACTGGCAAAGCTCCCCGGTAGCACTGCCAGGCCAGGGATTTCTGGAAGTTGTCCATAGGCCCCGGCCCGAAAGTCCTTCCGAAGAGATTGACTAGTTGATTTTCGTCGACGCCTAGAGTTTCTCCAAGTACGTCGTCGCTCTTCCTCTCCACTAATCCTCTATAGAACGCCAAGGTGGAGTTTCCACCGATCACATTACCCGATAATAATAATAATAATAATAATTGTTTTTACATTTGGCATAAGGCCAGCAATTACTCAGTGTATTACTGGTACTTTATTTTATCGACCCCGAAAGGATGAAAGGCAAAGTTACCCTCTTCTTTATTGGCCACAAGGGCTGACACGAAGTACAGGACGATACAAAGTGGGTTTTGGTCGTGTAAACTGGTTATAACAAGATAGAAATCGGGCTAGAAATCAAAAAAAAATCAAACAACAAAAGTTCCCCAAAAAGGGGATAACCTCCGAGGGTCACCTGTGGTGAAAACCACACAAAAGACCACGGCCTCCCTAACCACCAGGAAGAGAGCCCTCTCTCACTTTTCCCACTCCTCAGTCTACAGGCGTATACTCAGAGCGGGCCCGTTCACTCGGACCAGACTCGCCACTTTCACCCACCTTTCAACAAACTTGCTAGAAGGCAGCACTTGCTCTCCACTCTGATTTTCCTCTTCAAGTGAAACTTCAAAAAGTTAATCAGGGATTGGCCGGAGAGGAAAGTGTCCGTCTTCAACCCTTTCAACCTTGTACACCACACAATCTCTTTCGCCATGGCCACCAGGCAGATGAAAACTGCCTGCCCTTCCTCCTCTTTAAAGGAGGATGGCGGGGCTATCTGCACAATGAACTCAGTCGATAACCGGATCCGTCCTACACGCGACAGCAACTGTTCGACATAGCTCCACAAGTCAGCAATCCTCGGGCACTGAACGAGTGCGTGCAGGACGGTTTCGTCGCCCTGCGCGTATCTCGGACAGGCTCGGCTGACAACACCTCCGTGCCTGTATAGCTTATCCCGAACCGGAAACGCTCCCCGGTAGCATTGCCAGGCCTGGGATTTCTGGAAGTTGTCCATCGGCCCCGCTCTGAAAGTTCTCTTGAAGGCCGCAAACAGCTGATCGTTTTCGACGCCCAGGATCTCCCCGAGAATGTCGTCGCTCTTTCCCGCCACTAGCCCTCTATAGAACGCCGAGGTGGATGTTCCACCGATACCAGTGCCCAACTGGTAGAGGGCGTTGAGCGCTTGGAGACATTCCAGCTTCCAAGCGCTATCCCTCGGTCTTTTCCTGATCCAGGACTGCAGCTCCGTCAAGGAGATGAGCTGGGGAAAAGCGCGTCTGGCAAACGGCGACCACACCTGTTCACCGTCAAGGAAGCACCAGAGATGACGCAGCCTCAGCGCATGTTTGCGCATCATCAACCACGGCGTGCCTAGTCCTCCACGCAACGGGTGTTGACAGCAATTGGATCGTCTGATCATAGGAGCATGTCCCTTCCACAAAAAGCGGAAGAGAAGGCGCTCCATTTTGGTCAGAGTTGGGCGGGGGCAAGGTACGACGGTCAGGCGGTAGCAGATGACGGACGCTATGTACACATTCGCCACCTCCACCCGACCTTTCAGAGACAGCCTCCTCTCGGCCCATTTCTGGGTGAGAGAGGCCACCCTGCTCGTCCCCTCGCTCCAGTTTTTCTCCATCTGGAGTTCCGGACCGAAGCAGACCCCAAGCAATTTAACCGGTCCTTCCGTCCAGCGCCCCGCGACGCTGTCGGACGGCATGGACTTTCCTCTCCAGGTGCCGAGTTGCAAGCGCACCGACTTTTCCTGGTTTATCTTTGCTCCTGTCACCGCTTCGTATTCCTTGAGAGCGGTGCCCAGCATCTGGACGTGTTTGGTGCTCGACACCACCACGGTGACGTTGTCGGCGTAAGCTGACACAGATCTCCCGCATTCCAGTTCGCGTGGGACTCCCCCCCCCCGATCGTCTCCAATTTGTGCAGTAACGGCTCTACGGCCAGTTCGTACAATAGGGGTGAGAGGGGGAAACCCTGGCGGACCGAGCGCACGATGCTGAAGGCTGCGACAGGTTACCATTCACCCTCACAATCGAGCAGATGTCGCTGAGCATCACAGCGATCTAGCCCCTTAAAACTGGCCCGAAGCCGGCCGCCTCGAGGACCGCAGCCAAGTACCGATGGTCGACCCTATCAAATGCTTTAAGTTGATCCAAGTTGATCAGGGCCTCACCCGTGACAGGTTCCTTAACCACCCTTTCTATGATGTAACGCATAAGGTTTTCGTGGATGGATCTGTTCGGGATGGCGCATGTCTGCGCCTCTCCCACCAGACCCTTGACGACAAGCGCCAACCTCGTTGCTAATACCTTGGCCAAAATCTTGAACTCTGCGTTTAGCAGGGTTATGGGCCTGAAGTTATCGATAACATCCCCCTTGTTCGGGTCTTTTCTCAGCAACGCCACCGCTCCCCGGCTCACAAAACTGGGAATGCTCCGTTCTGCTGCCAGTTGCAGTAGACGTCTGCCAAGAGGTCACCGAACAAGTCTGGAATAAATGCATAAAGCTCGTAGGCCAGACCATCCAAACCTGGCGATTTACCCCTCGTGCAGTCAGACATCGCTTCCCGTATTTCACATGCTGTTATCGGCTTTTCGCAGCACTGCGCTGTGGTCGTCGAGAGCCGCGGCAGTCCGTCGAGGTATGCAGCGAAGTCCATACTCCGATCCGGCCCCCGCTGCTTCCGAACAATTGAGCAAAGTGCTGTTGAAAAGCCGCACACATCTGCTTGGGTTCGAGGAACATGCGCCCGTTTTGACCAGGCAAAGACCTAATTGTGGACTTGTTTCCACGTTGCACCTCCACCATCCGGGCCCATTGAACGGATTTCGTCCCCTCGTGCCTTAGAGGACGCGCTCTAGCTCTGACAACGCAGCCTTCATGCTTTGCGTTGAATAATTGGTCGAGTACCAATCTCGCCGCAAGCTCGTCGGTTGCGATGCGTCCTAAACGCCTCTTCTAGCTTTCTAACTAACTCTCCCTCTACTCTATTTTCCTCTATCTCCACTCCTTTGCTAAACCTTATCGATTCTACTCTAATAGCCCTTTTCAGGGTAAACCACCAACTGTTGTTGACGATCGCACCCGTCAACGCACGCTTAACTAATTCGCTAATCCGGTCTCTGTAAGCTTTGCGCGCCGAGAACGACGCGTTCAGCTTCCAGTAACCAGGCCCTTGCTTATGGAGTCTATCTAAGTCAACTTCACAGATCATTTGTGGTCCGTGTAGTCGACTACTTTAAAATGTGGACAACCTACACTAGCCTTATCTGTTTCCCTACAGAATACCCTATCTAAATACGATCTGGATGACTCGATGAGGTTTGCCCATGTCCACATTGGCACTTTCGGATAATCCAGTCTATACCTGTCAGACATTTCAAAACGTCTGAGCAGGTTGTTGAGGCTTTTACACCCTCCTGCCCTGTCTACCAGCCCCACATAATCCCAGCGTGCATCTAAGATACCGTTCCAGTCGCCCACTAACACTAAAGAGCGGGACGTTCCAAGAAAGGTCTCTAGACGTCTGAAGAAATCTGGCCGTTCTGCCCCTGTTGGGGTGTAGACGGCTACTAGTCTGAAAGCATTGCCTTCGCTGCCGGTCACATCCAGCACCACCGACTTACCTTCCGGGTCTAGGAAGATCGTCCGTATGGTGAGATCCAAACCTCTCCGTAAAAGCTCAGCAACTCCTCCCCCCGATCCTGGACGGCTGGGAGATGCGTATACATCGTAGCCGCCGAAGATCGGTGCGAAGACTCGTGCTTCGGAAATTCTCGCTGATGGCCACCACATCTATGTTTAGTGACCTGAGATCGTTAAGCAGGTGGCCCTGCTTCCAAGATTACCCCAGGCAACGTACATTTATACTGCCTATTCTAAGTAAAGCCATGTTGGGTGAGGATTGGAGTAAGTGAGAAAGGATCACCTACCCTGATCGTGTGGGAAAGGGACAGTCGAACCGCCCCTTTGGCTGGTCATGGGTGTTTCCAAGATGATGTCGGTGTATATCCTCTTGGTAACCGACCCTCTGAAGTCTCCAACTGCGTTGGGGAATTTTTCTTTTAAAAGTTTATAATGTTCTATTCTGATTTCAATAATGTTTATATTTTTCGGGAGAGTTCTTGGTGCTGGTGGGGTGTAGTAATTTTTGTCTGTGATGTCTGTGCTGCTTTATATGTTGTAAGAGTTCTTTATTTGCCATTTTATGGCTGTGTACCTTTTGGTGGGAGGGGAGGTTTTGTTGCTGTTTTCTTATTGTTGCTGTTGGGTGTGCGTGCTTTGTTGTGTTTGCGTTGTTGGTGTTTTTGGTGATGCTGGTGGTGGTGTGGTTGTTGTTTGTGGTGATGCTTGTGGTGCTGATGGTGATAGTGGTTGTTTGCCTTCGTTTTTGGAGGGTGAAGCTAAGGGTTTTTTTCTTTTTTGTTTCTTGTGGCAGACCGTTTGCCACTTTCCTCCCGCCTCATACTCCATGTCGGATTCCGTGGCGTCTGGGAGGAGTATGAGCTCCACTGCTGTTGGTGGTGGTAGTGGAGCCCATTCCGGCGATTTTGCCGCCAGTGTAGCTACTGCGCCTGTTGGTGTTTCCGCCACTGCTGCCGCTGTTTTAGTTGTCCGTCACCCTCCTACTCACCATGGAAGGGTCTTCTGCCTCTGTTGCCTGCCCTGCTCTTGGTAGCAGCGGATCAGGCGTCGGAAGGAGGGGGATCCTCTTCTCGGCTGTCTTCTGCGGGCTGAAGGCCCTGAGGTGACCCTTCTGCCCACAGAGATAGTACTTTGGGCGCCATTCTTCCACGCTTATAGGGAGTTGGAGTCTTCCTCGAGGTCTATGATATCTGGAATGGCCTCGATGCACTCCTGGTCAGTTTGTATTAGCATTTGCATGCCTATTCCTGACCAGTTCTCTCTTGCCATTCTCTGTATTTGCAGTATGGTGGTCTTCTCCTCGATTCCAGCCAGTACAGACGCGGCCAACCAAGGTATGGGCACGTCGGACGGGACCTGGGTCACTTTGACCCTCACAATTTTCTGCCAGCAGTAGGAGGGCACCAAGACTATCTCCTCACTCTTTAGGGTTTCCAAAGAGTGAGACTGCGCCTCTTGGGGGTGGGGCGAAAAGTACGTCTACTGTGGCGTACTTTTTGCCTCGGGTGATGTTGGTTTTGCACGCCCAGACGCTCCCCAATGCCTTTTGGATTTGAGTCTCCATGGCTCTCTCCACCCGATGTGACATTTTGCTTACGGTGCGGTAAGTCACCGTGCGCAGCTGCTGGTCTTTGAAGAATCGGGTGGAGGTTTCAGGGAAACTCTATTGTTATTTCTTGACACCATGGCTCTTGCGACTGCCATCTCCTCCTCCGTGACTAGCACTGTTTCTATATTTCGGGCCACACCTGCGAAAGAAGTGGCCCCTTTTTCAGCGGCACCATTATTGCTGCCGCTACTGCTGCTACTGATCTTGTTGTTGTTGCTGTTGCTGTTGCTACAAACGGTGTTGTTGGTGTTGTTGTTGTTATCACTGTTGTAGTTGGTTGTATTTTTGGTGCCACCGTTGTTGTTGTTTTCGGTGCAATTTGTATTGTTGCTGTTGGTGTTGTCGTTGTTTATTTTCTTGTTAGTGGTGTTAATATCGTTGTTGCATTTGTTGCATTTGTTGCATTTTCTGTTGTCTGCATTTTGGTTGTCACTGTTATTGTTGTAGTTGGTGTGGTCATTTTTTTAAAATTAGTGTTCTCAGTGTTGTTGTCTTTGTTCAGGTTGTTTGTGGTGGTGTTTGTTGTATGAATTTCTATAACTCTCCTCTCAACATTTACGCCGTTGGCACACGACAGCACACATATTGCTGGGGGGCGTGACTAAGCCATGTTTTTTTAAAATCATTTTTAAAAGTAAAATGTTCAAATATTTGGGCCAAAAGCCCAAATATTATACTTTCCACTTCACAGCGCAAAGTCCAAGGACTTATATCCCTTACACAACAAGAAACATTTAACAACAAATAATTATAACAGGTAAATAAAGCGACTTACTGGGAGCGAGCAAAAAGACGTCCGATCAGACCAATAATAATAAGAAGAAGAAGAATAGAATGATATTTATTCTGTGTTGCATGGTCAGTCAAACAGCCAATCAGACAAACTGTATGATCATTTGATATCGATTAATCCTTATAAGCAATATAATATTTTGATGAATTTACAAACTGATATCGTGGTAATAATGTTATTGTAATAGTCACTTCGATCATATTATCGATTATATCAGATTGATAATGTCACTTCATACGCCGTTTTGGGGAATTTTATTGATTTTATACAGCTATTATTAATAACATGTCTAGTTTATAGAATCTTAATAATTTTACTGATAGCGTTAAATTGAAATTTAGAAACGTTCAGGCGGAATCTTCGAGTTTTGAAATCATCTTGTGATATATAATCTGTTAATTCTGTCTGTTAAAAATATATTAATTTCTATTTTTAAGAACATCTTATAAGTTAACGTATAAGAAATATATTAGTTTTAACTGAGGAACAGATTGAAGTTTAATTTCGCTTTTACAGTTAAGTCAAGGGGAGAAAGGCAATGTGTTTGGCATTTTTCAAAGCGTCCGATACTGGTTGGACCGAGAGAAGAATGTGTCTTTAAACCTGAGAGCAGGCTGGCTCGAATTCTTGCAACAAAGTAGACTCGTGCCAAATCTGATCTGGTCCATAAATAGGGAACCCTAAAATACAAACCAACAGGCTCATGCTAATCTACCCCATAAACAGAGACACCGAAATATTTTCCAATGCGGTCAAACCAATCTTATCTTCTTCAACGAAAGACTAGATGTTGTATGTAGTTCAGATATTTTTCCTAGTGCTATGCGCTTAGAACTACAGTTATATATCCTAACTATACTATTAGGGGCTCGTTAAAAACAAACAAAAAAACACACCACTTTTTTCAATGAAAAAATGGGGATTCAATGCCAGAGGCCTGGCTGACTAAGATTTTCGAGTTTTCAATATCAGAAATATTGATTTCTCGTATAGGCACAAGGCCAGTAATTTTTTTTTGGGGGGAGACGATTAAATCGACCCCAGTACGTTACTGGTGCTTTATTTTATCGACCCCGTAAGGATGAAAAGCAAAGTTAACCTAGGTGGGAGTTGAACTCAGACCGTAAAGGGCCGTAACTCTATGCTGCAAAGCATGGTGTCCGACTCTCCACCGATGCTGCCAATCCACCACCCTAATAAATTCAGAATTAATAGAAATTTTACTAATAGACGCAGCATAGTCAAATTATCAGGAAGTTCGGTTCTCAATTATGAGATTCCGTGTTCAATCCCACTGCGTAGTATAATATGCAAGTGGATCTTTTCATAGCCGTAGGTTTATCAAATACGTGTGAATGTTATTCTGAGAATTCTAATGAAGATACACGTGTCTATAGAATACTCAACCACTAACACATTAATTTAACAAGTAGACTGTTACATTGACCACGGACAACTGGAACATCGGTGAATGTTCTCAGTGGCAATGTTTTCACCATCTTGACCGTGAGGCGCAGCGGAGGTATTCTGTCAAACCAAGGGTGTAGAGTTTGCTCGTCCGTCTTTTTTCATTTTCTTTTTTTTTTCTTTCTTTTTGTCATTATGATTGGATTGGCAAGGCGGTGGATTGGCAGTATCGGTAGAGGATCGGACGCCATGCTTTGCAGCAAAGAGTTACAGCTATTTATGGTCTGAGTTCAAATCCCGCCGAGATTAACTTTGCCTTTCATCCTTACGGGGTCGATAAATTAAAGCACCAGTATTGCATTGGGGTAATTGCTGGCCTTGAGCCAAAAGTAGACACAATTATGATAATGGAACACGCATAGTCAAAACCGACGGACGTCCATTTTACTCAAAGTTATTTGTTATTGGTAGTTTTCACAAGGTTACATGTGTCTGTGAAATATTCAGCCATTTATACATAATTTAACGAGTGGCTGTTCTGTTGAACGAAAAACTACAATGCCATTCATTCTGTTTTTGTTACGATAACACTACAAAATAGTCAGTGTTTATTGACAATAATTCCTGCATAAAAGAAAGTTTGATATTTCCCGATTGTGACAAGACATTTCGAGAAGAAAGGATAGCAAAAAGGTTAATTTGGCGACAATAACAAACGATAAATGATTACATCACTGTTATTAAACACTGTAATAATATTAACACACATTCACACATACATACACACATATGTGTCAACAGTAATATCTAGATGTACATACATGACGATGGCTGCCCCCTCGTTATCGAGTATGGCCATTGTACGATATACCATTATCAATAATTATTAATTAATTATATCGTGCAATGCATGTGCCTGAAGATATTTTTTAAAGTGAGGAAAGACTGTGTACTGAGCCAATCCCACTCTCTGAGCGACAGTAGCTATAACCCGAAAAGAAGAACATATCAACATCATCGGTAACTACAGAGTTATCCTAGTTTCCTGAATTGCCTTCTCCTAGAAGAATGCCCTGACATACATACATACATGCATACATACATACGTACATACATGCATACATACATACATACGTACATACATACATACATACATACATACATACATACATACATACATACATACACACGTACATACATACATGCATACATACATACAAACATACATACGTACATACATACATACACACGTACATACATACATGTATGCATGCATATATACAATTATAAACTCGGTAATAAAACAATCAAAAGAATTTGTTTTAAACATCAATGAATGTGCATCAGTGAGCCCCATGATCATCTAGACGAGGAAACGCCATCGTCATGGCTACAATTTCAAGCAAGGTTTGTTTTGTAGCTCTCACTCTCTTTCTCTCTCACTCTCTGTCTTTATATATATATATATAAAGAGTCAGGACCCCGACGGCTGAGCTCCGGCCGTTTCGACAGCTAGATCCGAATTTAGTTGGTGCTGTTCGGATCTCCGAAGCTCAGCGGTCCGGGTTCTGACTCTTTTCCTATTACCCACTCTACTACCCTAACTATCGAGTACTCTGGTGCGTTATGGTCACCTGGTTTCTTACCACACTTTTTTTCTTATATATATATATATGGTCTTTATTCTCTCTCGTTCACGATTTCACCGAACTTATATTCATGGAAATTTGGGACTTGACTCCTTCTTCCTCACTTTTCGTTGCTTCACTATCTTTGTTTGTTTACACTCTCGTGTCTCCTTTATTTACGTGTCCCAACGACTTTTTTTAGCCGTTGCTCGCACCAACCGGAGGTATATGGTCTTTAAAGCGATGAAATACCATTGATGGTTGGAAGATCACTGATGAAGGACTAATTTTATTCATATGTAACCCATTAGCAACCATGCAGCACGTTTATTCTCATATTTACACATATTTTTTCCCCCGCTGTGACCCGTCTATTTCGTTCTTACTGCTTCCTCTTTCTCTGTATCTTTACCCTCCCTAACAGTCACTCTCTCTGTTAACCTCTTCCTCACCCTTCACTCACTCACTCTCTGTTACTACCTCTCCTCATCCTCCTTCCCGTTTGACCTGTGCGTAATTCTTTTCTTTCGCACCCTTGGTCAGGCAGGTCGCTTTTTTTCTATCTCTCGTCTACGATTTCACAGAACTTACGTTCACCGAATTCACAGACTAGATCCCTTCTTCTTCCCGTTAGACCTGTACGGAATTCCTTCCTTGCTCACATTCCAACCAGGTTTGATGGTCTTTATTCTCTCTCGTTCACGATTTCACCGAACTTATATTCATGGAAATTTGGGACTTGACTCCTTCTTCCTCACTTTTCGTTGCTTCATCTTTGTTTGTTTACACTTTCGTGTCCCCTTTATTTACGTGTCCCAACGACTTTTTTTAGCCGTTGCTCGCACCAACCGGAGGTATATGGTCTTTAAAGCGATGAAATACCAATGATGATTGGAAGATCACTGATGAAGGACTAATTTTATTCATATATATATATATATATATATATATATATATATATATATATATATATATATATATATATATATCACACTTTTTCCTTATATATATATATATATATATATATATATATATATATATATATATATATATATATATATATATATATATATATATAAGATCAAAAGATGGTTAAAGGAGTTCCATGTATTTTATTATGCGCATTTCAAAAACAAACATCATCATGCAATAATATTTGTGTTTTCATCAGATAAAACAGGAGAACATGATATGAAGGCTAAAAAACACTTGTGGATAGTGCAGTTTTAAATCAACATATGAAAAGTGGTTTTAGATTGATGTGTGATATTGGGAAAAATATTTTATTTAGAGAGGGGGGGGTGGAAAGGATGAAAAAGGGGAGGAGATGAGAGGGAGAGATGGGTGATAGAGAGAAAGAGATAGTTTTTATAACTGAGAGAAGATATATTGTTTTACATAGAGAGGTTGAAAATCGTTGGAAGATAATGTATAAATTAGACGTACAGATTTGTTTTCTATCTGCCTGCATAAATTCCATAGGACTTTTCACAAAGTATACAGTTAATATTCAATTCTTTATCAATTTAGAATCTTTTCTCAAAGGCACATATACATACACCTCTTTAAAATATACCCATCTTCCTACCTTACTTCAAAGGGCATTATACACTCTATAATACTTGTTTACTCATTACCCTCTTTCTATCTTCACCTTGTAAAATCCTTCATAACATATACATTTGTTTTTTTGACGTTAGAATATTCATCCGCAATTATTATTATTTTTTCTCTCTATCATAAAACTTTTTAATCTCAATTTCATCCTTAATTTATTATTTTTTTCTCCCCATCAACGAACTCATTCTTAATACATATTAACTCTTTATTCGCACATATTATCAATTCCTTCAATATACAAACTTTAACTTCACATTATTTTTCTCAAATCCTTCTACACACAAACCTTAATAATTTTTTCTCTTCGTTAATTTTGAAATTGCCACAAAACTTATCAACATACACTTTTTTTGACGTTAGAATAGTCATCCACAATTATTATTTTTTCTCTCTATCTTCATACATAAATTCCCTTCGTTAATTTTCAAATTCTTTTAATTTATACATTATCTTCCAACGGTTCTCAACCTCTCTATGTAAAACAATATATCTTTTCTCAGTTATAAAACTATCTCTTTCTCTCTATCACCCATCTCTCCCTCTCCACCTTCACTCTCATATCCTCCCCCTTTTTCATCCTTTCCACACCCCCCTCCCTAAATAAAATATTTTTTCCTCGTACATATCTTCCCTTCGTTAATTTTCAAATTCTTTTAATTTATACATTATCTTCCAACGGTTTTCAACCTCTCTATGTAAAACAATATATCTTCTCTCAGTTATAAAAACTATCTCTTTCTCTCTATCACCCATCTCTCCTTCTCATCTCCTCCCCTTTTTCATCCTTTCCACCCCCACCCCCCTCTCTAAATAAAATATTTTTCCCAATATCACACATCAATCTAAAACCACTTTTCATATGTTGATTTAAAACTGCCCTATCCACAAGTGTTTTTTAGCCTTCATATCATGTTCTCCTGTTTTATCTGATGAAAACACAAATATTATTGCATGATGATGTTTGTTTTTGAAATGCGCATAATAAAATACATGGAACTCCTTTAACCATCTTTTGATCTTATATTATGTATACTCCAGTCCTACAAACTGTAGAGTGCTTCTTATCCGATATCTGCATTGCTTTATTGTACTACAATAAAACTCACCTCCTACATTATATATATATATATATATAGAAAAAAAGATGAAATCGAAAATGCAACTGGAGTCTTATTTTTTTTTTAAATATATATATTTATTTGGTTCCTTTACCGGTTTCGCAGTTCTTCTGCTTTTCAAAAGGTGAGTTGAGATGGAGGGTCTGTGGTTTTTCTCACAGATGTATATATATATATATATATAAATATATATATATATATATATATATATATATATATATATATATATATATATATATATATATATATATATATATATATATATATATATATATATATATATAGTGAAAACTGGAACGGGAACAAAAACAGAGAGGCAGTAAAAAAAATAGAGGTGTGACACACGAGTTGTGATATATTAGTAAAAAGGAAAAGAAAATGCTGACAAATTTTTCCCAGTGAAAAATAGTTTAATTAGGAATAAGTATAAATTAGTAATAAGTATTAGTTAGTATCCAGTTTTAGTTTTAAGTTTTAAGTTTTTACCGATTGCGCATTTCTTATGCTTTTCATTGAAAAGCATAAGAAATGCGCAACCGTTAAAAACTTAAAACTTTATTTTATCTGATGAAAGCACACCTAAATTGCCTTGGTTGCCCTTGAAATATATATAACAAAATAATTATGGTTTTATAAATATAGTTTCCATTCATATTGAATATTTACTCCAGTTAATTGTTGAGTGCTTTATATCAGTTATAAAACTTTTATGGTTGTTGAATCCCAACAAATTAAATATAACTTCTGCATATACATATAGAGAGAGAGAGATAAATCTACCAAAATATACGGTAGTGTCCAATCCGTATGAAGAACTCAATGTAATCCAAATATCATGAAAAGAGATGTATTCAAAAGTTTTTTCGATGAAAATCACAGGAAAACAGAGTCAATATAAATTAATAAAAACAATGAATAAAAACAAAGAAACAGTTCCTTACAGATTATTTCTGAAGACAGCATATATATGTGTAGGTATGTCTATTCCCTCGGATAGTTTGTAAAATTTTTACATAGATCTATATGATATACATACCAACACACACATATATATCCTAGAAACGATCGTAAAATGATGAATTTTTTAATATAAGGAACTGTTTCTTTGTTTTTATTCATTGTTTTTATTAATTTATTTATATATATATATATATATATATATATATATATATATATATATATATATATATATATATATATATATATATACAGTATATATAAAATTATAAGTTTGAAGAACAGTTAGACAAAATATATCCAATTTTTCTCCTCCTTAGTCGGCAGAAATTAACTAGATAAATAATCATTTAAACGGAGCTAAGTTTAAAATGTAACTTTGAAGAAATAACAGATAAATGTGAGGAACAGTCAAATAACATTTACTTAGTGTTTCCTCTTAGTCCGCAGAAATTAACTAGACAAATAATCAATTAAACGGAACTAAGTTTAAAATGTAAGTTTGAAGAAAAAATGCACATAAACTTTACCAAAGTTCTTCTAGTCTCGATATATATATATATATATATATATATATATATATATATATATATATATATATATATATATATATATATATATATATATATATATATATATATATAAAGAAAAAGAGATGAAATCGAAAATGCAACTGGAGTCTTATTTTTTTTTTAAATATATATATTTATTTGGTTCCTTTACCGGTTTCGCAGTTCTTCTGCTTTTCAAAAGGTGAGTTGAGATGGAGGGTCTGTGGTTTTTCTCACATCTCACAGATGTGAGAAAAACCACAGACCCTCCATCTCAACTCACCTTTTGAAAAGCAGAAGAACTGCGAAACCGGTAAAGGAACCAAATAAATATATATATTTTTTTTTAAAATAAGACTCCAGTTGCATTTTCGATTTCATCTCTTTTTCTTTATACTTTCACTCGTGTAGGACATCTCGGTTATTTTTCATTTTGTAAAAAAAAACCTCACTTTCTAATATATATATATATATATATATATATATATATATATATATATATATATATATATATATATATATATATATATATATATTAGAAAGTGAGGTTTTTTTTAATATATATACACGCACACACACATATATATATATATATACATATCTATCTCTCTCTATATATATATATATATACATATATATAATGTATATGTTAAATGTAAATTTACATTTAACAAACAAACACCTATTGACTATAAACGACTCAAAATAATCCCATGGTTAATAGCTGTGGGTTACAAACACCATATACACATACATACGAACTACAACACAGAAAACACTTGAAAGAAAATCACATATCCAACTCTATCACGTGCTTTGCATTACACCTTACATAACAAATACCTGCATTATCACCACATGCCTCTCTAACAAATTGCACACTATCTTAAACATTTATAACAATTATAACATGATTTAACACCCCACACAAATTATGTTTATTTCAACTGCATTATAACTCTTTCCTCATACATACCTTATTGACTGTATTGACTCCTGCATTGTACATCAATTTTCCTTGCTTATAACTTTTTTGTTTGTATTTTTCTGCTTGTGCTTTTTACTTATACCTCTTACACTTTCAACCAGTGCTGCCTGTAATTGTGTTCTTTCAAGCAAAACATCTTTTTAACTCCTGACTCTCCACATGATGCCTATGACAATAACAACAATTATGTACCCTAAATGTTCTAAATGACTAGGATTTTAGTAACATGTTTCGACATTCTTTATGCTCCGATGATTCCAGACTTTCCTCTGGAAGAAACAATTGTCAGCAAATAAATGTTCTAAACTAAAATTTGATCGTTTTAACACTTTATATATATATATATATATATATATATATATATATATATATATATATTATATATATATATATATACATGCTTTTAATGTTTTCAATCGGCCATACTGGTGCAACACCATGATTTATTTTCTTTCAGTTTTGTTGGCTGGAAGTTGGTCTATAATTGATTTTCCTTGTGTGTATCCGTGAATAGTTGGCTAGTTCGGTATCTTGGTTATGAGTTCGGCCAATGCTTGTTTGAATGTTTCAAGGAAGGTCCCTTTTATATTTCTGAGTTCTTTAGTTGGGCAGTTGAACATTTGGAGACGTCTAAATATCAGAGAGGTACATTTTGTACAGAGTGATTTTGCTCGCGATTTCGAATGTGGTGTATTTGAAAGCTAATAGATATCTACCAGCTCATGCGTTAAAACTCTCTTTAATGTCGAAGTTTGGAACATGAATCTCCAGGATCTTCCATGTGTATTTAACAGTATCTCTCTCTCTCTCTCTCTCTCTCTCTCTCTCTCTCTCTCTCTCTCTCTCTCTCTCTCTCCTCTCTCTCTCTCTCTCTCTCTCTCTCTCTCTCTCTAGAAAGCGGATCTCGTATTTAGACAAGCGCTGTTACGTAACTCCTCAGGATATTGGTTCTTTCTTCACTGCACAACCCACAAGACGGATTCCCATTTCCGTATAGCTTAGACTTGGTTATAACTTTCCATTGGATGGAGTAATCCACGCCTGCGTCCTTGAAGGACCATATGTGGTTTGCGAGCTTTGTGGACGATCGTTTCTCCGGGTGTCTAAATGTCGACAGATGATTCAGGAAGCGTTCTTTAGAAAAAGAATAAATGTTTCATGCATGTGAAGCCTTGCTTTGCTGTCGCAAGAACTTGGACTATCCCTTCAGTGATATTTTTAAGGACAAAATCTTTTCTCTGATGAGTCTTATAAGTGCATCTCTACTGTGGAATATATATACATATATATATGTGTGTGTGTATGTTTGTGTGTGTGTGCTTGTGTGTGTGTGTGTGTTTGTATCGACAGACAGATAGATAGAGAGAGAGAGGGAGAGAGAGACAGAGCTAGTCAATTCATTTGACCATAGATAATCCCAGAGATGAACAAAAGCAAAGGTCGTTCCCAGTGGAATCTAGATTCATAACACAGAGACAAACCAAAACACTGTAATGCATTAAGTCCCTTCGATAAAATATCCCACACTCTAATGAGTTAGAAACTTTATCAATGTTTTCCAGTTATATTATGAAAATATCAATGAATACCAATTACAAATTAATCGACCAAAAGTTCTTTCTAAAAAATCTTCATTATTGGTTTTCACCCTTAATTTTATTCAAGCTCGCGAAACATGGAGCCGATATAATAGCATCAAGAATAATTTGACCCGTTTAGCTTGCTTCTTTGTTTTGGCTTAGGTGGTTGATAGCTTCTTAACCGCCGTCTCAGTTTATATGGCCTTTATAACAAATGTTTATTGCTCTGGTCTCTTTTGGTCCACGGAGCGCTTGCCACACAATCAGAAATTGAGTTTTGCTTATTTCTACCCGCCGAAATACGATTCTCGCTGAATTTATATATATATATATATATATATATATATATATATGAAAAATTCAGGACCCCGACGGCCGAGCTCCGGCCATTTCAACAGCTAGATCCGAGTTCGGATATATATATATATATATATATATATATATATATATATATATATATATAGAGAGAGAGAGAGAGAGAGAGAGAGAGAGAGAGAGAGAGAGAGGCAGAGATAGAGAGAGATGGATATAGAGGAAGAATAGACACCAGTACTGTGTCTCTCTCTCTCTCTCTCTCTATATATATATATATATATATATATATATATATATATATATATAGAGAGAGAGAGAGAGAGAGGGGGGAGGCAGAGATAGAGAGAAATGGATATAGAGGAAGAATAGACACCAGTACTGTGTCTCTCTCTCTCTCTCTCTCTCTCTATATATATATATATATATATATATGTATATATATATATATATATAGAGAGAGAGAGAGAGGAAGGCAGAGATAGAGAGAGATGGATATAGAGGAAGAATAGACACCAGTACTGAACTAAGAGGAAAGGCAAAGTTGACCTCGGCAAAGCTTGAACTCAGAGTGCAGAGATTTGTAACGAATGCCACAAATCCTTCTATCCGACGTTCTAAGCCTTCTGCCGCCAACCATTGAATACCAATTGCGAATTAATTGATCAGATTCTTCATTTTGTTTTCACCCTTAATTTCCTCGTCAGCGTTCTCACGCAAAATGCTGCCTATATTATAACGCCATAAACAATAGTTTTGCTTACTATACATACAGATCAAAATTATTCAGTAATTGAAAGCCTGAAAACATTAACAAATGGAAGTATTCCATAAGGTTAATTAGCAACAGCACGCATGATTTAGAGTAGATGTGTAAATAAAAGCATATATAATATGTTTATGTATGATGAATATATATAAACCTCGCTGCGGCTGTTTTAAGCTGTGATCATGATACAGCTACGTTAATAGCCATGTGAAACGCCAAATACTAGTATTTCAGGACCTTTAGCCATTTTCAGTGACGATTACTTACGCAGTAGTAGTAGTAGTAGTAGTAGTAGTAGTAGTAGTAGTAGTAGTAGTAGTAGTGCATCAACAAAAAAAGAGTAGTGTCTTCTTGATTTTTATCAAAAGAAACTAGCAAGGTGGTGGATTGACAGAGCATCGGACTAAATACATTGATGCATTTGTCCCGGGACTCTACATTCTGAGTTCAAATCACACTGA
>OZ024742.1:237004473-237006973 GCA_964016885.1 Eledone cirrhosa
CTGGCTTGATCGACGGCCACCCAGCTCTATTCCTGTTGAGGAACTGCTTTGCCATGCCGAAGCTCCTCTACACCCTTCCCAGAGCTCCGTGCTACATCCATGCATCTCTCCTCACTGACCTTGATACTTGTATCCGAGCGGCAGCTGAGGAGATATGCAACCTCAGGTTTGACAACATTGGATGGCAACAGGCCACTTTACCTGTCAGTTATGGCGGCCTTGGCCTCCGGTCCCCGATTTCGCTGACTTTGCCGGCGTTTCTTTCATCGGTAACCTCATGCCGCGTCCTCGCCAGCAGGGTTCTCCAAAGCACAATAGAACCCTCTGTGTTCAGGGCACGTGAGGTCGCCTGTAAGACATGGGACAGGCTGGGACTTAGCCCGGTAGACGTCCCTCCTCCTTCTCCCCCAAAGCGTATGGGATGCCATCCAGTGCAGCCTGGCCTCAGACAGGCTCACGCGCCAATTCGACCAGCACCGTCTTGCCTGTTTTCGCGTGGCCTCCAAACCCCACAGTAGTACCTGGCTCCATGCATTACCCTTCTTCTCCACAGGAACGCAGCTGGATATCGGTATCCTGCGCATCGGCGTACCCTTGAGGCTTGGACTCCGGAACTCCGAGCCACATAAATGTCGCTGTGGATCCACCGTGGACTCTTTCGGACTCCACCCGCTTTCCTGTGGCCACAGTGCCGGCCGCCTTTCTGCTCTCAACGAGGTCATTAAGCATGGCTTGGGCGCTGCAGGCTTCCCTTCCCAGCTCGAGCCGGTGGGGCTGGACCGAGGGGACGGCAAAAGGCCAGACGGTATGACCATCTTCCCTACCGCGGTGGCAAACCCCTCTCCTGGGATGCCACTTGCACCGACACTTTCTGCAACCGCAACCTGGTGCAGTCTGCGACTGACCCAGGTTCTGCTGCACGTCGGGCTGAGGGGGCCAAACTCTTCAAATACCGGTCGCTCTCCGACAGGTTTGCGGTCGTACCCCTGGCAGTGGAGACTTCTGGTGTCCTCGGCCCCAGGGCTATCTCCTTACTCACCACCATAGGCTCTGAGCTGGCCAGCCGCAGGTGTGAGCCCCGCGAGTTGGAGTGGCTCTTCCAGCGCGTCTCCCTTGCCATCCTCCGAGGAAACGCCTTCTCTACCCTGTCCGCCGGGGCTGTGGGGAGGCCACCATACGGATTAATAGGCAAAGTTATAAACTATTGTAAATAAGTCATTAGACTAGTATTCTATTCATAGTTACTATTTATACCTTAATTTACAAGTTCGACGTTCAATTGATCAAACGACTGAACGATCAACGTCGAAACCGACGGAGGATTTATGTATTTTTATTCCCATAACCAATCCTTGTCATGTAGAATCGATCACCAGACATATTCAATACTGATCAGTCATGTCAGTGTTTCAATAAGTTCCTAAAAAGATATTTCTGAAATGACTTTTATGGTGTTTATCATTATATCTTACTGTGCGTGTGTTTATGTGTTTCAGTGTGTATGTTGGTGTATATATCTTTGTTTGTATGTGTATGTCTGTGTGTATGTAAATTTATGTAAGTATATAAGTTTGTGTATATATGTTTGTTTGTGCGTGTATGTCTGTGTATGTAAATTTATGTTAGTTTGTATGTGCCTGACTGTAAGTATATAAGTGTGTGTATATATGTTTGTATATAAATGTGTATCTATATATGTGCATATATTTGTGGAAGTGTATATGTGTGAATGTACGTGAATGTGCGTATATGTATGTGTGTAAACGCGTCTTTTAATGTGTGTGTATGCGTTAGTGTGAATTTATGTGTGTAAGGTTGTATGCACTTGCTTATAAGTATGTGTGTGAGTGTGCACGTGCGTATGGAAGTACCTGTGTATTTGTATATGTGTGTGCGCGTGTGTGTATAAGTGTGTTTATGTGTGTATAAGTGTTTGTGTGTATGTGTGCGTGTGTATAAAGTGTGTGTGTGTATGTGTGTATAAGTGTTTGTGTGTATGTGTGCGTGTGTGTCTATGTGTGTATATGTGTGTGCTTACGTGAAAACATCCATCAATGTCAAATGTTTCAACAATCCTTTGGTGTATAATTCTGAAGATCTTTTTACGGTGTCCGCCATGAATATGTCTAAACATTTGTATTTGTACATGTGTGTGTGAGTGTGTTTGTCCATCTGTGTGTGTGTGCCAGCGAGTATATATATATATGTGTGTATGTGTGCGTGTGTGTATATGTGTGTACGTGTGTGTGAGTGTGCGCGCGCTAGCGTGTGTGTGTGCTTGTTGAGCTGAAAATGTCCATTATTTCAAAATCTCAACTCCTTTGTGTATTACTGAAGTTCTTTTATGGTGTTAATGTGTGTGAATGTGTGGTATATATATATATATATATATATATATATATATATATATATATATGTGTGTGTGTGTGTGTGTGTGTGTGTGTGTGTGTAACTGTGTCTAAGTATGAGTGTCTGTGCGTGTGTATTTGTGTGTATGTGT
>OZ024742.1:237014473-237024473 GCA_964016885.1 Eledone cirrhosa
GCGTCAAACGTTATGTCCGATATAGTGTGTTGGGGATTAAGATCACTGATACGGCCCAGATCGGCCATATCAGGGTTGCTGAAAACAGAGCAGTATTGTTTCTGCAGTATCTGGCCTATGATTTTGGCATTATCTTGGAGTGTGCCATTTTCATCAATTAGAGAGCCAACGTATATATATATATATATATATATGTGTGTGTGTGTGTGTGTGTGTGTGTATATATATGTTTGTATATATATATATATATATATATATATATATATATATATATATATATATATATATATATATATATATATATGTATATATATATATATCAGGGTGGAGAGGGAAGTGCTGCATTACAACCAGTTTGTTGAAAGGTGGGTGAGAGTGGCAAGCATGGTCCGTGTGAATGGACCCGCTTTGAGAATACGCCTGTAGATTGGAATAGAAAGACTGGGAGAGGGTACTTTGCCCTGGCAGACAGGGTGACCGTGGCTTTTGTGGGACTTTTACACGAGTGACCCTTAGAGTCTCCTCACCTTTGGGGAATTTGTTATGTTTGTTTTAATTGTTTATTTTCTTAGCGTTTTATAAATTTTATTTTACGCAAAAAAAAACCACACTGTATCGTTCTGTATCATCTTTAATGTTTTCTTAGTGTGAGCCCTGTTTGGCTAATAAAGAAATCCTTATTTTCATTATTTTATTTTTTTCTTGAAGTCTCAGTCATTGATGTTATTTAACTGGAAAGCTTATTCAAATGAACATCAAGCCGCTACCTGCAGCCTCAGATATTCAGGACATATCAGCAAGCTTGCCTTTTGAAGTGCTCCAACAAAACGGGGCTAAATGTTTTTTAACCAGCCTTGAAAACTCTTCGAAATAATACCTAGTGCTCCTATAAGAATCGGGACAGTCCCAAATCCTTTTGACAGTCCCAAATCCTTTTTAATTCCCACTTTAAATCCTGGTATCGGTTAATTTTCTCCCTCTCCTTTTTTTGCACTCGTGTGGCAAAGGGGCAGACTACATTTACAATCAGGCACGATCTTGAGTTCAAATCCCGCCGTGATTAACTTTGCCTTTCATCTTTACGTAGTCGATAAAATAAAGTATCAGTCACACACTGGGGTTGATTTAGTCGACTTTTCCCTCCCCCAAAATTGCTGTCCTTTTGCCTAAATCATAAATCATTGTTATTATTATTGTTGTTGTTCCTGTTTGTGTTTTAGCTCTTCCTTCATTTTATTTCCATTTCTTGCCGGGGGTCGACCCAACACATAGGGCAGAGAAACTCACTGCCACAAAATAAACACTAGATTGGTCACGTCAAGCACTATACACAGTTAGAAGTATATCATTTCCCTGTTTAAAATCATATTATATATGATAATATTCAATCATATAAGTGTGCTAAATTATTTACAACTTATTCAATTATGGAATTTAATCTAATAAATTTATGTAGAAACACGTTACATAGATGATTATCTTTCTCACAGCGATAACTCTCTTCTCGATAGATGTGCCGTACCAGTTAAACAATTCTTTGAACGTCTTGCAATGATGGTGAGCCAAGGATCATTCAAAAACATTTTTTGTTCCTTTTTTCATCATTCCTAGTGATCCTACAATCACTGGTATTGTAACTGTTTTGAGATGACACATTTTGTTTTCAATTACAATCAGTGAATCTTTATATTTTCTGAGCTTGTCAAATTCTTTTGCCGCAATATTGAGATCACATGGGATCCTCATATTAATCAATAAACATACTTTGTTATTTTGGTCTTTTACAATAATATTCGGTCTGCTAACTTTATTGGTTCTGTCTATATATACAGGAAAGTCACAAATAATCGTTGCATTTTCTCCCTCAGTTTCAGCCACGGGTGATGTTTTTACCACTTGTCAGCAATTTTGATTTTACAATGTCGGTATATTAACTAGTATAGATCTTGACTAACTCTGTCATACTTTGATTTATATTGTCTTAATTAAGCGATTAAGTGATCCACTGTTTCAATATCATCATTGCAGAATCGGCACTCTAGATCAATTCCATTTTTCATTGCATTGGCTTGATAGTTTCGAGTTAATAAGCTCTGACCTTGAGCAGCTAAGATGAACCCATCACTCTCCGTCTTTAGGCCTAAGCTACGTAACCACTAATGGGTGTGCTTCTGCTCAACATCAGCCTGTTTGTGACGAGTCACATATTTGCTATGCAGAGATTTTTGCATCCACTTCGATGTTAATTGCTAATGCGCTTTTTCCTTAGCCATTACATCTTGACGGGGGCAGTCGTCAACAACAAATGGTGGTTTACCCTGAAAAGGGCGATTAGAATAGAATCCATTAGATTTAGTAAGGCGTTAGCAATAGAGAAAAAATAGAGCAGAGGGAGAACTAAGTAGAAAACTAGACTAGCCCCTTACTAAAGGCATCGCGACCGACGTGCTTGCAGCGAGATTGGCCATCGACCAATTCTTCAACGCAAAGCACGAAGGCTGCGTTGACAGAACTAGAGCGCGTGCTCTCAAACACGAGGGGACGAAAGCCGTTCGATGGGACCGAGTGGCAGAGGCGCGTCGTGGCAACAAAGCCACGAGCCGGTCTTTGGAGGACCACGACAGGCACATGTTACTCGATCGCGAGCAAATGTGTGTGGCCTTTTAGCGTACATCACGTCCGTCATCTACAACCGCCTGAACGCCGTGTCTTGTTCTAAGCCTCGCCTGACTGCGCTGGAGCGTTTGCTCTTTCGATTTTTGTGGAAAGGACGCGCTCTGATAGTCTGGTGGTCCATCTGCTGTCAACACCAGCTACGTAGAGAGCTGGGCATACCGTAGCTGATGATGCGCAGACATGCGCTCAGGCTACGGCATCTCCACCTCTTCCTCGACGGTGAACAGGTGTGGACACCGTTTTCTAGACGCGTATTTCCCCAGCTTGTCTCGTTGACGGAGCTGCAGTCCTGGATCAAACAAAGACGGATGGAAAGCGTTTGTAGACTAGAATGTCTTAAGGTGCTCACAGTCCTCGACCAGTCGGGTGATACGATCGGTGGAAACTCCACCTTGGCGTTCTATAGAAGGTTAGTGGAGGGAAAGAATGACGTTGTCCTTGGGGAGACTCTTGGCGTCGACGAAAATCAACTATCCAATCTATTCGGGAGAACTTTCGGGCCGGGGCCAATGGACAACTTCCAGAAATCCCTGGCCTAGCAGTGCTACCGGGGAGCTTTGCCAGTTTGGCATAAACTCTACAGGCATGGAAGTACCGTCATCCGAGCCTGTTCGAGATGCGCGCACGACGGCGAAACCGTCCTGCACGCACTCGTCCAGTGTCCGAGCATCGCTGACTTATGGGTTCATGTCGAACACATGGTGTCGCGTGTAGGACGGATCCGGCTATCAGCTGAGTCCATCATCAAGATTGCCACGTCGCTCTCCTTTAACCAGGAGGGGTAGGTTGTTTTTATCTACCTGGTGGCCATGGTAAAAGATGTCGTATCGTCGACGTGTCTGAAAGGGTTTAAGACGACCACTTTCCTCTTCGGTGATGCCCTCATTAACATTTTCAGGTTTCACCTGAAAAGGAAAATCAGGGAAGTGCCACCTTCCAGTCAATTTGTTGAAAGGTGGGTGAGAGAGGCAATAATGGCCCGTGTGAATGGGCCTGCCCTGAGCATGTGCCGGTAGTTTCGTATGAGGAAAACTATAAGAGGGCGCTTGCACTAGCGGTCAGGGGGCCGTGGGTTTTTTGTGGGCTTTTTCTACGAGTGACCCTCGGAAGTTTCCTCCCTATTGGGGAATTTTTCCTGTTTCATTTTTTTGTTACATCCTTTGTTTTGATTTTTTTATATATATATAATTTTGTTTTCTTTTTTTTTACGCAGAAATGCCCATTTGTACTATCCTGTACTGTATTGTACTGTCCTGTGCTGCCCTTAATGTTATACTTTATGTCAACTCTTGTGGTTAATCAAGAAAGCATTATTATTACAGTTGCATTTATCTTGCTTTATGTTCATACGAGTTATCACCAAGTCACAACCAGTGACCTCAAGAGACAACAAGGTCCGCCATGTTCAAGAAAGAACATACATACTCACACATGCATCTTTAGTGTTTAGACTTGTGATGTACTTATATTGACAGAATCTTCCTTAGTATATGGGCAGTTCCCATTAGTACTATCTTTTGTATTTCTCCTATACGCGGGTTTCCTGGGATTTGCGATAAGTAATCATTAGACCCCTTAGGTATCATTCCCAGAGCGCCTACAACCACTGGTATTGTTTTAGTTCTCAATTTCCACATTTTTTCAATTTCTATCTCCAGGTCCTTATACTTGCTCAATTTTTCAAATGTTTTTATAGATACATTCTTGTCTATTGGAACAGACATATCAATTAGCAGGAATACCCTCTTTTTAAAGTCCTTCAATATTATATCAGGTCTATTTGCATCTATTTTCCGGTCTGTTTGGATGCTAAAGTTCCACAAGATTGAGATGTGATCTTTTTCAAGTATGGGAGGTGGTTGATGCTCCCACCAATTCTTTTGATGGGGCAGGTCAAAAGGCTTACACATTATCCAATGTATGTATTGTGCAGCTCTGTCGTGCCTGTTTAGGTATTCGGTTGGAGCTATAGGAATGCACATTGAAATTATATGGTCAATGGTCTCTGGTTGTTTTTTGCATACACGGCATAATGGGCTGCATCCATTTTTTATTATGTTGGCTTGGTAATTTTTTGTTGGCAGACACTGATCTTGTGCTGATATAATCAGTCCTTCAGTCTCCGATTTCAGTCCAGAGGATGCCAACCACTGGTGGGTTGAAGTTTTGTCAACATCAGGATTATTAGCTCGATCTGGATATTTTCCATACAGAGGCTTTTCTTGCCATTTATTAGCCAGTTTCTGTAGCAGTTCTTTCTTTGCAGTTACTTTTACCTGCTTTGCTTTTTCTGTGTTTTCCATTTCAGCAGTAAATGGGACTTCTGAAATGTGTAGTCCATTACTGTATCTTTGTGCATCTTTTGTAATGGAATATGATCTTTTGATGCTTTCGTGTTTCAAAACGAGTTTGATCATCCAATCATGTGATTCCCTTAGATATGTAGATAATCCAATTGTTGCAGTTTTCAACGCAATGTCTAACTGGATTAACCCACGTCCTCCTTCTTTCCTAGGGAGATATATTCTATCTATATCTGCCTTAGGGTGATGCATTCTGTGCATGGTTAAGAATTTTCGAATTTTTGTATCGAGCCTACGGATCTCTGTGCTTGACCAGTTGATGACATTGTAACTGTAGGTTACTACTGGTATGGCAAGCGTGTTTATGGCATCGATCCTATTCCTTGCATTCAATTCCTTTCTTAAGATTGCTCTTACTCTGCGGTAACATTCCTTCCTTATCCTTTCCCTCATTGTTGAGTGCTTGATTCTCCTTCACAAACACCTAGATATTTGTAAGTTTTTTCTTGATCAAGTTCTCTTATCACGTTCCCCCGATCAAGATTAATGTCTGAACTCTTCAGCAGCTTTCCTCTGGTGAACGTTGCTTTGGCGCATTTATCTAGTCCAAACTCCATTTTAATGCCATCACTGAACTGCTCCACAGTGGATAATAGCCCTTGCAATTGTTCATCATTTTTTGCAAATAGTTTCAGGTCATCCATGTAGAACAAGTGATTAATGGTTTTGTCATAGACTTTATATCCATGTTTTGTTTCATTGAGCATTTTACTTAATGGTATAAGTGCGATGCAGAATAAAAGCGGTGATAAAGAGTCACCCTGAAAAATTCCACAATTAATATTAACTTCACCAGCTTCCAGTGATTTTGTTTCACTATTCAAAAGGAGTGTCGTTTTCCATGTCTTCATACTGAATGACAAAAACCTCCTGACAACGGGGGATATTTTCAAAATCTCTAAACATTTTTCAATCCAACTGTGTGGCAAACTATCGAATGCTTTTTTATAATCTATCCAAGCAATCGATGGTTTTTTGTGTCTATTATGACAATCTTCCAGTATCATTTTGTTAACCAGAAGCTGATCCTTACAGCCATATGAGCCTCGTTCACACCCTTTCTGCTCAATGGGAAATAGGTCATTTGTTATCAGGTGGTCATATGTGTATTCAGTTAGGACTGATGTTAAAATTTTATACATTGTGGTCAAGCAAGTTATCGGTCTGTAATGTTTGGGATTGTTTGTCTCATCATTCTTCGGAAGCAGGAATGTAATGCCGTTAACTAACCATGATGGTATCTTTTCTGGCTCCTTAACTATTTCATTGTAAAGTTGGGCTAACAGCTCATGAGACTCTGTGAAGGCATTTATCCAAAAGTTTTGTATTTTGTCTTTTCCTGGGGATTTCCATTTGCTGGTTTTTCTTAGAGCCAAGCGCAACTGTTCAACTGTTATATTTTCCCATATTTGTTCCTCAAGGTGAGCTGTATCTTTCATTTGTCTGTCTATCCATGGGGCATGTATGTTATGAACTTTTTCTTCGGCCCAGATCTTTTCCCAGAATTCTTGCACTTCCTCCTTGGGTGGTATTGATTTAGCAGTTATTGTTGACTTACCAATTTTTCTGTAGAAGTTTCTTTGGTTGTTTTTGAACATATTATTGTTCTTATAGAATCTAGATCGTTTTTCAAAGCGCCTTATACGAGCAGCTTTGGCCGACACTTTTTGCTTGATTATTTCTAACAGCATGTCTATGTCACTTGTTGATTTTATACTGTACTTTTTTTTTCAATTTTCTAAGTTTAGTTTGTTTAACATGTTCACCTACTTTATAGTTTGTTAAAATTTCTATGTCAGATCGGAGAAGGTTTATTTGGCGATTGATGTTCTCTTTCCAAGTAGATTTCTTGTGGGAATTCCTTTGTTTTTTCATATTCACTCCACATAAGTGAGTGGTGACTTTAGCCGATGTATAATAGAGATGATTTAAATCAGTAATGTTTAGTTTGTTTGTGATGATAATGTTTTTGAGAATTATGTTAGTCTTGTGTATTATCTTTTGGTTCTGTTTGGAGTTCTGGATCTTAGGGAGGGTGTCTCGTTTCCCCATGTCAGATTCATTCATTTTCATCCATTCGATCATAATTTCATCCTTCAAGTTGGCAAGTTCATTCTCATTCATTTCTTTATCATTTACGATCTCATTATTTTCATTTGGAGTTTCATCTTGAGCATGCACTCCCTCCACTTTTTCGATCCTTTCTTTAATTTGTTCTGTTGCCAGTGATTCCGCCCCAACCCTGGGATTCGAAGTGTTACAATTTACCTCGTTTTCACTGACACATGTTTCATTTTCCCTTCGTTGACTTTGTGCTAATAGCTTGATCTGATCAATTTCTATATCAGTTAGTAACTTTTTTCTTACAATATTTCTTCATATATTGGCTAGTTTGTTGCTGTCAATATAGCCTCTGTTTTCGGGATGTTTCTTTTTCCAGTTGATATATGTCTGTTCTGTATTCGATGTATTTGATGGGTAGTACATAGCAGTGTAGAAAGCCTCAAGGACTTCTTTATTATCTTCCCTTGACCATTTTTCTCTCTTTTTCTTTGGATTTATTGGTGGTGAGCAAGGAGGGCCAACAATAGGAGTATTCCGGTTATGGGAGGTCTCCAGCTCCGAAGTGATGGGAAGGTTTGAACCATTAGCTGATTTTTCGACCCCAGTCTGGTTCCTCTCTGAGGGACGCGGCCCTTTTTTACCCGGGTGACGGCCGATCCGGTATGAGATTTTATCATTAGACATTTACTTTATTTTGTCGCGTTTTATCCTTATCCGCCAAGGGGTAATCATTTCGTGTTACCACTTCTAGAACGAGTGTCAACCAAGACTAGAGGGGTCGTTCTCCCCTAGAGACACGGCTATTCCCCGCCGGCCGCCATCCCGGTATTTCTTGGTCACGGGGTTTTCTTTTTGTTGTTTTTTTTTAAATTGTTATTATCATGAGTGGTTCCTTAATGTGAGCATTGCGTGGCTTAAGAATGAAATTATTAATAATTGTCTCCACTCCAGGCACAAGGCCAGCAATCACCCAGTGCATTACAATAATATAATATACTTTTTGCTGAAGTTGCCTGTTATTGTTGTTGGCTATGTCGGTGGTGGTGCTGGGGATTTTTATATTGTTGGTGAGGAAGGGGTGAGCCAGCAGTGCCATAGTTGTTGATGTTGACGTTTGGCCGGTGGCCAGGTCACTAAGTCAATCTATTTATATCTTTTGCTAGCCTCTCCCTTGTCTAGTGATACCGCCACCTTCCCCTTTCTCTCTCAAGTTAACAGGGGAATAGTGGTGGTAGCAATGAAGGAGTGGTGGCGGCGGTGATGGGATAGTGGTAGCAATGATGGATGGAGTGGTGGCGGCGGTGGCGTTGTCGTTACTGAGTTTTGTGATATGTAGTATCTATGAGTGTGTGTCGCGTATGTTTAATATATATTGTGTTGACATATTCCCGTCAAATTGGAATTAAAGATTTTGTTAAAACTTGAGACAATAATAATAGTAATTATTATTATTATTATTATTATTATTATTGTTCTTTGAGTCTCAGTCATTGATGTTAGTTAACTGGAAAGTTTGTTGAAATGAATATCAAGCCACTACCTGCAGCCTCAGATATTCAGGACGTATCGGAGGGTTCTTGCTGTTCCCAGCAAGCATGCCTTTTGAAGTGTTCCAAAAAGCGGGGCTGGTCCAATTTTATTTAACTATCCCTGGAAACTTTTTGAGATGGTACCTAGTGCGCCTATGACAATCGGGATTACTTTGACTTCATGGCAGTTCCAAATCCTTTTTGCCTCCCACTTTAAGTCCTGGTATCGGTTAATTTTCTCCCTCTGCTTCTCTTGCACTCTCGTGTCGAATGAACAGGCCACATCCACAATCAGGCACGATATTTTTTCCTTGTCCAAAACCACCAGGTCAGGTCTATTGCGTTCCAGTTTCTTGTCCGTTTGTATCCTAAAATCCCACAGCACCTTCACCTGATCGTTTTCTATCACCGACTCTGGCTTATGCTCATACCACTTCTCAGAAGGTGGTAAATTGTTTACTTTGCATAGGTGCCAGTGGATCACCCTGCCCATTACATCATGTCTCCAGCCTTTACAGTGAGTCTGGGATAGGTGTTTACACTCGGATACAATGTGAGCCACAGTCTCCTCTCTCTCTCCACAGATCCTGCACAGTGGGCTAGCCTCCTCCTTGTAAATATGGTGTTTCAACCACTTCGTTTTGAGGGCTGCTCTTGCGCAGCCATTAGTATTCCTTCTGTAGGCTTTTTAAGGTCTCCTCTTTTCAACCAGTTCCATGTCTGTGGATCTCTGAATTCAGTTTTCTCAAAGAAGGTACTATGAAGGGATTTTTCATGAAGGCTGCTCTTCCTCCTTGTTGTTATTTCCTCCTTGGACATCCCCTGGTCTATTGTCCTCTCCTTCAGTACAATTCTGAGCATTGGCTCCTTACTATCAGTCACGTATTTGTGTAGGTTGTTTTTCTCCATCTGAACACAGTCCTCTATGCTGATAAGACCTCTTCCACCTTCAGATCTCCTTAAGTAGAGTCTATCGACATCACTCCTCTTGTTGAACATGTTGTAGATAGTCAATAGCTTCCTAGTCTTCCTATCCATTTCTTTTTGTTCAGCAACATTCCATCTCAAGATTCCCGCACTGTACGTAATAATAGACACAGCTCGGGAATTTACTGCACTTATGCCATTCCTACTGTTCAGATGTGACTTTAATACGCTCCTTACTCTCCGAATGTATTATTATTATTATTATTAATGTTCTTTGAGTCTCAGTCATTGATGTTAGTTAATTGGAAAGTTTGTTGAAATGAATATCAAGCCACTACCTGCAGCCTCAGATATTCAGGACGTATCGGAGGGTTCTTGCTGTTCCCAGCAAGCATGCCTTTTGAAGCGTTCCAAAAAGCGTGGCGGGGCCAATTTTCTTTA
>OZ024742.1:237029473-237056973 GCA_964016885.1 Eledone cirrhosa
AAATTGAAATAAAGACATATTATTGTGATTTGTGCCCGGCAACGACGGGATACTCAACTAGATGAATTTTACTCATACATGGAAACCGGTAATACTTTATGTACTTTATGTACATTATAAAACCCTTTTTTTTAAAGAATTGTCCCTCTCATTTTTTCAATAATGTCACTTTGACGAATCAAAGATAGAAAAAAAAAAAGAAAGACAGACCCTAAAATATGTTTTCCGTGCTATTTCCAACTTCACCTTTTCTCTCTCTCTATATATAAATATATATATATATATATATATAAAGAGAGAGAGAGAGAGAGAGAGAGAGAGAGAGAGAGAGAGAGAGAGAGAGAGAGAGAGAGAGAGAGAGAGAGACTTTATAAGCCAACATGGAGGATGGCAACCATAATTGAATGTACTAACGTACATACAGTCATACAAACAGGTATATGTTCATAACACAGACATGCATACTATAAATATAAAAACATCTTCAAAGTATTTACCATTTCTTCTACAAATGTACCAGTATACACCTTACAACCATTAGTGTCTGTCCTTGGCAACAACATCTATAAATAGAATATTTGGAATAAATATCCTCTGGCCAGAACCTCAAATGTCTTATATATATATATATATATATATATATATATATATATATATATATATATATATATATATATATATATATATATATATATATATATATATATGTTTACTTCTATTAGATCTTTGGAAAAAAATATCTATTGATAAACATATATTGCAGAATATATGTCGTTTTATTGCATTATATACTTTCCCTGAATTCAAATTCCGTTGAGCTGAACTTTGTCTTCCATTCTTTCCAGGTCGATAAAATACATACCAGTCCAGTACTGGGTTCGATTCGTTCTCTGCAGCGCTTTCTCGTTGTCTCTTTTCACTCTCTTTCCTTTTTTAGAAGAAATAGAACAGAAAAAAACGTTGGATATTTGTTCTGGGTTTATGCGTTCTGAGTTCAAATCCCACCGTGGTACACTTTGCCTCTCATCCTTTCGTAGTTGATAAATAAAATACCAGATCGGTGTTGGTGCAGCCTTTTACTCTTCCAGCTGCCACACCCTCTTTTTTCCGCGGTGTAAATTGATGAAAGGAAGTAAAGGAAACCTAGACGATGTTTATAAATTCTATTAATCTCGTCTATCGTATTGTGTACTCATTCTTATGACCGTCAGTGTTAAATGTCTTTTATATATATATATATATTTAAAGGTTAAACAAGGTTCAATGAATAAATCAAAGAATAAAGTTTTACAATAGATTGGAAGCACTCTACAAATTGGTTTTCCGGAGTTATTAATATTAATTCAAAATATTAACAAAAATAGACATTCGTGTGATCATTCGTGTGATTTTTTAATATAATTAAATTTGGGTTACCTTCGGGTTGATGAAAATCTTAAGTCTTTTCTTTCTTATGTTTGCAGACATTTTAAATTTGATATTATACTATAATATAGATCCTCAAATACTTTCTTGTATTTTTAAATTATATAGCTTAGATATTTGACACTTATAGGATCGCAAACCATTTATTTATTTATTTTGAATCTGTGTCTTATCTTTTATGATTCATGAAGTTTGATTTGTATATTTATAGTATATATGTATTACATGATCCTAATATAATAATTGACGTAAAACCTTACTTTTAACAATATTAACAGTAACTTATTTATTATATTATATTATATATAACTGACTAATATCGTCTTAAACTTTAAACAATATACTCTTTGTATAAATTTAGACAAATGCGTATATCTAGTTTAATAATATCCTTTTTAAGTATAATTATAAGGCCTTTGGATACTTAAGGGCATTCTAATTGTTAATTTTAAATTGTTTAAGTTATAATTGTAATTACTTTCTAAATTATATAATGATTATTTTTTTAATATAAAATCTCTTTAATAAAAAATTTTTTAAATATAATTTAATATGGATTACCTTCCGGATGAAGAAAATATTAAGTCTCTTCTTTCTCATGTTTGCAAATACTTTAAATATGATATTATACTATAATATAAATACTTATAATTTTTTATAGCCCGAAATATTATACCTTTAGATTAATTCACTATTTTGAACTAACATAAATGATTCGAAATTTAACGGTCATCCGGATACGTTTGGATATATATAATTGATTAATAGTCTATTTCTAATTAACTTAAGGACTCGAAATTAAACCCTCATATAACTACACCCAGATATATTTGATATTTTGATTGATTGATTATTTCTAGATAATTCAACGATTCGAAATTATTCATTCACAAAGCTATGCCCAAATGTATATTTATTTATTTATATATATATATTTGCATCATCTAATTATACGATATTTATCCACGACAATACAAATCTCCCTCCCTATGCTTTATACTATAAAAATTATTCTTCCTTGTCTCTCTATCCTTGATCAATTCTCTTTTGTTTTCGTGCATAAGATATTTCTATACTTCTAGTAACTATCTTTTTCCTCACCTGTTTCTCTCTCTGTCTTTCTTCTTTCTTCAATAATTTAAGTTATTTGAATCTGTAACAGTTATGTAAATTTCTATTATATTAGTAGTTGATTATTATTATTTATTTTTATAAGCTTTTTCACACGCACCCTCTGTATTATATGTAACTTTTTCATGTCTCAATCTTAAGGTATATAAATATTGAGCTTTGTCATATCTTATTCACTTCCATGACTGAATCTTAACCATCTACTTAGTCAGGGTATGTCATGCATCATCTTATTTTATCTGATGAGGACGTACTGTTGAAGATAGCTCAGTACCTCTGAAATATGTATAATAAAATATACTTGATCACACGAATGTCTATTTTTTGTTAATATTTTGAATTAATATATATATATATATATATGAAAACATTACATATAATATAGAGGGTGCGTGTGAAAAAACTTATAAAAATACATAATAATAACCAACTACTAATATAATAGTATATATATATATATATATATATATATATATATATATATATATATATATATATATATATATATATATATATATATATATATATATATATATATATATATATTAGGCTAAACATTGTTGCAATTCAATTCAAGCACTCAACGTACTTTTTCCACATAGGAGTGACGGAGTAAATATCGAATAAGGAAAAGCGAAGTAGTTTCAGATGTTCAAGTCCTTTAATAATAATGCTGTGATATATATTTCAATGACGACACTGGCCACACTGTTCTGTGTGCGAATGTCGTGTCATCATCAGACAGCTTGTTACATAATAAGGTTATGTTTCCGAGGCAACCCAAATTGAATCGACATGGGAACGGATGAAGTTCGTGCTTTTGGGTTTTTCATCCGTTCCCTTGTGAGTACCAATTCACCCCCACCGGTCTGCGCAAGCGCATGTCCGAAGGAAGTTGCCCATTAGCCACCGCAGATTTCAACGAAATTCGCTTAGTCAGTTCACCCTCTCAGCCAAAACAATGGCCCACCTATGCCCTACCAAAGTTTACTGCTACCCATCACGACTGTGGCAGTCAGCCGAAAGCCAGAGGGGATGGGAGGGTGTTAGTTTTTATAGGTCATAATACTACCTTTCACTAAGCGTTGACAGTAAGACTGACCATCAACTCATAAGGGAAAATAAACTTAATTCTAGGTATCATGGTTTTACATTGTTAGTTAAGAGTGAGAGTCGGAAATAAAAATCAAAAATTAAAATCCTAAATCAAATATCAGAGATTATAAATTAAACAATTAAAAAATTAAAACATTTTTTGTTTAATTTATAATCTCTGATATTTGATTTACATCCTGTAATGGCTTTATATTTTGCATTTGTTGTTCATGGACGGCGTGGCAGCCGCTTAAATATTCAAAAATACCACTTTTATACTCAAATTTCTACTTTTTCGGCTCTAGCTCCCACATTAATCAACCTACTTTGTTCAAATTTTACACTATGCTAGATCTGATTATTTGACGTCTGAAAGTGGCTTTACATTTTGGATTTTTTTAATTCAGGAACGGCGTGGCAGCCGCTTAAATATTCGAAAATACCACATTTTCGCTCAAATTTCCGCAGTACTAGCTCCCACATTTTTCAACCGATTTCGTTCAAATTCAAAACTTCGGCTCCACCTCACAGATAAATCAATTGTTTTGGTTCAACTTTTATACTACGATAGCACTTATCATTGCACATCTTATAGATGGTCAAAAGCAAAACGATGGCCACTGACGTCGTCTGAGCTTTTAGTTGTGTATTTGAGAATTCATCGGTTTCCAATCAAGTAGCGTGAGGAAATTTGGCTTAGTGTTAGCGGTCATTACCTCCCTCCCCCAGCATGCCCCTTCGTCAGTCACCCGCGTTTCTCAGTGATAGAGGTCATCACCACCCTCCCCCGCATAGCCTGTGTGTGGCCATAGATGAGTCATCGAGAAGCAGTCGCTAAGATCAACATCTTTTCATCAAAGCAGATATTATTTTACCTACCCAGGCAACGCTGGGTACTGCTGCTAGTTTAAAATATGACGCAATTAGATTGGTCAAAAAAATAAAACAAAAATTGACCGTTATTCAGTTTATATGTTGCTTATATTCAATTAAAGTAGGTATTAAACCAAAAATATATATTATATCAAAGGAAAAAAAATTCTAGGAAACGAAAGAATTTGAATTACAAAATTTGTAGGAAATTATCTTGGTTTATGTATAATTTGATTTTGAAATTATATGAGTAGAAAAGTATTTAAAATAGATGAAAAATTGTAACGGAAAAAGATTATAACGGAAAAAAAACGGAGAAATATTAGTTAACTTATTTTGTCCAATAATCTAGATTTTCAAAATCAAGATAACAAAATCGCTTAAAAATTATATATAAAGGAATAATACCTAATTTGTTATCTACTTATATATATAACCAGCAATTTCTATGTCTATCTGTCCGACAGTGGAAACACGTGCGTAGAGAGAGAGTGAGAATGAAAGAAAGAGACAGACTACGAGAGGGGGATAGCGGGAGGGAGAGAGGGAGAGAGAGAGAGTGAATAGACGCTAAAACACGTGCTACAGAAATATTACTTTCCCCTTCCTTTCTCCACTTTGGTACTACCAAGAGAAACACTGTCGCTATAGAAACATTACCTTCCCCTCTCCACTGACTTTGGTCACTGAGGCCGAGGGAATCGCTGGTTGCTATAGAGACACCTTGTCTATATATATATAACTGATGTTGTCTGTGTGCGTGTCCTCATTTTTGCAAAGTCTATACAAATCCACATTTCTACTCCGATTGACTTCAAACTTGCATTTATATATTCCTTGGGGTCTAAAGATATTAACTGCAGCTTTTATTTTTCAATTTTCTGTTGTTAAAGGGGTGTTAGGCGCCGGTTATCCATCTCCGTCGCGCTCTTATAATATTTTTCTGTATGCCTGGCTGTCTGCATTACGACATTCTGACGAACATTGATGACGTATTATGTTCGCTATTATCCGTTCATTGCCAGGGAACGTCTTCACGAACCAAAGTATCGTCTTCCAGTTTTCCTTCGGTTGCAACGTTTTTCGAAATATTTACTTCTGCGTTCACAGATTGATGTTTTTAGTTTCAGAAGATCCCGTTAAGGGTGAAAGCAACGATTCTTTGCTTAAACTTTAATCTGTTATTTATATATATATATATATATATATATATATATATATATATATATATATAAAACTGAGGAAGGATGTATGTATGTGTGTGTGGGGGGGGGGGGGGGGCCGAGAAGTACCCAACCAATCTTTTTCAAATTTTACATGTGCATTACTTATATTTCAGGGAGTGTTATGCACATAAAAAATTCAACTTTTTGATCCCCTAGGACCCGCACTAGGTGAAAAACTGCGTTTTTTCCAACTTTTTGTGGGTTTTTTGAGGCGTTACGTCAGACTGATTTCCTTGAAATTGTAAATATGTATTAGTCAGTCTCTTCTTCATACTGTGAGCAAAGAAAATCCAACATTTTTATGGCCTAGGGCCCGCATTAGATGAAACACTTCATTTTTTTCAGCTTTTTAGGGCTTTTTTGAGGCGTTACATCTAGCCGATTTTCCCGAAATTTCAAGGCATATTATGCACATAAAAAAAATTCATTTTCTTGATCCCCTAGGGCCTGCATTAGGTGAAAACCTGTCTTTTTCCTGCTTCATCGAGGAAAATCTTAGATTATCCAGCCATCAGAATATTCGGTTTATTTTCTTTACATATTTTCCAGGCATGCAGTTTTTCCACGATTAGGTCTGTTGACGGTCCGCGTTCCAAAATACCTTATCCCGTGCAACGCCAGGTACCACTGCTAGTTTTTTTATAAAGCTTAACTAAGAACTCTAAACGTTTTCGATAATAGGTGGAGATAATTAAAAATTACATATAAAGGAATGTTCTCTATTTTGTTATCTATTATAAAGCTTAACTACAAACCCTATGAAACGTTTTCGATAATCGGTGGAGGCACGAATTGAATTAAAATTCGTGCCTCCACCGATTATCGAAAACGTTTAATTATTAATAAACGTTCGATAATCGGTGGAGGCATGAACTTAAATTCGTGCCTCCACCGATTTATTAATAATTAATAATTAATAATTAATTTTCTATTATTAAGAATATAAATAATTTCAGTGGTACAGAGGTCACAACACTTAGTAGTAGTAATAGTAGTAGTAGTAGTAGTAGTAGTAGTAGTAGTAGTAGTAGTAGTAGTAGTAGTAGTAGTAGTAGTAGTAATTAATAATTGGTGGTAGAGGTTGTGTTGGTGTTGGTTGCCATGGTGTTGCTGCAATATATATTTTTGTGGGTTCTGATGTTGCTGATATTGTTGTTGTTTAACTCCAGGTGAACCCTAATTCAGCACACCTACAATTAAAGACATTCCATTCGTGACCATCCCATAGTTTTCTGTACTGTGAACTACATATTCTAATCTATCATTCTTTATTTGAGGCGGTAAATGAGATATTTGGTTGCTTATTGATGTTTAGTCCTAGGCCAAACTTTATTTAGCTGACCTATGATCAAAGACATTCCGACGGAGACCAATCCGTCTTTTTCCTGTGTATTGTTAACCCGCAGCCACATTATCCAACTCGTTTTCTGCTACGACTATATAGTATGATTTGAGATTTGGCAACTATTTTTGTAAGGTCGAGCGATTACATAAAATGTCATTCGCTTCTTGTTGTTATATATTGGGTTGGCAGAATCGTTAGAGCTTCGGAGAAATAACTTTATTTATTCGTTTCTTTTTTTACGTTCTGAGTTCAAATCCCACCTAGGTCAACTTTGCCTTTCATCCTTCCGTAGTCGTTAAAATATCAGTACCAGTCAAGTACTGGGATATATATAATCAACTTTCCATTCCCTTAAATTGCTAGCCTTAGAAATCACTATCATTATTATTGTTGTTGCTGTACAGACATTAGTTTGGGATTTTTACAGCCGGAGAAAAAAAAATTATTTTTGAATAATTTTCTTTCGGGAAATCCTTCTAGAATACTTTGGATGTCTCTCCAGACCAGAGAAGACATAAAATCTGTCAGTGTTGGACATTTTAAAACAAAATTCTGTTTTGTTTACATTCATCCTAAGATGGCTTCGTAAAAACAAAACTAAATTCAAATGAACGCAACTGCACAAAAAGCAAAAAAAAAAAAAAAAAAAAAAAAAAAAATTATACATCAAGAATTTGATAGTTAATAATGGTTTCTAATCTAGACAAAAGGCTAGAAATTTCGGAGAGAGAAATAAGTTGACTACATCGAGCCAGTGCTTTACTGGTACTTTATTTTATAAACCCAATATAAACGAATAGTAAATTTGACATCGATGGTATTTGAACTAGGAATGTAAAGAATTTGTCTACATTCTTACGATCCTGCCAGTTCAGAACAACAACAACGCACATTTTATCGACGGAAAAAGATGGGAATATCAGGGTTTTTTCTGTCATTAACGTCACTAGTAACATATAGGTACTGGACATCGTCATCTAACAGAGAAAAAATTGCTTGGCAAACATATATGACTAGGAATAGTGCGTTTTTACAAAAACTTACCACCTAAGTGCGAAAGGGAGACAAGCCACTTATCACTGTAACACCAAGAGCGAAGAAGGTTTTCTTATGCTCTCAAGGGAACAACTGGAGCCGTATCTGATGTGTAAAGTGATATCTCCGCTATCGGTCGAGTTTTTATGGAACCGTATGAATAGTTTTTAAAACTGAATACGGGCGAAGAAGCAAGCCAAACTAGTACGCTACACACATACTCATAGACAGGTAACACAATATACGGGATAACACACTTCCAGGGTCACACGAAGGATGTTGGTAAACCTCGTTGGTCCTAGATTTCGTGTTATCTTTGTGACAAAGTATGAGCAGATGGTGAGTATCGAGGGAATCTGGTCCCCATTAGTACATTCAGGAAATCCAGTCCTTACTAGCCAGACAGTTGGAACTGCCTGAGTACGTTTGTGCGACATTTGTACACCCACTCCTTTGTATGTGACTTTCACACAATTCAAGAGTGGTAGTTTTCAGTTGATTATAATCATGTGTGGTTGTGTGGAGGTGGATTGACATGGTTGTTAGCGCGTTGAGACAAAATGCCTTGTGTTTTTTTTTTCCTGCTCTATACAAATTATTCAAATGTCATTGATGTAAATTTTGCCTTTCACCCTTTTGGTATCGATAAAATAAAGTAACTGCCTAGGGATGGAGGTTGGCGGAATTGTTAGAGTTTTGGATGAGATGTCTTGTGGTGTTTTGTGTTCAGAGATCTTGGGTAGTAGATTTAATCCATCGCCCGATTTAACTCCACCAATAGTTCTTAGTCAACTTTATTGCAAGTATTCGGGTCAAGTCTACAGTTTGAAGACACTACCAACAAATAAATTAGTAACACTTACATACAACCTCAAAGTACAATTCTATTACAATTCCAACCACTTCTTTCATAAAACCACCAACATCTAAATACTCTTCCAGTGTCCTTTAAATAACACGTAACACGTTAAACAAAGAAACGACATCAACAGGCATCATTCCTTAAAATTCAACCTTTTACTTAAAAGATACAAAAACAACAAATGACTTTGCTACCTTACGAGATCAAATACTAAAAGTTCAGTGGTTTCTGCTGTTGACAGTTGAAGCGCGAATGCTAAAATTAATGTTCAATTGATTGGAATTGAATTTGCTCTTTACAATTTGGTCTTAAAATATTTCTTACAAACTATGTGATGGTGATGAATTGATGTGTGGACATGGATATGGGTGTTAAGGAGATCATTTCTTTACTATGTGGTTACGTGATCGATCCCTCTACACGACACTACACTTTATGTGTTTTCTACCATAATTGCAGATCAACCAAAGCCTTGCAAGTAAACTTTGGTGAATGGTGACCGGTACATATTGATGTATATGATGTATATGTACACACACACACATATACATATATATATATATATATATATATATATATATATATATATATATATATATATATATATATATCAAATAAGAGTAGTTAAGGCGGACTTATTTCTGCGTATTGCATGATATTTCTGTTATATGCTTATTCATGTGAATTCAGCAGATGCCTACGTAATCATAGGTGTAGTTATGCAATCATTGGGATATGCTGCTAGTCACGTATGATAATCCTGCTGCCATCACTACAGAATAGTTATACATAACCAGCAGCAGATCCCAATGATTGCATAACTGCACATATGAATCCGTAAGCATCTGATGAAATCACGTAACAGAAATATATATCATGCAATAAACAATTATGCTGAAATAATTGTTTCTACTTTAGGCACAAGGCCAGCAATTACCCAGTGCATTACTGGTACTTTATTTTATCGACCCCGTAAGGATGAAAGGCAAAGTCAACCTCGGCGGGATTTGAACTCAGATCGTAAAGGGACATAACTATGCTGGAAAGCATGGCGTCCGACCCTCTACCGATACTGCCAATCCACCGCCCAATTATGCTGAAATAATCCCGTCTTATTTGATAAATGAATACTCCGTCACTCATAATCACCAAGTCTTACCTGGGATAAACCACTGACGTGAAGTCCTTTTGGATCACTCGGACCGGCTTATCCTCGAGAATTTACGACGTAACAACTACTTATAAGCACATTCCTCCGAAACTATATATATATGTGTGTGTGTGTGTGTGGGTGTGTGTGTGCGTGTGTGTAAAAGGTAAACAGAAATAACAACACAAACGGTACAGTGTATGGAAGGAATATATGAGGTTAACGCTTGAAATAGTAAGAAGAGGATCTTCACGTTTCGGACGCTAGTCCTTCATCAGAAGAAAGAATGAGAAATAAGGTAGATTGAAGGGACGGTCCGGATATATTATAGATAGATATTAGATTAAGGAATTGATGTTAGTCCTAATTTCGGATTTAGGTGGAAGAGGAAGAAACAAAATAACCCTAGATGTTTTATATAAAATGCTCGAACTGTGTGTGTGTGTGTGTGTGTGTGTGTGTGTCTGTTTGTCTGTCTGTCTGTCTGTTTGTGTGTGTGTGTGTGTGTGTGTGTGTGTGTGTGTGTGTGTGTGTGTGTGTTCCTGCTTGTGTGCGTGTGTATGTGTGTGTTGCTTTTAGTTTATTGACTAACATAAGCCAGAAATAACTGACTGACATTTCAGCCTGCAGCAGGGCCGGCCAAATAGGTAGTCGCCTACGACGCAGGTCATGGAGTGGCGCATTACTGAATCGTATAGTGTCGCTATTTTATACAAATGTGTATGATTATATAAAATATAATATTTTTTAGAATATTTTATTTTTATTTGTTTAAACATACCAAAAAAAGAGCAGTACAGGAAATAACTATAAATGCCACAAAGGAAAGGAAAAGGAGGTGAAGAGCAAAGGCAATATTTGGTGGTAATCTTTTTGAAATATTTGCTTTTGCGTACATAGATAGATTTTTCTCAGTTTTAAGATGACCCCGCTTAGAAATTGTTTGCTAAAACTTTTAATTTTACTAATAATAAACGTTTACTCTACGGGTTTATATAATTATATAATTATATAATTATATAATTATATAATTATATAATTTTATCAGAAGATCACGTTAAGGGTGAAAACAGTGATTCTTTGCTTAAACTTAAATCTGTTATTTTAATAAATATTTGCTCTAGGGTTCTTATATATTTGATATATATTTATCCTTATCGAACCCTCTTTCGATTTTAGTCTTCACATTTATTATTATTATTATATATATATATATATATATATATATATATATATATATATATATATATATATATATATATATATATATATATATATATATATATATATATATATATATATATCGAGTCCGCTTTGGAATTTGGTTTTCGTATTTATTACTACTACAATATTATATATATATATATATATATATATATATATATATATATATAAACCAAATTAAATTAAAGCTGTCATGTCTGAGAATATCAGAAACATGCGCCATATCACTTATAGAATAAGCTCACAGATTCTAAGGAATAGATCCGACCATTTATTGAAATTAAATTAAAAGTCGATTGACATATATATATATAATAAACATATCAAACATTGACAGGGGATAATTTGAAAAGAGTGTAAACACACATAGATACGGAGGTAACATATTAAAGATTTAACAAGAACCTTGAATATAAATACCTTGCAATAATGATTAATCTCCTTTGCATATATTCCATTGAAGAAATATATTTAACCATAATATTAATTAAGGTGAATCACAGATGTTAAATCTTGGATCGTCAGCAAAGGAGAAGATTTAATTATCTGTGATTACAGGCTAAGAACAAATCAGTGAATTATATTTCACTAATGGAATATATACAAAGGAGATTAATCATTTTTGCAAGGTATCTATATTCAAGGCTCTCGTTACATTTTTAATATGTTACTTCCGTAACTATGTGCGCTTACACTCTTTACAAATTATCCCCTGTCAATGTTTGATATGTTTATTATATATATATATATATGTCAATTGACTTTTAATTTAATTTTGTGTATATATATATATATATATATATATATATATATATATATATATAGTTAAAAGAATAGAGGTGTAACACACAAGTTATTATATATTGGTAAACGGAATAGAAAATGCTGACAAATTGTTCACAGTTGAAAAATGGTTTAATTAGGAATAAAAGAGTATTAGTGATTGTATGGGTTAGTATTCAGTTGTGGTTTTATGTTTTTAAAATTTTACCGGTTGCGCATTTCTAAATGCTTTTCAAAAATAATTTTGAGATAGAGTGTCCGTGCTGTTTGCTCTGATCTGATTAGTTTTGGGAATTCTACCTGTTTTTATGTTAAAAAAGTGGCTCCAGCGTTATTTTTGTGTTGCAAAAATGCTTGTGGTCAAAACAATTTTGATTGGTCGGTAGAGGTCATGTGAATGTAAAAAGTTGATTTTGCGCCAAGACTGTTTTTACTCTATCTCAAAATTATTTTTGAAAAGCATTTAGAAATGCGCAACCGGTAAAAACTTAAAAACTTAAAACCACAACTGAATACTAACCCATACAATCACTAATACTCTTTTATTCCTAATTAAACCATTTTTCAACTGTGAACAATTTGTCAGCATTTTCTATTCCGTTTACCAATATATATATATATATATATATATATATATATATATATATATTGGTTTGATTAAAACAACAGGAGGCCGGAGGACTGGTGATGTTCCTTTAACGTTTTATTGTTGCAGAAACACTATATATACTTCAATGGCTTGGTTACGTAAGATCCTGGTGACATCATCAGGTTTGGGTTGCATAATTAGTTAATCAATAAAAGAATTACGGCATACACAAATAGAAAAAAAAATTGATTCGGGGACAGCCTACGATCTAGGTGTTATCGTTGCCGCAGACTATCCTCGAATATATATATATAAAGTTTATATACATTTTTTCTTCAAACTTGCTTTTTAGACTTAGCTCCGGTCAATTGATTATTTCACTAGTTAATTTCTACCGGCTAAGAAGAAAGACTAGGTAAATTTTATCTAGCTGTTCCTCACCAGGGATAGTCTGTGTCATTTATCTGTTATTTCTTCGAAGTTACATTTTAAACTTAGCTCCGTTTAAATGATTATTTATCTGGTTGATTTCTACGAACAAAGGAGAAGAAAAATTGGATATATTTTATCTGTCTGTTCTTCAAACTTATAATTTTATATATATATATATATATATATATATATAATTATATATATAGTTATGTGTGTGTGGGGGGAGGGGGTAGATAGGTAGATATGGGAAAATCTGTTTTCGTTGACAATAAACAGAGGGTCACGAGAAAAGTATATTCGTTCAGACAATATAGCAGTCTAACCTGAGAACACTCCAGCCAGTGAAACCCATGCAATCATGGAAAATAGATATGTTATGTGAAGTGTGATGTTTGCCACCAAACATTTAAAAAATGCTTTTTTTTTAAACCTAAATTAATCCTTCAAGTAAATTAATTTAATATTTAATATTTAATTCAGTGTTTGGGACTATAAAATGTAGGATTCCAGAGGGCATAATTGACGTTAATGAACTAACATTATTTCAAAACGGCAAGGGCGGTGGATTGGCAGTATCGGTAGAGGGTCGGACGCCATGCTAGCATAGTTACGTCCCTTTACGATCTGAGTTCAAATCCCGCAGAGGTTGACTTTGCCTTTCCACCTTACGGGGTCGATAAAATAAAGTACCAGTAATGGACTGGGTAATTGCTGGCCTTGTGCCTAAAGTAGAAACAATTATTTCAAAACGGCATTGAATTGGCAGTATCGGTAGAGGGTCTGACATGCTTTCCAGCATAGTTACGTCCCTTTACGATCTGGGTTCAAATCCAGCCGAGGTTAACTTTGCCTTTCATCCTTATGGGGTCGATAAAATAAAGTACCAGTAATGTACTGGGTAATTGCTGGCCTTGTGCCAAAAGTAGAAACAATTATTTCAAAACGGCATGGTGGTGGGTTGGCAGTATCGGTAGAGGGTCGGACGTCATGCTTTGACGCATAGAGTTACGGCCCTTTCCATTGTGAGTTCAAATCCCGCCGAGGTCAACTTTGCCTTTCATCCTTATGGGGGTCGATAAAATAAAGTACCAGTAATGTACTGAGTAATTGCTGGCCTTGTGCCAAAAGTAGAAACAATTATTTCAAAACGGGATGTATCGTTATTGAGAAGTTAAAGAAACATTTATTTCAAAGTGATAGAAATATCTTAAAGAAACGTTATTTTGATTGTGAATTGTAGCGTTATTTACTGTCACATTGAAAACATTTTTTTCCTCCTTTCCCCCTTTTTCTTTCATTTGGTATTTTTGTATATATGTTTCTGATTCTCTAAAAATAAAATTTTTTATTGGGGTCTTCTTTTCTTTTGTTTCATTTACTATAAATATTTCTTTTACTATAAATGCCACTTATCAAATTCTAACCAATTTGGGTCTATACATTTTTTCTCTTGGTTCTCTCCCTTTATGGAACCCATCCATCTATCTATTCGCCCTCTCTCTATCCCTCCATACACCTATTCATTTATTTATCCCCCATCACTATATTCCTACTTGTCCCCTTTTCTATCCCTCTATACATCTACCAACTACCTCCATACTCTCCCTAATTACAATTTCCTGATTCCACCTCCCTACAACCTTCCTCCTCGTGGGATGTCAACCAGTGCTACTCGTGTGCCACGCGCGACAGGGGACAAGAAAGGAAGGAACTATAACATCTGAAACAGTTTCTTCCACGTTTCTTGTGTCAAAGTTACTCGGCGTGGGTTGGAATCCCTGCATTGGTGGCACTGCCCACGATGCCTATCCTCTCGACGCAACATGTGGACACAGGTGCCCAACTCAACGAGAATCCGAATCTGTTCGGTCCGGACGACGCCTTAATGGCGATCTCCTGTCCGAACAGTCTCGAGGAACCATTACCAGTATCACAAAAACTGCCCGCACATACGCGGCCGAAGCGCTAGCGTCGTCTATCGATCGAGCGCTTGACTCAGGCGGTCAGCAAGACTAGACCAAACTGTTTAGTTTTGCGACCCTCGCCATCGGGATCCCGATGGCAGGGAACCCGACGGCCATTGAGGGATCGGGCCCGCCTCGGACTTCGAAGCTCAAGGGCAATATCGCTTCCTTAAGCGACCCTTAGTCTGCGAGCCCCTCGACCCTTTTGTGCGGGCCACCAACGCAGACTCAGCACATGCAGCCCACCTCTGACTATACGAAACGTTTCTGTGACTGTGTAAACCTCACACTAACTGAGGGCGACGTTTCGGCTGCGGTTCGTGTGCTGGTTCCAAGCGACACAGAACTCCGACCATCACCAGATTCCTAGAAGCGTTCCGTCATAAACAGCCAGATCCTCCAGCCAACATCAGGGACATCCAAGCCCCGGCAAGTAACCTTTCCTTGGCTGCATCTAGTGAGGACGTATAAGCTGCCCTGAAATCCTTCCCAGGGAGCAGCAGTCGTGAAGTGGACGGCATGCGACCCGGCCACCTCAGGGAGCTTATCTCACCAAAGGCTGCTGAGGTAGGAGCACAACTATTCCAAGTCTATCCCATCGCAGTGGGCAACATCTTCCGACGACTTGCAGCCGAGATAACCTGCAAGTCAGTCAAAGATGTCCTGAGCGAGGCAGTAAGCCCTGTTCAGCTAGGAGTGGGAGTAATGTGAGGCGAAACTCATGCGGCCAGATACTTTATAAAGCACACGCCTTCTTCCTTACTCCATCTCTTAGTGAAGCTGGACATGAGAAACATTTTCAACAGCGTTAGGCGGGATCACATCTTAAAGACGTGTCATAGAGGAGCCCCTGCTATATTCTCTCTTGCTCAACTCTCGTACGAAACACCAGTATGATCATGGCTTCTGACAACAAGGTCACTTCCGCTACGGGTGTCCAGCAAGGAAAAACACTCGGTAGTTCGGCTGAGTAGGTAGTTGAGGACCTTCGGCTTATCATCCCAGCTCTAAAGCTCCTCGTACTATCAGTCAACTCATCCATGTCCGAGGTGATACATGTTAGCTACTGTGATGCCGAATTCCACGACGCCATACTCAGCATCCATCCTGTCATGTCTGGGGCTCGACTAACGCCCAAAGACGCTGTCTTCATTCTCAGCTCTCCAATTCACCCGAAAGCCATTCGGGAGTGCCTGGAGATCAAACGTGCAGACCTATTAGGGATAACGGGGAGGTTACGCGACTTTCACGCACACTCGACGCTCTTACTCTTGTGAAATTGCTTCGCCCTTCCGAAATTTGTGTTCATGCTGCATGGGTTGCCTTGTCACCCCCTCGCAGATCCCCTCAATCAACTTGATGCCGCCATCCAGCGTTGTGCGGAACTCATCTGCAATGTCAGTTTCGACAGCACTAGCTGGCAATAGGTGAAACTCCCTGTGCGGTTCGGTGGCATCGGCTTCCGATCCGCTGCGGATATGGCACTGCCGGCCTACCTCTCCACAATCCCCTCCAGCTGCACCATCGTCAGCAAGTTTCTCAGCCAGACGGCCCGAAAATGACGTAGCCCCAAACGTTGAGCAGGCTCTGGCCGACTGGACCAGCGAAGGCCTCTCTGTCCCTAAGTTTACAAAATGTCCAACGTAACTGCGACGAATTCAATTGCAGGTATACCTTTGAGTTTGACTTGGACCAACACCGCCTTGCCTGCCTCCTTTCCGCTTCGCAGCCAAACAGCGGTGCATGGCTAAATTCTGTGCCCTCCTCATCAAACGGTACCCTTCTTGATGACGAGTGCACTCGTATCGGAGTAATTTCACCCCTTAGCCTCCGCGTGTGTGAGCCACATCAATGCCGTTGTGCAGCAGTCATCGATGAGTTTGGCTTGCGCCCATTATCATGCTTGTTAGAGCGCTGGCGGTTCCCCCCGACATGCGACTCTCAACGACATAATGAGAAAGAGCCTCAACACAGTCGTCTTACCGTCACAACTGGAGCCAGTAGGACTCGACCGTGGTGACGGCAAGCACCCCGACGGAATTACCTTCATCCCTTTCGAAGAAGCTAAAGCACTCATCTGAGATGCAACATGCTGTGACACATTATACGCTTCCAACTTAGTTGCCTCGGACAAAAACTCCGGTACCGCGGCTCGAAATACAGAGGACAGGGAAACAAATATCGGAGCCCGTCCGGCCGTTTCCTTTTTGCACCGGTCGCCGTTGAGACCTAAGGTGTCTCCGGACCTCGGACAGCTGACCTTCTGCGTAAAATAGGATCAATAGCAACCCGTCTGAGGAATGAGCCCCACGAGGTGGGATGGCTGTTGCAACATGCTTCGTTGGTCATTGCCCGCAGTTATGCCTTTGCCATTTTGTCTGCGGGGTGCAGTCGAAACACCGCTCTGACCTAGGTATAAAGTCTGTCACCCTGCTCCCCCCGTCTCCCCACCCCTCCTTTTTTCCCTTTGTCTAGTACTCCTTGTTCTTACTCCACTCTTACTCTCATTAAATAGCATAGATAGTCTTTTCAAATGCTGCTTTCTTTTTCTGTAAGTTTAACCAAATAAAAATAAAATATGTTAAAAAAATAAATTGTTGAGGAAATATCCAACACAGTGGAGAGGGTTGTATGGTGTTATGACTTCACACAATTTAACATGAGTGGGTGTTGACTGTGAAGAGTAAAATGCAGACATTTCTTAGTATGGTCAGAGCTATATAGAAATTCTATTATGTCAAAGGAAAGCGCTGCCAACTGGGAGAAGTCAGTGCACTTCGTACACTTTTAAATATAAAGGTGCAGGCTCTTACCTAAAGCATAACAATAAAAGTGGCGATAACAAACATAATATCCATTGTTTGAGAGACGATGTTAAGAAACAAGACACCTAATGATCTTATGAATGACTTTTTATTTTAGTAGAGAGATTATTAAGTGCTATCGTTGTTGAAAGATATTTACTCATGTTAGTTAGTTTGCAGAGTATTGTTTAGATTGCATGTAAGGAAAGATAGATTTCAAGATTTCAAGCCAATCAAATTATATATATATATACATACATAGATACACGCAGACGCACGCACACACGCACAGAGACACACATATATGTATATATATGTATATATATGTGTATATATATATATATATGTATATATATATATATATATATATATATATATATATATATGTGTGTGTGTATATATATATGTGTATATGTTATGTATATATATATGTATATATATATATATGTGTGTTTATATGTATGTGTATATATATATATGTATATATGTATATATACATCATCTATATCTATCTATCTCTTTCTCTCACTCTTTCTATATATAGAGAGAGAGAGAGAAAGAGAGAGAGAGAGAGAGAGAGGGAGAGAGAGAGAGGGAGAGAGAGAGAGAGAGAGAGAGAGAGAGAGAGAGAGAGAGAGAGAGAGAGAGAGAGAGAGAGAGAGAGAGAGAGAAATGTTTTATTTACTGATTATATACATAGTGTTGGATTACAACTATTACCAACCTCCACTATATATATATATATATATATACACACGTATATATATATGGGCGGGGAACGGGAGCGTAATACTTATAGTCCAACAAATAGAGCAGATTTGTCCGGATGGTGTTTAATTATAAGCAAATTACACAATGAAGGCTTGAATAAGCTGCTGCTGCAAGGAAGTTTGTTGAGAAGGGGAAATCAATAGGTGTTCATTAAGAAAAAAACAAAAATCTTTTAAAACAAAACGCAACGCAACGAAACAAAGCATGCCTGAGGATTTGAACTGAATGATCAAATGTTAGTTACCATAGACACTAATTGGACGTTAAGGAAAGAAACAATAACAGCAGCGAAGAATAAAATGACTAAGCAACTTGAATTATATGTGTGTGTGTTGTGTTGTGTTGTGTGTGTGTGTGTGTGTGTGTGTGTGTGTGTGTGTGTGTGTGTGTGTGTGTGTGTGTGTGTGTGTGTGTGTGTGTGTGTGTGTGTGTGTGTGTGTGTGTGTGTGTGTGTGTGTGCATGAACGTGCATGTATGTATACACACATACATATGTATACTCGTATATATAGATATCTCTCTCTCTCTCTCTCTCTCTCTCTCTCTCTCTATATATATATATATATATATATATATATATATAAACATATATATATAAAGTAGTAGTTCCTGTCTGTTTGTTTGTTCACGAACTCCTATGGTTTGGGAGATATATTCTGAAACTACATTGCCCAGGGTACTTGGATAAGTATATTTCATTTTAATCAAAGGCATTCCGGGGGCACAAACCCCCGCTGAAAAATGTTTTCCCTTCGATTTATATGAAATTTAGACCATAGGTAAATGACAAGTTAGATATATCTATACTATAAAGTGGACGGCCGTATGTAAGTAACAAATTTTCCGCCAGGCGGCTGGACCAAACAGCACCAAATTTGCACCATAGATGTAACTTTTTACAAGTAAGAAAGTGAGGGTATTTTTGTCTACTGAATTTTGTTAGATTAAAGACATTATTTAAATATTAACTTCTTTAAAATTTCAAATATCAACACTTCCGGTTATACGTCATTCCTCACTTTTTCTTAGTGTTTTTAGATAGATACATAGCTATATGTCTCTGTATGTCTCTGTATCTCTCTGTATCTAATGCAGACAGCCAGACATACAGAGACATATAGCTATGTATCTATCTAAAAAGACACTAAGAAAAAGTGAGGAATGACGTATAACCGGAAGTGTTGTCATTTGAAATTTTAAAGAAGTGAATATTTAAATAATGTCTAATCTTTTAACAAAATTCAGTAGACAAAAATACCCTGACTTTTTTACTTGGAAAAAGTTACATCGATGGTGCAAATTTGGTGCCGTTTGGTCCAGCCGCTTGGCGGAAAGTTTGTTACTTACATACGGCCGTCCACTTTATAGTATAGATATCTATATATATACAAATAGCGGATTCCAATAACTTGCTTTATTGTCACAAAATTTATGCAACAATAAATCAAGTTATTGAAATCTGACCTTTCTGATATTTTCTTTGGCGTATATAACTCCATTTCTGTACCAACCATGAAATATCACATCTATGTTAAAGGATACACAGAATGTCGAGTGCTTTTACTTAATGCATCCCGTTATATTGATCGGACTATTGGTAGAACCCAGCTAGCTTTTAGTTAAACTATATAACGTAAAGAAAATGTATTATTTATATGTGTGTGTGTGTGTATGTGTGTGTGCGTGTGTTTTTGTGTGTGCGTGTGTGTGTGTACGCGTGTGTGCGTGTGCGTGTGTGCGTGTGTGTGTGTGTGAGTCTGTGTATGTGCGCGAGTGTGTGAGTGTGTATGTGCGTGAGTTTATACATGATTAATGGTTTCTAAAAATTTATTCTGTATCAATAATCGCTAATCTGAAGACACATTTAATGAAACCAAAGTGTTTACCAATTCTAGTCTTCTGTCCCCGAGACATTGACCATAACACTCAATACATCCTTGGCAACATTCTTCAGCAAAATACAAAAGATCTGGGGAATTAAATTGGTAACACTCACACACACATACATATGGATAGATGGATATATATATATATATATATGTGTGTGTATGTATGTCTGTGTATACGTATGTGTATATATAGAGATATATGTATACGTATATTTATATATATATACATATATATATATATATATATATATATATATATTTATATATATATATATATATATATATATATATATATATATATATATATATATGATGTGTGTGTATATATATATATATATAATGAAATGACAGGAGGCTGGATTTGTGTAAATCCTTGAAAGGTTTATTATACTATGATCATTTCAATGACCGGGTTCCGTATGAATCCGGTGATATCATCAGGTATTCGAAATATAATACGTGAATGTAATAGGTAAAATCCATGGGGCTGAAAATCGAGACCCGAGGGCGACCGCTATTCTGTTCCTTCAACCTCAGCCGGTCGCCCTGGAATGACGTGGCTAAATTTTATAGTATGCTACTACCGGTCAGATGAACGAAAACAGAAAGAGATGGGAGCATAGGTTAACGTCGATCCCATGACACAAGGTAAAAGAAAGAAAGAAAGGAAGGAGAAGAAGGGGGAAGAAAGAAGAAGAGAAGTCAGGGAAGAGAGAAGTAGAAAAGTAAGGGTTGATGGCTACAAGAAGGAAGATAGAAAGGAAGAGGAAGAAAGGTCGATATTAATGTCAGACCACAGTCAGCCAGGAGTGACGCGAGAAATGATCATAGTATAATAAACCTTTCAAGGATTTACACAAATCCAGCCTCCTGTCATTTCATTATAATATTTAACTCCGTAATAGCACCACCAACTACAAAAACAAAGACGGTTGAACTGCTTTACGTTGAGTACTCTCTATATTATTGCATTACGATTGACCATACGGAATAGACCAGCTCTATACAGTGGTGAACCTCAAACCTGAATAAATATATATATATATATATATTTCTATGAGCTGATTTTGGGAGACAGGACACATGTTCGAGGTTATCTTAATCATGACATCCCGGACTGCGAATGTAATATATATATATATATATATATATATATATATATATATATATATATACATATATATATATTTATACATACATATATATATATATATATACATATACATATATATATATATATATATATATATATATATATATATATATATATATATATATATATATATATATATATATATATATATATATTGAACAGTATATATATATATATACATACATATATATATATATATATATATTAGAAAGTGAGAGTTTTTTTACAAATTGAAAAATAACCGAGGTGTCCTACACGAGTGAAAGTATAAAGAAAAAGAGATGAAATCGAAAATGCAACTGGAGTCTTATTTTTTTTTTAAATATATATATTTATTTGGTTCCTTTACCGGTTTCGCAGTTCTTCTGCTTTTCAAAAGTAGAGTTGAGATGGAGGGTCTGTGGTTTTTCTCACATCTGGTTGGTCTCTGAATGTTACTTGTTTTATATGGAAAAAGTGGCTCGAAATGCCAGGTTTTTCGAGAAGTAATTTGATTGGTTGGTCAATAATTATAATAAATTTCGCGCCAGTTCGCGTTACAATAGTTCTTCAAATAAGAGGGGGGTTTGTCACGGGTTGTTTTTTCATATATGAGTGTTTGAATTTCTTTTTTCTTGAAAAAAGGGGCTCACGAAGGCTTATTTTTTTGGATTGGTTATAAATGAAACAAGTTTTCATTAAATTTTCGTGCCCTTATTTGGAAATCCATTCTGTAGCCTTTTTAGAGAATTTTATGATAAGTAAAAGATAATGGTCAAGAGAAATGGGATGGAAGAATTGTTCTGGTTCAGTGAATATGGTTAGTTCGCTGGGGTGTCAGAATTCAGATTTTCTATTGAATAAAGAAAGTAAATATATGTATGTTTATTTGTGTGCTTGTGTGTGTGTGTGCGTGTGTGTGTGCGTATGTGTGTGTGTGTTGTGTGTGTGTGTTTGAATTTCTTTTTACTTAAAAAAAGGTGGCTGACGAAGGCTTTTTTTTAATAAACGTGATTTGATTGGTTATATATATATATATATATATATATATATATATATATATATATATATATATATATATATATATTGAACAGTAATGGTTGCATCCTTTAAGGGTATGTCAATATTTATTTATAAAACTGCTCTATATTATATTTTATCTGATGAAAGCACACCACAACTTGGTGTCCTTGAAATATGTATAATGAAATAAATATGGTTATATAAATATAGTTTCCATTTGTCAATATCGTATATATATATATATATATATATATATATATATATATATATATATATATATATATATATATATATATACATATATACATATATAACGAAGGAAATGTGGTAAGGAACCAGATAGACCACAACGCACCAAATTACTCAATACTTAGGGTAGTAGAGTGGGTAATAGGAACGAGTAGGACCCCGACGGCTGAGCTCAAGCCGTTTCGACGGCTAATTCTGGACTAAATGAAAATTGTTATCCTGGTACATGAATAGCCGAGCTTCTCAGGGGGTAATTCCATATATGGTAAAAGTGATTGTCACAAGGATTGGTCAAAAGTTTGTTGTTGAGACACATAATTCTATCATGGCAATTTGTGGAAGGAAGGGGTAGCTGAACCTGCCAGTAGAAGAAAGAGGGAGAGGGAGGGGAAGAAACCCAGCCGTGCGTTGATAGTGCCAACTACAGCAGGATCCTAAGGGCAGGAGGTGAAGAAAGTATACTAGGGTGGGGGAGGAGGAGGAAGTAGAAACAGTAAGTAAATCAATATGGAGTAAATATATAGAAGAATAATAAGAATGTTAAAAATATAAAAAACAATTTCTGGTTACTATTCCCTAACCACCATCATCAAGTCTCTCACTGGTACTGCTAAACTATAGAGAAGTTTACTAGGTGTGTTGGAATTGTAGTGAGAGAATTTTATGAGTTAGTAGTAATCAACCGAATCTATCTTACAGTGACGGGTCAACAAGTAGGGGGCCAAAATACTAAAGAAACTGCTACGAAATAATAATTCAGAGTCCCGAAACTAATACGAGATAATTCAGAATCCCGAAAAAGAATACTAATACTATAAGGGTGCCGCTACGATACAAAAATTCTAATACAAACTATATAGATGCTCGTACGATATATATGAAAAATTTGATACGGACAAATAATTCAGAATCTACCCCCCCCCCCCCCACACACACACACCCGAAAAAAAAATAAATACTGATATACGAGAATCTAAAGCAGAGAAACCACTAAGAAAAGTAGAAAGCTCGGAAATAGGGCAGCCATTGGGTAAGAAAGCAAGTATCTGGGGTCTATCACATCTGCTATAAAAAGCGGTGTCGGCCAATTCTATCATAGGGGTGGGGGTACTGAGGCTACAAAGGACCGAAGGGCTGCCTCGGGGTGGGCGGGAAAGTGAAAAGGACGACGACAAAGAGGGGGAACTGGGGTGGAAGGACTAAGAAGGGATGGAGGGAAGAAGGAAATATAGAGGAAACGATAAAAAGATATGAGAGAAAATCTTACGCCTACCTTTGCAAGCAGGGGTTACCCATTACAAAGTCGGCAAGTGGGGTGTTACAGCCCTTGTCTACCCCCCCCCCCCCCCGGGTCATTATGATGTTTGAGGGCGAGGTAAGTCCTACGCAATCTGTATTTATATATATATATAAATATGTATATATATATATATAAATATATATATATATATATATATACATATAGGTTTAGGAATAACCAAAGAGTGCTTAGAAATTTCTAAGCACTCTTTGGTTATTCCTAAACCTATAACGGCTCTGTAGTATACCAGTTATCCTACATTGAGCTAAAACCACACTGTCATGCCAAGGGCAATATATCTGCGTGTCTGGGAACATTGATATATTTGTCAACGAAACTATATAAACATATATATATATATTATTAGAAATGTAAGCTATCGCCGTATTTTGACTAAAGAAATTAAAGAAATTATTTAGCCTGATAGTGGGGTTAAGAACCCTCGGAGAAAGGGAAAAAGATGAGTATTGGTATGTCAATACTCATCTTTTTCCATTTCTCCGAGGGTTCTTAACCCCACTATCAGGCTAAATAATTTCTTTAATTTCTTTAGTCAAAATACGGCGATAGCTTACATTTCTAATAATTTCAAAACCCGCTCGCTGTTTCGAAAATATTCTTACATATATATATATATATATACACACACATATATATATATACATCATATATATATGTATATATATATATATTACATCATATATATATATATGTATATATATATATATATATACATCATATATACATACACACACATATATACACACATATATACACATATATATATATATTACATTCAAAGTTGTGGATGTCATGATTGAGATAACCTCGAACATGTCCTGTCTCCCAAAATCAGCTCATAGAAGAAATTCAAAGAATGAATCCGAGCATTTAATCATTATAAAATAGTGAATGACATATATATACACATAAATATCCAATGATATAAATGTATAAGTCATATCAAACTTTAACAAGAGACAATCTGTATAGAATGTAAGAATACATAGTTCGTTAGAGTCTCTTTGTTTGATATGTCTTATACATTTATATCATTGGATATTTATGTATATATATATGTCATTCACTATTATATGTGTGTGTGTGTGTGTGTGTGTATGTGTGTGTACAGAGTGAGTAACATTTTTAATATATAGACATGTAAACATGCCAGAAATAGGAATTTCCCTGTAAATAAAAAAAAACACAACATTTATATATAAATAGATCACCCGTGGCCCGTTGGGTCACGTTCTCTTCAAAATATTTTTTTAAAACCATGTTCACTTTAAAATAATTTTTAAATAATTAAAATATACACAGACATGTATATAATGTGAAATGAAACTGGAAGGACCATATATATACAAGTGTGTAATGTATATATATATGTAGGCGTCTGTGATCTATATACACTGGTCATAAACACACACACACACATATACACATATATATATATATACACACACACTCATATATATATATACCAACAACACCACCATTCTCCTTCTCTGTCTCCTCTCCCTCTCTCTATGCCTCTCTTTCAATCTACTCTGTCACAACCACTATCTCTTCCACTCTATCTTTCTCTCTCTGTTTATGAAGGTACCCAGAAAACCCCCATATCTCGGGAATCCGTGGTTCGATTTACGCGAAACTTGTTTTATTCCATTTGTATTCCCATTTCAGGCTCAACTTCCTTTCAAAGTATTTCCCATTATGCGCCCTTTTGTCTGTATTACATTACAGACAAGCAAGCAAGCACTGACTGACCTTTAGTATTATATAGATTAACTAAAACCTTTGAAGAAGTTTCCCCAGTGTGGCGTAGTCGAATGACTGAAGCCAGCAACAGAGTGAAAAAACTATAATTTTTCCATGCGTGGCATAATTCTTAGTGATGAACCGTCGTCTTATCTCTGAGGTATTTATCGCTCATCTCTGTAATATTACATAAACCGAACATAACCATCGACTACATGGATTAATTGATTTTTAACATTTTAAACCTGGTGACCCCCATCCTGGTTTATCATTAGCCGATTTCTTCCTCTTTTTCTGAGAGAAAGAGATAAAGAAAGAAAGAAGGGAGGGAGCGAGGGATAGAAAGAGGAATTTACCCCAGTACTGAACTGGTATTTATTCATCGATCTCCAGATGGTGGTGGAATTCAAAGCCGGCTTTGGCGGGATTTGATCTCGGAGGACAAAGAGTAGGAATGCATATGAATACCGCAAGATGACTAAGAAGAAAACAAAAAAGTAAATGAAGACGAAAAAAAGTAGAAAAATCTACCTTGAAATAGTGTGATTGTTTTTACCTGTGTGTGTGTATGTATGTTCTCGGTGGGATTTGAAATCAGAATGAAGAAATCATGATTCTATACAGCAAAGGATTCTATATGTCATAATCATATAATTTATATAATCATGTAGCATTTATCATATCCATGAAGTATTTATTATAACCATTTGTCACATATTAATAGTTAAATTGTTATCAAGCTCTTTAACCTGTTAAACTTTCTCTTTGTCACGTATAAGTCGTAACTATAATCATGCAGTATATATCACATCCATATATTATAAACCATATATCTAATCCGAAATAAATCATTCAAATATATATTTGATATATCCTATTGTCATTGTAGTTTGGAGTTACTCATGTATTCCAATATATTTTACCGATAAAAGCTATATAACATATATAACTGTATTTTCTTTATTCCTCCCAAATCTTAATTTTCTATTTCTTTCCTAACAAAGTGCTGATACCAACCGAGAAGCGAACGTTTGTCACCTATAGCTTGAAAGAAGGTTTATTTCTGACTATCTAATATAAGCTATACAAATACATAGAACTGCTACGGTAACTGTTGCTAAAGTAACTTTTGTACACCGATACATTAACACTCACACACATACACGCAAACACATTGCGCGCATACAAACACTTACATATAAATGGCAGTAAGGCCTTCTCAAAGAACAATGCCGGCTTCAACAGGCGATTTCACTTACAGAAATTTGCACAAAAAAACCCCAAAAAAACCCCCCAGATATTAAACATATGTATGCTAGAACGTTGGATTGAATGCTTTGCGGTATTCCTTCCGGCTCTCTGTGCTCTAAGATCAAATCCCGCCGTCATCAACTTTTCTTTCATCCTTTTGAGCTTAATAAAGAACTACCAGTA
>OZ024742.1:237059473-237084473 GCA_964016885.1 Eledone cirrhosa
ATTGCACGATATACCATTATTAATAATTATTAATTAATTCTATCGTGCAATGCCTGTGCGTGAAGATATTTTTTAAAGTGAGGAAAGACTCTGCACTGATATTTCCCGATGGTGACAAGACATTTCGAGAAGAAAGGATAGCAAAAAGGTTAATTTGGCGGCAATAACAAACGATAAACATCACTGTTATAATATTAACACTGTAATAATATTAACACACATTCACACATACATACACACATATATGTCAACAGTAATATCTAGACGTATCAATGCATAAATACATACGTATGTACATACATGACGATGGCTGCCCCCTCGTTATCGAGTATGGCCATTGTACGATATACCATTATCAATAATTATTAATTAATTCTATCGTGCAATGCATGTGCCTGAAGATATTTTTTAAAGTGAGGAAAGACTGTGCACTGAGCCAATCCCACTCTCTGAGCGACAGTAGCTATAACCCGAAAAGAAGAAAAGATCAACATCATCGGTAACTACTGAGCCGCAGGTTTTATATCAGAGTTATCCTAGTTTCCTGAGTTGCCTTCTACTAGAAGAATGCCCTGACAAAGGCTAGGGGTCCCTCACTCGCAGTGGTTTAACCACGCAGTACATGTGTATATATATATTTACACACTTTTGGATGGCTGTTGACTCTCATGAGTTCTTCCGCCCTTTGTCAAGTTTTGTTTTTTGTCATGCAGGGTGTCCAAAATCCCCCTCCTTACCAAGTAAACTTGGTGGGCTTGCCGGTTTAGTCACCGACGACCCGGCCATGCGACAGGTTGTACTGGGTTACATGTTACCAGTACATACATACATACATACATACATACATACATACATACATACATACATACATACATACATATGACATCACACCTTGAGGGATATCTCTATGCAATACAGGAACAAGAACTTCCTACCAAATATCTGCTGCACAAAAGAGGAGGGCCATCAGCTGACAATAAATGCAGGCTATGTAAAACAAAGATCGAAGATGTAAGCCACATTGTTGCCAGCTACGAAAGAATGTCATCTCGCTACTACCTCCCCATGAGACACAATATGATAGCTAGAACCATCTGGAACGCACTTCGGAAAACAAAATTAAAAACAAACGATGAAGAATATATTGAGACAGATGGCACTAAGGAATACTGGTGGAACCTGAAAATAAAAACTGCCAACAAATTAAAGCCTGATATTGTTGTTTGGGACCACACATTGAAAACGTGTTCTGTTGTGGAGATCAGCTGCCCACTTGATGTAAACGTTGTCAGAAAAATACAGGAGAAGGAGGACATCTACGGACCATTGATGAGGAGTTTACAAATCCAGTATCCAAGATACACCTTTAGCTTCATACCCATCATTATTAGAGCTACTGGTTATATACCAAACCGCTTGGACCAATGTATAACTGAACTTGGATTTGCGGACAAAGAGCGCAGCTTCCTAATTCATAGTCTACAAATGGCTGCGATAGCTGGCACCTTTAAAATTTGCAAAACATTCTTGCGATTCACAATTTGGGGATGACAATTTGTTTTCTTTTACAACCTTGTCACCAAGAAGGTGGCCGGTCAAAAATATACTCGAAATTAAGAGAAAGAGATAACACACATACATACATACATACATACATACATACATACATACATACATACATACATACATACATACATACAAAGATAGCCCCGATAATAAACACATTAAAAGCTACAGCAATGTGGAAGACATCCATGTACATAATATGAAAGAGTACTGGTGGAATGTTCCAGTAAAAACACCAATAAAATGCAGGCATAACAGACCAGATATTATAATATGGGACAGGGAGAAGAAAACATGCACAGTAGTGGAAATTAGCAGCCCAGCAGATGCCAATATAATATCAAAGATTAGTGAAAAGGAGAATATTTATGCAGAACTGATGAGAAATCTGCAGATACTTCACCCTGATTACACTTTCAGATTTATTCCTGTGATTATTGGAGCACTGGGATATGTTAGTAACTGCCTCAATACAAATCTTGAGAAGCTAGGCTTCACAGGAACAGAAAGAACACAACTAGTTAGGAAATTACAAGTTCAATCCATTAATGGAACAGTAAAAATATGTAAAACATTCCAAACATTTGTGCATCTAATAACTGCATATACACATGTACAGATACAAAGCATATACGCATGCACACTACAACTCAAAACATCCACATCCACACATACAATAACATCCATATCTACACATGCATGCAGCCATACATACATATCTACCTAGTTGATGTTGTGTAAATTCCAATGAGAGAGTCTTGTGTCTATGTTAGAAACCGACTCTCTCTCTATTGGTAAAACTTTGTGAAATTATAAAACCAGAAGAAACATACATACATACATACATACATACATACACACATACATACATACAAATTACACCAGTTGAAACAACAACTCACAGCTACAACAGAAAGACTAAAATATAAGTCAACAGCACATAAACGACAAGTGCTAAATAGATTTTTTGCCAGAGATCCTAAATCAGTTTATCGCAGCTTCGGTGGCAAAAGCTCAATCTCTGTAAATGACACCCCTTCAAAAGAACAGGTTGAGAGCTACTGGAGATCTGTATGGGAAACGGATGACGGATTCAACAGACAAGCTAATTGGCTAAAAGAACTGGAACAGGACTACTGCCAACATGTCCAGACAAAACAATATGACATAGATGGGTCAATACTGGAAACAGCTCTACAGAAAATGTCGAATAGGAAATCGCCAGGCCCAGACCTCATTACAGGATACTGGTTGAAGAATTTCACTTTCTATCGGCAAGATCTCATACGGCTGTTTACAGAAACCATTAAGGGCACACAAGAACTGCCCAGATGGTTATCAACTGCCTCTACTCTCCTCATTCCCCAAAATAGCCAAACCACCCTTGCTAAAAATTACCGCCCAATTGCCTGCCAAAACATCATGTATAAATTATATACTGGGTGCCTTAACCTGTTCTTACAGGATCACTGTGCTACCAACAACATCATAACACCTGAGCAAGCTGGTGGAAAGAGGGAGGTGTGGGGTTGCATAGATCACCTACTAACTAACAAAATGATTCAGGAAAAAACAACAAAGAATCGCAGAAACATGACTGTCGTGTGGCTGGACTATCAAAAAGCATTTGATAGTGTACCTCATGGGTGGATTGTTAAGGCTTTACAGTTAGCTAAAGTCCCACAACCATTGGTAGCTGCTGTTGAACGCCTGACCAAGAACTGGTACACCAGTTTGATCCTTAGAGGTGAGAAGGAGCAGGTTAAGACTGATAAGATACATTACCAGAAGGGCATCTTTCAGGGTGATAGCTTGTCAGTGCTACTCTTCGTTCTCTCACTGAATCCACTATCTTACCTACTCAGGAAACAAGGTGGACAAAGAAGTGGGACCAAAAGTATCTCCCATCTTTTCTTTGTTGATGACCTGAAGTCGTATGGGCCAAATATCAATGACATCAAGAAACAATTGGACCTCATTACACAATTTTCAACCGACATCAAAATGAAATTTGGTGAGTCCAAGTGTGCATATTTGGCAGTAAAACGTGGAAGAGCTGTGCCCTCCTCTAGAAATCTAGAGATGAACGGCCTGACAATACAACCTCTGCAGTCAGGTGACAACTACAGATATCTTGGACAGGATGAGAATGTCAGATATGATGGACCCATAAATAAGGAGAGAACCAGAACTGAATACCTCAGAAGAGTAAAGAAAATATGGTCATCAGAACTGTCAGCATACAACAAATACATTGCCCACAATACTTATGCTGTGCCAATTCTAACGCCAACATTTGGCCTACTGAACTGGTCATTGCAAGAACTAAGTGAGATGGATGTTAGAACTCGAAAACTTCTCAGTGTTACTGGGAACTTTAACATCAATGGTGATGTGAATAGGCTATACTTCTCACGCAAGGAAGGTGGCCGGGGTCTAAAATCAATATTAACAACATATGAGACCCGGATAGTGACACTGAAGCAACACCTTCAAAAAATTGACCAATTTACAGAAAAAGTTGTGCATGGATACTTGAGGCGTAAAACACAGACCATAGAGGGGATAAACCACTCAAAAAGCCTGGCATGGAGTTCCGACAAGTTTATGACATCACACCTTGAGGGATATCTCTATGCAATACAGGAACAAGAACTCCCTACCAAATATCTGCTGCACAAAAGAGGAGGGCCAGCAGCTGACAATAAATGTAGGCTATGTAAAACAAAGATCGAGGATGTAAGCCACATTGTTGCCAGCTGCGAAAGAATGTCATCTCGCTACTACCTCCCCATGAGACACGATGGGATAGCTAGAACCACCTGGAACGCACTTCGGAAAACAAATCCAGTATCCAAGATACACCTTTAGCTTCATACCCATCATTATTGGTGCTACGGGTTATATACCAACCCGCTTGGACCAAAGTATGACTGAACTTGGATTTGCGGACAAAGAGCGCAGCTCCCTAATTCATAGTCTACAAATGGCTGCGATAGCTGGCACCTTTAAAATTTGCAAAACATTCTTGCGATTCACAATTTGGGGATGACAATTTCTTTTCTTTTACAACCTTGCCACCAGGAAGGTGGCCGGTCAAAAAAATATACTCGAAATTAAGAGAAAGAGAAAACATACATACATACATACATACATACATACATACATACATACATACATACATACATACATACATACATACATACATACATACATACATACATACGATGCAATCCGTATGTATATAATTATATATATGAATCCAATATATATAATTATATATATGATGGCTGCAACTCGATTTCGAGTTGCAGCCATCGCTTGATATTTAAGCATGAGCATCACGGACGTAGCTTCCTTGTCCTGCTAGGGACCCACCTATGGCCTACAATACGATACATTGCAAAAATATGTCACATATCAAGCAATACCTGTGCTTCAAGCTTTTTTAAGTGAGAAGAGGATTTGCACAGACCCAATCCCACCCTCTAAACATACATCGAATGCATTTACCCAAAAAGAAGAACTGGTCTACATCAATCGATATAAATGAAGTCACATGTTTTATATCAGAGTGACCTTCTCATAGAGAGATGTCTTAATGAAGACTAGAAGTCTCTCGTTCCACAAAAAATACTTTATTGGATGGCCGTTGACTCTTTTGAGTTCCTCCGCCTTTTGACGATTTTTTTTTCGTCCTGCAATATTGTTGGGGTTGCTGGTTTAGTCGGCGATGACCCGACCATGCACAAGTTGTACTGGGTTACGTGTTATCTGTAAAAAGTGAAAGGTTATATATCAGTCGAAACCTACACACATTCAAAAAAGCATAACACTACCTAGGCCCTAATACAGTGTACTATCACATCAAATTCTTGCGGATAACAAAACTTTAAAGTATGAGAAGTCCTTCCCATACTTAGTTAATAAAATCAATTCTAGTGCTTCATTAGAAGATAAAACAATAAACGGGATCACCAAGGCTAACGATACCCTTGGAAAGTTGCGAACAAGGGAATGGAATGGAGGACGACTGAATTTGAAAACCGAAATCGGGTATCGCTAGCCTTGGTGATCGTCTCGGCATTAGTGCATAGGTCCGAATCATGGACACCATATAGAAAACATACCACACATACTTTTCACAAGAGGTGTCTTTGGAATATCAGTGGTTTCATGTGGAAAGACAAACTCTCAAATAAAAGGTTGTTTTATAAATATGATATACAAAGGATAGAGGCCTTCTTGGTGCAATCTCAATTAAGATGTGCTAGCCATGTTGTTAGGATGAATGATGAAAGAATGCCGAAAATTCTAACTTATGGCCAGATTCAGGCTTGGATGCATGATATAAGAAGACCTCTTCTTAAATACAAAATTAAGCTGAAAGATAATATCAAACATATCGGAATACAAGCGTCTAGGAAAACAAGTGTGTGTGTGCAGTAAGTTGTCCCTCTAATATTAAAACAAGTGACCTATATTTGCTTAGTAACAAGCTAAAAATATATTTTCTCGTTGTCATGACAACCATGCTTACGTCAATTGGAATCCTTGTATCACTTTAGAGATCGAAGTCTCTGAAAATAAATAAGTTCTTTAAAATTTGTGACGTCATATCCAGAGAACATTAACCAAGTTTTTCGAAATTTCTTATTAAATATATCGAGAATCATATTCTTTGAAGTTTGCTTGTTTTGACACTCCATCTACCTGGACTCAATGATCACGTTTTAAAAAATAACTATAAAGTTATTTTTAAAAATAAATTATTAAAAAGTAATATTAATAAACTCGAAGAGAGAAAAAGACATAAGGAAAAATAAGTGATGGAAGAAATAAATATTAAATAAAAAGAGGAAGGTGGTAGGAGGGACAAGCTCTACACCTTTTGTTAGACAATCTATTTCAGCTGTGTCCCATGGACAGGATCGCAATAGAATTGCCGCCGAGAACAGTGAGTACTAACCGTTGCATCAGCCATTCCTGGTCGCGGGGCTCCTTCCCCAAGAGAGATGCAGTCGTTCCGATTTTGCGGAGAAAAATGGCAGTCCGGATTCCAAGGGTAGCAGAAGTTTCGATGGCAACCGTTCATATCTATTATAATTCTATTCCTATCTTGGGATGATTTATAGGAGGGAATCCAAAATATTTTAGAGCATTGTTATCTCCATGGGATCCTTAACCATTCGTCGTCTCCGGGCATGTACAAGAATAAATCTATATATTACTAAAATTCTGTGATTGCTTGCTTGCTTGCTTGTCTCTAATGTAATACAGCCCCAAAGGCGCATAATGGAAAAATACTTTGAAAGAAAGTTGCCCCTGAAATGGGAATACAAATGGAATAAAACAAGTTTCGCGAAAATCGAAGTACGGGTTCCCGAGATATGGGATTGTCTAGGTACCTTTATAAACAGAAAGAGAGATGGATAGACAGAAAGAGATAGTGGTTGTGAGAGAGTAGATTGAAAGAGAGATATAGAGAGATGGAGAGGAGTCAGAGAAGGAGAATGGAAGAGAGAGAGAGAGAACTGTTAGTGTTGTTGTGTATATATATGTGTGTGTGTGTGTGTGTGTGTGTGTGTGTGTGTGTGTGTGTGTGTGTGTGTGTGTGTGTGACTGTGTGTGTATATATATGTGTGTGTGTATGTGTGTGCGTGTATGTGTGTGTCTATGACCAGTGTATATAGATCACAGACATCCACAAACACACACACATATATATATATATATATATATATATATATATATATATATATATATATATATATATATGTGTGTGTTTGTATACAAACACACACACTTATATATATATACATACACACACGCATATATATATGGGCCTTCCAGTTTCATTTCACATTATATACATGTCTGTGTATATTTTAATTATTAAAAAATTATTTTTAAGTGAACATAATTTTTTTTTTTATATTTTGAAGTGAACGGGTCACGGGTGATCTCGTATGTAAATAGATATATAAGAAAGTAAGTTGTCAGAATCTTTCGAATGTCAGATAAAATCTTTTGTGGCATTCGTTCCATCTCTCTGCTCTCTGAGTTCAAATCCCACTGAGGTCAACTTTGCCTTTCATCCTTGTAACAATTCAATACTGGGATCGATTCTATGTGTCTTTCGTACTCCCATCCCCTTCTTCTCTGGAAAAAAAATCAGCCATGTTCTTATCAGCAGAGGGAAGGGCTCCCCTAGGTTTATAATGCCCAAGATATGCCTTATGTCACTACGGTACCCCTACGACTCCCTCGGGAGTTACGTGCCCATGTATACACACAAATGAATATATCAGTAAAGAAAATATTTAAAAAATAGACAATGAAGGCTAATTATATACAAATCAGAAACCTGATGTGTATTATATGTATTTTAATATATGCACTTGTTACGTCTAAAAGTTCACTCGACCCTCAAGTTAGATAGAGTCAATATTATAGAAATATAAAGTACTTTATTTGTCGATGCAGGGAAAATAACTGGCAAAGTAAATCATAGAAGATTTGAACTCAAAATGTAAAACACGAATTAAATAGAGCTGATATTTTGAGTCAACGATGGAGCCTCTCTGTGATCATTCGCCTGGCTAGAAATTGCAGATAAATTTCTTCCTTGAAAATATGTAGGTATATATTCCAATATATAATACAGGACATAATTTGCTAGTCACTACTGGAATTCTTCTAATCATATGTCTGCTCAGTCAGGGCTAATCTGGGGTTAAACAGCAGCAACAAACACAAGCCCTTTATCCAATGCTTTAATGAGTTTGTTAATCCACTGCCTTACAGCTAGAGGTCAGCTAGATGCACGAGATATCGTATCTTATTGCTTCAGGTTCATTTTAATCATTTACACATACATCACTAATAACACTTTATCCTTTGTAATAAGAATGTTATCAAGAAATTGTGTAGAACATAAATAACTCAGTGACGCGATCTGCGTGAAGAAAAAAAATCAATAGTGAAGTTAATGCCAAATTATTTAACATGAGAAACATGAAATTATGATATTAAACAGCAACTAATATTTTGATTAATTCGGAAAATAATCTTATTATGATTTCTTATTCATACTCAAACTGACTACACCATACTCAAGCTAGATAAAAGGATGCTGCAGATTAGTCGGTTGGCATGGGCCTGCAGTTTTTAAAACCACCTACTCACCTCAAATTTTACTTCTTTTATTCTATTCTGTTACTTATAACTGCACCATCTTCATTTCATGCAGGTGTATATACCTGTAACTCATACATAAATCACATGTACCCTGAACTGATCATTAAGATATGTATTAGGTTTATATTTCACCTCTTACCAGTGTCTATTACAAGTTTTAGTGGTCTGCATTTTAATTCTAAACAGGAGCCGATCGTGTAATTGCATGAAAGAAACTGTGTTTCCATTGGTCTTTCCATTTTCTGATGCTATCTGCCGTTCGCAACTCCTGGTAGAAGGAGGCGGGATTTACTCTAAGAAGACAAAGAGTTGAATAAGATAACGTTAAGAATTAATTCCATTAATCCACCACCCTATGTACTGGTTAACGTCGACCTCGATGGGATTTGAACATGGAATGCAAAGAGCTGAAACAAATATGACATTTAATTCAACACAGTAACGAATTTACCAATTCACCACAGGAAGATGTGGGGAGTCACTCTGATCCAGATACTAGGAAGCTTAGCTGGTTGATTGGCAGGTTTAATAGTGGAAATCATGGCAGTCGATCATCTATGGCGATTGGGTATTTGCGTGAAGCTTAGCATTAATATGGCGCTTGCGAGGGAAGTCACTAGGACCAAGTTGACTAAGGATGGCTGCTTCGACCCAAGGTGGAAACGCAGCTGTAGTGGTAACAGACCTGTGAATATTTCTCCGTAAACATCTCAGTGGATACAATTAAACACCAATTTTATACCTGGCTCTGTCCTATTATCAGTTTTACATACGTTAGGCCAGATCTGCCGTACGATTATCTTAAAAGCTGGTTTCAGAACTATAGACATTCTGCAGACTACATTGATTAAGTAACATTGTCATTTCAAACATGATTCAAGACTATGTTTTCCATAAAAGCTTTTATATAATTAAGATGTGGAAAGTTAATTCCATTACACTTGCAGTTGAAATAGTTCGTCTACAGCTGTTGTTCATTTACTGGACATGAGAAGACAAAGACATGGTGAATAGTGACTTAATATATTCATGTCGTTAGCAACTTGTGACTATCAACACTACAGAATATACACGCACACTCGCACATACATAAATGCACACACACATTTATATATATATACATGGGAGAAAAGTAGAGACCGAGAAGAGGGAGAAGGAGTGAGAAAGAGAGAGAGAGAGGGGGGTTAGAGAGAGAGAGAGAGAGAGAGAGAGAGAGAGAGAGAGAGAGAGAAGTAATGCAAGGGCGCCAATAGCCTGAACATAGACAATTCAGTTAAAGTCTGCTTTATTGAATGCTGTACACAATAATCCCTTAACCTTTTGAAATTATTTCTAGCGGCAATTTTTAGCAACTTTCAGGCAAAAGAAAAGATAATTTCAAGAATTTAAAAAACAATAAATTTCACAGATAATTTACTTTCGTTAATCTGCTGTTGTATGTGGCCATAGAAGGCCTCGAAGTACCCCAGTATACAGATGTCAAATGTAACTGAGAGGACATCATGTGCAGCTCTACCTTCACGCAGATTGAGTATTACTTGAACCAATACCGTCTCGGCTGCCTCCGTTCCACCTTCCAGTCAAACAGCAGTGCGTGGCCCAATTCGGTGCCCTCTTTACCAACCAGCACCCTTCTTGATGATGAGTGCACTCTCATCAAAGTGGCCCAGCCCCTCGGCCTCCGCATGTGTGAGCCACACAAATGCCATTGTGGGGCTGTTGTTGCACCCACTATCGAGCGACCAGAGTCCAGGCCAGTTTCCCAGACACGCCGCTTCGAACGACATCAGAAGGAACCTCGTCGCAACCAGCCTCTTATCAAAACTGGAACCAGCTGGCTTCGACTGTAGCGATGGTAAGCGCCCCGACGGGATAACTCTCTTCCCATACGTGTGAGGTAAATCCCTAAATTAGTACATGATGAGTTGCGACTCGTACTCCGCATCCAAACTTGTCACCTCGGCCGCCAACTCGAGCATCACCGCCCGCAACGCTGAGGAGAGGAAGATAAGATAAGAGAGGAAGATAAGAGTTTGACCAACCGCTTCCGGTCGCTGTCAATACCTCAGGTGTTCTCAGTCCCTCACTGCTGATTTCATTCGTAAAGACTAAAACGCAGCTCGCTCGATGAAGGAGCTCTGTGGAGTGGGATGGTTGTTGCAGCGGATGTTGCTGACCATTCTCCACGGCAATACATTTACCATTTTGTCTGCGGGGCGCAGCTGCAGCAACGCTCAAACTGGCGCATAGAGCCTGTCCCTTTATGTCCCTCTCCTTTTCTTTCGTTTCTTAATTCCTTTTTTATTACCCCTTTTCTTCTTTTCCATTCTTCATACGATATTATGAACATTTTAAAATTCATTAGTGTAATTAATTCTAAGGCAGATTCTCATTGCTTAAGTCTAATGACGTGGTTCATGTACATATACACGAATAAATGCATATTATTACGGGGTCGATAAAATAAAGTACCAGTAATGTACTGGGTAATTGCTGGCCTTGTGCCTAAAGTAGAAACAATTATTATTTATGTGGTGAATTGGCAGTATCGGTAAAGAGGTGGACGCCATGCTTTCCAGCATAGTTACGTCTCTTTACGGTCTGAGTTCAAATCCTGCCGAGGTTGACTTTGCCTTTCATCCTTACGGGGTCGATAAAATAAAGTACCAGTAATGTACTGGGTAATTGCTGGCCTTGTGTCAAAAATAGAAACAATTATTTATGATAATATTGTGTTGTCAAGTATGAAATTTGTAGAAATTTGTTTTTTCGCTAGAAATTTCTACAAATTTCATACTTGATGACGCAATAATATGCATATAGGTTAACAAAGTCTGCTTCAAAGTCGGAATTAAATGCCTCAGGTTTTGTCCCAGCTTTGAGGTCAAATCCCACGGAAATCAATTTTTCCAACGATCTTTTCGGGGTCGATAAATGAAGTACCAATTCAGAGGCAAAGGCTGGTGGAATTGTTAAAGAGCAGCATGTGATGCTTTGCGGTATTTGTTCTGGTGGTGTTCTGGGTTCAAATCTCACATCTTGTCATTAGAGAAGTAGTGACGCTTCTGCCAGGAAGTATCAGTCATAGAAATACCATTTAAAACATTATTTCCTTGGCTCTTTCCTTATTTTCGTTTATTTCCTTATATTATCAGCAATGTAGGTTTTCGTATCTTTTTTTTCTTTTTTGTCAACTAAATGTCAGCAGAAGGGCACCGGGGAGTCATAACTTGGATGCGGCCCGGCTCTCATAGAATGTAAGAAGATAAGCGCCGAAAAACTCGGTTAAGGAGGATTTCTTCTCTGAAGATATCTGATGCCCAACTCTCCTGAGAGTTTCCTATCACTATAAAGTGTTTCTTAATCCAGAAGATTCGTCCGGCCGGTGCTTATTTTATCAAAAATCACTTCATCAGAATATGTTGGCAGAACCAGGTTTAAGAAACACTGGTCTGGATAAATAATTCAGGTGTGTGGTACTTAATTTAGTGAAGAATTAAAGGAGCCAATCGGCTGACACTATCTGCTAGCCACAACTCCTGGCAGAAGCATCACAGTTTTTCCGGTGAAAAGAGGCAAAATTTGAACTCAGAGTGCCAGAAAAAAACCCGTAACAGATACTACAGATCATCCCGTCCGACATTTTAACAATTCCATTAATCAACCAGTGCTGAGCTGCAACTTCATTTATAAACCACGAAAGGATGAAAGGCAAATTTAACTTCGGTAAGACTTGAACTCAGAGCGCAGATATCCGGAACAAATGCCAGAGTATTTGATCCTACGCTCATATGACTGCCAATTCGCCATATTAGCTGGTATAATGAATGGTATCACATTTTAAAAGATGTTTTGCATCAATATATATTTTTGTTCTGGTACCAAAGAATTAGCGACGAATTGACAGAGTCGCCAGAACGTCGGATTAAACGCCTCGGTATTTGTTCCGGCTCTCTACACTCTTGAGTTCAATCCTCTCCAAGGTCAACTTTGCCCTTCACTATTGTGGAGTCATAAAGTACCAGTCCAAGGGTGATGGATTGGCACAATTATCAAGGAGCCTGACAGGATGCTTGAGGTATTAGTTTAGGCTATGTACGTTCCAAGTTCAAATCCTGCATCATGACACTGAAAACGTGGTGACGCTACATTTCCCTGTGCAGGTTGGCCACTAGTAGAAAGTAACTGGCTTAGAAACGCCATTGTGAGAATTTTCAAATAACTGTTTCTACTTTAGGCACAAGGCCAGCAATTACCCAGTACATTAAATAACAATTGAAATATGTTAATGACATTTCGTACTTTGCTGAAAGCGCAAATAACGACTGCAAATAAAAGAAAGCCATATTGTTTTCAACGTTGAAACAAAATTGTTGAAGCTATTTTTTAAACAAAGGACATCTTATAGATAACAGCAAACACATAGGAAAATAACCGTTGGAAAATTTTAATATATCTCCTGATGACACAAAATGATTTCTTCAATTGTTATATTTACCTTTGATATTGTGTTTAACACATTGACAACAAATAGTTTAATGGTTTCTACAGTTGATACACTACATTAAGATCATTCCGATTGCTGTCGTTCATATAAATATAAAAAGACAGCGATTGTAAGAGAATATCGATCGACAGAGACCATGTTCTTTCATAATCTTTCTCGTTTATTAATCGAGGTCTCTATTATGTTCTGCTCATTTTTTTAATGAAAGGAAATATTTACAGCATTTTTTTTTCTTGTACAAAATCTATTGATCTTTAAACTCTTCGTTCTTAGAGAACTACTTGTACGGTGATACGAAGATCGTTGTATTGTTTTTGTTAACTTTGTTGACTTAACCAACCTCCCCCTCTCTCACACTCTTTCTCAGTTTATGTGTGTATATGTGGACCCGAAACTCCTGTTGGAGGCATTTCTTGCGTATTTTAAGCCTGGCGAAGCCGATTCCTTATCTGAACACAGCCAATTTCTTCAAGAGGAGAGATACAGAGATAGAGCGCGAGAGAAAGTAAATGAGAAAGAGATATAAAAGAGGAATCGACTCATGTACTGGCCATTATCGACCTCGAAAGCTTGAGAGACAAAGTCGACTACGGCAGGATGTGATCTCAGAGAGCCAGTGTGTAACACAATGTGTGACAAGATTGGCCTTTTGAATTACTGAGTCAGTTCATCAGACAATCTTCCAAACAGTTTCCATCTAAATAATTTCACTTATAAAGCTTGTATCGATCATATATATATATCAATGTGTGAACGCAGGCATGGCTGAGTAAAGAAGTTCGCTTTACAATAATGAGGTCTTGGGTTTGCTCACACTGTGTGGTATCATGGACAAGTGTCATTTACCATAGCCTCGGGTCGATACAAGCTTTATGAATGAAATTGTTTAGATAGAAACTGTTTGGAAGATTGTCTGATGAACTGTCTCAGTATATATATATATATATATATATATATATATATATATATATATATATATATATATATATATATATATATATATATATGTATAAAATACGTATTTAAGAAAGCCACAACAATGCAGAGGGAAATCTCGAGGTAGGAAGTGAAAGATAGATAGGAAAAACAGGTGAAAGTGAAAATTGAGAGAGACAAAGATGAAAACAAAACAAAGGTAGAAGGGTTACCGTAGTAGAGATTTAATCCCAATATTTCGGGCTCACGCCCATCAACGGAGGAAAGTTCCAAAAGGGGGGGAACAGGCCAAGCGGAGAAAGTTGTGATGTCGTTAAGACAGGAATGCCGTTATGGGGAGAAAATTATTTAAAATTTAAACGAGGGAAAGAATGCGCGTGCGCGTGATAGGCTGTGGCAAAAGCTACTGACCAAATGGGTTAAATCAAGCGGGTGCGCTAGCGTGTGAAAGCCGTAAGATATGTGTGTGTAAATATATATGTGTGTGTAACTGTGTGTGTATAAGTGTAAGTGTGTATATGTGTGAGTGTGTGTGTGTGTGAAAGATAGTGGGCTGTAGAAGCTGGAAATCAAAGGGTGTGAAAGGTGGTAGGTTGTAAAACATGTGTGCGTGTATAAATATAGATGTGTGTGTGTAAGCGTATGGGTATACATGTGTGTGTAACTGTGTGTGTGTATATGTGTGAGTGCGTTTGTGTGTGAAAGATAGTGGGCTGTAAAAGCTGGAAATCAAAGGGTGTGAAAGGTGGTAGGTTGTAAAAACATGTGTGCGTGTATAAATATAGATGTGTGTGTGTATGCGTATGGGTATGCATATACGTGCGTGTGTGTGAAGATAGCAGGCCGTAGGCTGTGAATGGTCACTATGGTTAAGTTAGCCATGTCAGCTCATTTCTCTCAGCCCGGTTGTTAAGTGGGGGTCTGAGGTTCTTAATAACAAGTGCTTCCTTTATCCTTAAGGATCCGATGCTGCGTTCAGTCGCTAGGACTGTGACCAAGGGTCTACCCTGTGGGTTTCCGCATTTAAGGATGTGTTTACGGAAGGAAGATGCGTTGGTGTTGATATGTTCCTTGATACGAACATGTAGGGGTCGGATGGTGCTACCTATGTAAAACTTGTTACATTTATCGCATTGAATCTTATATACGACATAGGTGCGTAGGCAATCTGCCCCCCGTATCGGGCAGTTGCTGAGGGAACACGTCCCATCTGAATCGTCGGGTTTGTTGGAGAGGCATCTTCGCAGCGAAGGTCCTGTGTGGGCCAAATGTATGTCAAGTCCCTCCGTCCGTATGGCCCTGCGGATGGCGTTCGTGGTATATTCACTCAGGTGGGGGATTTTAAAGAAGCACCTGCTATTATTTAATTTTCTAGTGGGTGTCTGTCTATTGGGTCTGGGGTCTCTAATTCCGTTAATCAGTCGCTTGGGATAACCATTAGAGCTGAGTAGAATACGGAATTGCGTGGTATGGGTGAGACCACCCATCGGGTCGCTGCATCTGTTAGTGATCCGTGTCAGTTCATTTAGGACATAGCCTCTCTTAGCGTTGTTGGGGAGGGCTGAGTTATAATACACAAATAAGTCCTTGCACGCTGCTTTGCGGTAGAAGGTGGTGTTTATGTCTCCTTCTTCCGAGATGTTGATACGGAAGTCGAGGAGGGCGAGTGACCCGTCTTCTCCTGGGTGTTCGATGGTGAAATCGACGTGATGGTCAGTATCGTTGAAGATTTGGTGAATTTCATTCGCCATCTCCCGGGAAGAAGTAAGTATCAGGATATCATCAACGTATCTGGAGTAGAAGGCGACGGCGTTGGGTTGGCAGGTATTGAGTGCCTTGCGTTCCAGGTGGTCCATGTACGAGATCGCAAGTATGCCGGACAGACTAGAGCCCATAGGTAGCCCAGAGATTTGTTTGTACGTGTGGCCGAGGAAATTGAAGAGTGCATTATCCACAACGAAGGAGAGGAGTTGGTGGATGTCCGTGTGTGTGAGTCCGAAGCAGTGTAAGTTAGATGCTCGGACTCGTTCGGTCAACAGGTCGACAGCTGGGGATGCTGGTACGGAGGTATAAAGGGCGACCACATCAAGACTGAAGGCATAACCGTTGTCCTTAGCGACTGAACGCAGCATCGGATCCTTAAGGATAAAGGAAGCACTTGTTATTAAGAACCTCAGACCCCCACTTAACAACCGGGCTGAGAGAAATGAGCTGACATGGCTAACTTAACCATAGTGACCATTCACAGCCTACGGCCTGCTATCTTCACACACACGCACGTATATGCATACCCATACGCATACACACACACATCTATATTTATACACGCACACATGTTTTTACAACCTACCACCTTTCACACCCTTTGATTTCCAGATTTTACAGCCCACTATCTTTCACACACAAACGCACTCACACATATACACACACAGTTACACACACATGTATACCCATACGCTTACACACACACATCTATATTTATACACGCACACATGTTTTACAACCTACCACCTTTCACACCCTTTGATTTCCAGCTTCTACAGCCTACTATCTTTCACACACACTCACACATATACACACTTACACTTATACACACACAGTTACACACACATATATATTTACACACACATATCTTACGGCTTTCACACGCTAGCGCACCCTCTTGATTTAACCCATTTGGTCAGTAGCTTTTGCCACAGCCTATCACGCGCACGCGCATTCTTTCCCTCGTTTAAATTTTAAATAATTTTCTCCCCATAACGGCATTCCTGTCTTAACGACATCACAACTTTCTCCGCTTGGCCTGTTCCCCCCCTTTTGGAACTTTCCCCCGTTGATGGGCGTGAGCCCGAAATATTGGGATTAAATCTCTACTACGGTAACCCTTCTACCTTTGTTTTGTTTTCATCTTTGTCTCTCTCAATTTTCACTTTCACCTGTTTTTCCTATCTATCTTTCACTTCCTACCTCGAGATTTCCCTCTGCATTGTTGTGGCTTTCTTAAATACGTATTTTACACATTTCACAATGCTTCAAGCAAACTTTAACACCCTCTTATATATATATATATATATATATATATATATATATATATATATATATATATAGTGAAAGACTGAAGAATAACATGGTAGGCTGTACAAAAAGGGTTTTATTTCAAGTATTAACCATTGTTTCATTGATCAGGTGAGTCTAAAGGCCGCTAATCACTCGAAGTTGCGTCACTCGACCTTAAATACAGTGTTTACCTCTGATCAAATCATCGGAATACTGGAGGTTTTACATATGGCATTGGTATATATACAACGGAGAATCAAAACAATAACATCAACAATAAAAGATAATAATAAAGAAGTGAAGTTAGGATGAAGATGATACAGGCGTAAAAAAATAAGTAAAAAAATAATAAGTACAGAATACGATTGTTGATAATAGTGGTGGTAGTGGTGGTGGTGGTGGTGATTAAAGTTACAGTGGTGAGTAAGTGTATGTTTAAAGACGTGGTGAGGGTAGAGATAATACTAACATGAAAGGCAACATTAAAAACATACACACATACGTCGTGGTCAAATCTCAGTGGGTTAGAGTAGGAAATAAAAAATAGTAACAAATGACAGATAAAAGATAAAAAATAATAAATTAAAAATTAAGTGAGAGGGGAAGAGATCCGAGGATGAGACATAAGGGGAAGGGCTAAGGACGGGGAAGGAGTAGATAGGTAGATAGAGATTAAAAATTGAGAGGGAGAGTTTTGATATATGTTTGTGTATGGTAAATGTCTGCCATGCTGATTGTCTTATCTTAATGGGGGTGATGTGGCTTTAGGGAGAGAGAGTGAAAGAAAGGTTAGATGTATGATGTTGATCTAGTGACCAGTTGGTCAGTTGACAGCTAATAACAGTGGGGTGGTATGTAGTCAGTATATTAAAATCCGGGTGGTTCAGCTCGAATTCTGAGATTGCTGGATCGAATCATATTGGTTTGAGATTTGCGAACTTGGTAGCTGTTTTGTGCCTACAAAAAATTGATCGTTCTATTTTGCTGTTAAGCAGCATTTTATCATACTTTAAAATATGGAACAGCTCCATATTGCAAAGTCCGCAGTGGGATATTCCACTGTCGTAGGCCTTTGCTCCCAATAATTTCGACCAGCTAATCCCATATTCCTGGTTTGTGTCCTTAAGATGCCAGATTTTATTGGCCAGCGTTGTTGAGTTCTCTAGTCTACGGTTCTTGATAGAGTGTCTGTGAACGTACCACCTTTTTTAATTCCCCAGCCGTGAAACCTATGTAGTGCCATGTTAAGTTGCCCGAATTTATAGTACACAGGTACACTATACTTGATTCCAGGCATCTATTTTGTAGTGGGCACTTATCCGGCAGGTGGCAGTTACAATTGGAGGCCTTCCTGTGTGCAGGTTCTCCGTTGCGGTTTTGTATGTTGTTATGGATGGGCTGAGATTTAGGCTTATTGATGTTTTGTTGTGATGCGTTCAGACGTGTGTGTGGTTGCTATGTTGTTATGTGTTTGTGTTTTGTATTTGGTGTTATGGTGTTTGTTTGTAGGTTATTTTCATTAGAGATTCTTTTATAGTTGATTTTATGTATGATTCTATGTTGGCTGCAGTATACATATAAACTTATTTCTACAATACACACACACACACACACACACACACACACACACACACACACACACACACACACACACACACACACACACACAGATTAGTACTATATATATGTATAAAGTTGCAGTTCCTGTCTGTTTGTTTGTTCACGAACGCCTCCTATGGTTTTGGAGATAGACCCCCATAACCATATATATTCTGAAACTACATTGCCCAGGGTACTTGGATAAATATATTTCATTTTAATCAAAGGGTTGCCCAGGGGCACAAGCCTTCGCTGAATATTTTTTCCCTTCGATTTATATGAAATTTAAACCATTGGTAAATGACAAGATATGAAGCCTATTCACAAGATTTCAGCAAATTTCAATAATATTAAGACACCCTAATGGGGGTTAAACCCCCTATTAGGGTTCCCGGGGGCCACACAAATCCCCGCTGAAAATGTTTTCCCTTCGATTTGTATGAAATTTAGATGCTTGTTCACAAAAGTTTTGAAAAAGATTATTTACAAGAAACAAAATAAGAATAAGATTTAATAATGTAATTTTGATTTGATATATTACAAAAAAATAATGTTTTCCAATTTTTCATGCATTACATTTTACATTGAGTAATATTGAAATGAAGAGTTTTTCTCCATAAATTATATAACTGATTTAAAATCAATCATCATTTTCTTACAAAAAAAATGTGTGAAACGCAACAAGGCGCAGGTAATTCGGCTAGTATATATATATTACGAAACGCACACACATACATAAACTAGCAGAAAACCAGTGTGTCTGCTAGTATACTTAATAATTCGTATGTCAATTTATGTTTCTTCCTAGTTTTGACAAGATGTGAAAACAGAGATATAAAATGATGTGTATTCTATTGTATTGGTAAAGTTCCTACACACTTTCGTATGGTCCGATATTGTTGTCAAAATTGTAAGCAGCTTTGAATTTCAATCTTCGAATATCTGAATTTAAGTTTATGTAAGTCCAATTTTCTTTCAGGTGATATAAGTATTTGAGCTTAATTGTTCAATTTCTTTCAGGCTATGTAAGGGTATGAGTTTACCTATTTATTCTAATGGTATTTGAGGTGTTCTATACGTTTACGTTTTCGTGTTCTAAATATATTTTATGTGACATTAAGAGATCGTGAACTTGTTTATTATGAAAGAGAATTGCTTTGAATTTGTTTCTAGCTTTTTGTAGTTTGATGTGAAAAAGAAGTAGGTATCTAAATAGAAATGACATAGCGAAAGATAGACCTTATGGTAAGAGGTCTTCGGCTCACGATCGAAAGGTCGTGAACTCGTATCCCGGTTGCGAGTCGCGACGAAAGGATTACATTGTTTTTGATTTAAAGTAGATTTGCTTATATATTGTGTCAATAACGTTGAGTTATTATATGTTGTAGTGCTGCAGTGTGAGCAAATGGTTAAGATATTCGCTTCACTACCATGAGGTACTCAGTGCGTGGCATCTTGGACAATTCTCTTTTACAGTCACGAGTCCATCCAAGCTTTGTGAGAAAAAAGGTGTAAATGAAAAATGCTTTGGAAGCCATTTCTCCCCCCCCCTCTCTCTCTCTCTCGCTCTCTCTCTCTAAAATGGCTTAAGACACACGTGCTTTGTCTCAAAACATTTTCTCCCTACCTTCCTATTCTTACTCTCTATATTTATATTTCATCTTCTAATGAATGACTAGTGTCCATAATATATATATATATATATATATATATATATATATATATATAAATATATATATACGTTATTCCGGGTTGAATCGGAGGTAACCACAGTAAGGTACTCAATTCCTGATGATTTCTAAAGAATGAAACAGTTCTAGTCCTGTAGAATCTCATCTATATTAAAACTATATATATATATATATATATATATATATAGAGAGAGAGAGAGAGAGAGAGAGAGAGAGAGAGTGTGTGTGTGTGTGTGTGTGTGTGTGTGTGTGTGTGTAGATAGTACGGTGAAATACTGGTGTTGGTACCAAATCAAACACTCTATGCACAGGCAGAGTGTATGTAATAGAAAAAACGAGGAACTTTTGTTTACATATGAGAAATATATATTTTGTGGCATCAACAGTCTGAGGAGCAGGTCGATACTGGAGTCGGGTCCATAACTCCTATGGGTCACCTTGAACCAATCCTCTGCGAAACGCGCGTAACAGGTCACTACGCAATAAATATTTTTCGTCTGTAAACGAAACTTCCTCGTTTTTTCTATTATATATATACATATGAGAGAGAAAGAGAGAGGGGGTAGGAAGAGATATGGTATGTGTGTTTCTAGAAATACGACATATAACCAATTATGAAGAAGAAGAAGAAGAAGAAGAAGAAGAAGAAGAAGAAGAAGAAGAAGAAGAAGAAGAAGAAGAAGAAGAAGAAGAAGAAGAAGAAGAAGAAGAAGAAGAAGAAGAAGAAGAAGAAATTAATTCAAATGATTGTCCTTTGATACAACTAAAGTGTTTAATAAATGACCAAGCCACAGACTGTACGATTTTGGCATCGTAAACGACCTAATCAATCAAAATGATCGAAGATATCTATCAGACTATGGTAGATGGTGCCAGTGTGTAACACTGTGACAGATGTAATAACTTTTAAACTGAAATTAACCCTCACCATTCAGTTCTTCCTTCTACTTTTCGTTGTTATTGTTGTTGTTGTTGGTGGTGGGGTTGCCGTTGGTGTGGTGATGGCAGGGTTCTCGTTGAGATGGTGGTAGAAATCGTTGTTGTTGGTTGTGGTGTTGTTGATAGCAGTGGTGCTGTCGTTGGTGGGGTGGTGTTATTGATAGCAGTGGTGCTGTCGTTAGTGGGGTGGTGTTGTTGATAGCAGTGGTGCTGTCGTTAGTGGGGTGGTGTTGTTGATAGCAGTGGTGTTGTCGTTGGTGGGGTGGTGTTGTTGATAGCAGTGGTGCTGTCGTTGGTGGGGTGGTGTTGTTGATAGCAGTGGTGTTATTGTTGGTGGGGTGGTGTTGTTGATAGCAGTGGTGTTGTCGTTGGTGGGGTGGTGTTGTTGATAGCAGTGGTGCTGTCGTTAGTGGGGTGGTGTTGTTGATAGCAGTGGTGCTGTCGTTGGTGGGGTGGTGTTGTTGATAGCAGTGGTGTTGTCGTTGGTGGGGTGGTGTTGTTGATAGCAGTGGTGTTGTCGTTGGTGGGGTGGTGTTGTTGATAGCAGTGGTGTTGTCGTTGGTGGGGTGGTGTTGTTGATAGCAGTGGTGCTGTCGTTAGTGGGGTGGTGTTGTTGATAGCAGTGGTGTTGTCGTTGGTGGGGTGGTGTTGTTGATAGCAGTGGTGCTGTCGTTGGTGGGGTGGTGTTGTTGATAGCAGTGGTGTTATTGTTGGTGGGGTGGTGTTGTTGATGTTATGGTGGTGGTGGTAGTGGTGGTGGTGGTGGTGGTAGTGGTGGTGTTATCGTCGTTGGTGTACTAATGGTGTTGGCGATTCTATCAATGGCGTGGGAGTGATGTTGTTGGTGTGGTGACGGTGGCATTGCCGTTGGTGTAGTGTTATTGTTGTTGTTGTTGTTGCTGGTTGTGGTGTTGTTGATAGCAGTGGTGCTGTTGTTGGTGGGGTGGTGTTGTTAGTGTTATGGTGGTGTTGTTGTTATCGTCGTTGGTGTACTAATGGTGTTGGTGATTCTATCAATGGTGTGGGAGTGATGTTTTCGGTGTGGTGACGGTGGCATTGTCGTTGATGTAGCGGTGTTGTTGTTGGTTGTTGTGGTGTAGTCATTTCTGTGGTGATGTTTGTTGTTGTTGTTGTAGTTGGTGGTGAGGCTTTCATGAAGAGATTATCCTTGTTGTTAGTATTACTGCTACCGTTGTTGATGATGTTGTTTTTATCGTCGTTGATGTGGTTGTTATTACTGTTGCTTTTATTTTTTGTTTTTTTGTCGTATATTTATTTTCTCAATTTGTATTTGAAATTAATTTGTCTTCTATATTCATCACACACACACACACACACACAGACTCGCACACACATGTATACATCACACACACTTGCACACACATAGACAAACTTTATAGTTAAACAAAGAAACTTTATTTAACTATTGCAATCTAAGTGGATTTTGTGAAACTATAAAGTGTTATGTTGAAAGTGCGTGGTCTAGTGGTTATGGTACTGAGATCACGATAATAAGATCGTGGGTTCGATTCGCATATCGGGTAACACGTTGCGTCCTTAAGCATGGCAATCAACTCACCTGAAAATGAGGTAACAGCAACAATTGAACGTTAACCTCGCAATGGACTGGCGTCAGTCCAGGGGTTAATCATATACTATAGTTTAATGTCAAGAAAACTAGAATAAACTCTAGCATGATGATCCACCGAACTTGAGACTGGGATAGACTCAACTCTGATAACCCACCATCCCGGGATGAGGACAGACTTTAAACTTTAACAAGTACTGTGTCATCTGCAAGAATGCCGGTGATGTTAAGAAGTTTCCTATGCAACGATAGGGTTTACAATTCGATCTCAACATTGCATTACATTGACTAGAATTTTCCATAATATATTTGATTTTTGATTGATTTGTGATTGATATTTGGTCGACAGAAAAAGCGGAAGCTGTGGGATTTTTTCCAATCAAGCAGTGTCTGGTGCAGGGAGTGGGTCTTGTATTCTCAGTAGGTTAACGCAACCAAAGCTGGATATGCTCCGTGCTCCGTTCAAGCTGTGCAAGCATGGAAATACAGATGTAAAGCGATAGCTCTAATTTACTCATTAATATTAGAACAATTGGATAGATTACCATTAACTTCGAGCAACGATATATGCCTGCATTACACAGCTTAGTATATCTCTTAGTTTTGAGTTCAATTTCTCTACCGGTCATTTGAATAAATAATGGCAATATATAAAAGAGAATTAGGCGGGTGCAGATTATTGGAATTGGTAAAGTGTCTGATAAAACGCCATTGTGGAATTTGTTCTGGTTCTTTACGTTCTGAGTTCAAATCCCACTAAGGTCAACTTTGCTTTTTATCCTTCCGGGTCTTTAATCTGTTGTTTTTAATCAACTTTGCCCTTCTCCCAAATTTGCTAGCCCTGTATCTGACTTTAGGATGCTGATGGTGCAGTCCATTTTGGTGCAAGCACACGAACCACGTCTCCAGCTTAAAGATATTTTACTCGCACCTTTCAACCAGAATCGGAGGCCTTAAAAAGGGCCGTGGGAAACGTCCTTCACTCTATGGCAGAACAGGAAAAACAAAAAAAGGCTTATATTTGAGAATGAAATAGAATAAAAAATCTTTTGTGCAGGCATGGTTGTATGGTTAAGGAATTTGTTTCGTAACCATGTGATTTCGAGTCCAGTCTCATTGTCTTGTACCCTGGGCAAATGTCTTCTATAGCCTATGGTTGACTTTACTGTTTACTTCTGTCCCCATAAGTTTATGGTTCGACAAAAGAAGAGAACGATAAAATAAGTACAAAAAGAATTTGTACCGGAGTCAATATAATAAATAGACTAAAACGCCTTCATGGCGGCGCCGTGGCATTTTCTTATGATGACTGAAACCAGTAAAAGAAAGAAGGGGAATAACCATTATTTTAGAAACTAAATTTTCTAGCTCTAATTGCTCATTACATTAAAAGAGAAAATTATGATTTCCTTGATAGTTTCCGCTTTTTGTTATATAGTTTTGTGAGGTGCAATGTAAAATTTAGGTTAATGATTTTATTAAAGTTTATCGTGTGGAAACAGCTTCGTCTTATAGACTGTCTTAATTTGCTGGCTTACAAACTAGACGGTTCGATCTACGAAAAGATGGAACGTCTGTTTACCAATAACTGCCATTAATGCAGTTGGAAACTAATTAATTAAAAATGCACGTGCTTGTAACAAGATCTGATAAACGTTTTATTAATGGATAAAATTTAAATGATGAAAATTAATTTTGGTTGATTTAGCAGTCGAGCAGTTTTGTAGAGGTGTGTTACAGGTTATAGCATCGTTAACACATAATGGCCTCATCTGATGTTAGGGCTGAAAATAGAGATTTATTATAACCTTGTGATAAAGTAGGATTGTTATTACCATTTGCTTCCGGATTTTATATCATGCGAAGTAAATGCAAAAGCGAAAGAAAAACCGAACAAATAAAAGAAAGAAAGCAAAA
>OZ024742.1:237099473-237106973 GCA_964016885.1 Eledone cirrhosa
GGCTCGATAAGGAAAATATATATCAAATATATAAGAACCGAAGAGCAAATATTTATTAAAATAACAGATTAAAGTTTAAGCAAAGAATCGCTGCTTTCACCTTTAACGGGATCTTCTGAAACTAACAAAGTCAATCTGTAAACGCAGAACTGGATATTTCAAAGAACATTGCAACCGGAGGAAGACAGGAAGACGATACTTTGGTTGATGGTGACGTTCGCTGGCAAAGAACGGGAAAAAACGAATAATACGTCATTAATAGGAGCGGTGAAAAACAATTACGTGCAAGGACAGAACCACGTTTATGGTATAAAAGAGGTCGTAGACTAATGTTCTCTAAGTGGTGCATAGAGACGTTCTCTGGCAATGAACGAAAAAACGAAGATAATAAGTCATATGTGGAGCGTGGACTGTTATTTTAATAAATATATATATATATATAAAATTGAGATAAGCGGAGCAAGCAAGATTCAAACAATTTTTTAAAATAAATTAAAAAATATAGTTTAAATATTTACCTATTCCATTTGCTTTTACCGACGGTTTCACCTTACAAAAGATTGGAGATCCCTAGGGACTTCCAATGGAAATGTTCGGATCATCAGAGACCATTTTCCTTTCCTAGGACAAAAGTCCCGGCAACGGCAAAATATATTGCCATCTGCCAGATAGCACAGGGTCGAATGGGGCCGTAAACTTGACCTATGCATGAACCAGCCCTTAGTAGAAGCGGAAGTAAACAGAGACGTATTGTCTATCTCGCCACTAAAAATAGCAGCTAAATAAAACAACAGATTTGTTCCTACATAACGGAGAATATTAAAAGAGGTTAATATCTCCACAGGTACTAAGTACCCCTGGAAATATATAGGGTGTCTATGATACAGTGGTTATATATATATACATATAATTTTGTATGTGCGTGTGTGTATAAATGTATGTGTGTATGTATGTTCATATGTATGCGTATATGAGTGCCCCTGTTTGAATGTATGTGTGTATATATGTGTATTTGTATATATGCATATATATGTGCTCTTGTGTGCATAGATATAATATGTGAGTGTATGAGCATGTATGTTATTCTCTATATAGTCCAATGAAACGTAGATGATGCCCTTGCCAATCTCATTAGTCGTTAGAAATCTCACACCACCATCTAATTAATTTCATAAAGACATATTATACGATATACATTAATGTTAGTTTTCTCAAAATGAACATAAATGTATTTAATTTAAAGGTTCGTGTGTACTTTAACGAATACCAATGTCACTTCACTAACAGCAAATAAAATCTGTCCCTAACCCAGAGGCCCTTCAGCCAGAATCTTATTTCGATTTTATGGGCGTTAAGCGACTGGTAGTACGAGACTCCACTTCTCAGACGTGACATCAGTTAAGCATAGTTTAACCTACTAGTTTCTGCTGTTGCTGGCAATCGCATTAATTTTCACTGAGTTGACTGGACCAACGTGAAATGAAGTGTTTTACTCAAGAACACATTGTAGTCTCAGGTCCAGGAATCGAAGCTACAACATTATGATCCTGAACCCATCATTCTACACAATTGAAGATTCGATTTTATTCTAATGTTAAAGTTTTATTTTTACTACGTTGTTTGTGGGAGGGTGAAAGCCATTAGCTACAAATAGACTAAGCCTAAAGGATTTCTCCACCCAAAGAAGAAATGAGGTTGAACCAATATATTTTATTTTACTCCTCCATGGCTCCTTTCAGGGCCTCTGAGATTGATGGGTGGGAAAGAAGGAAGTATACTCAAACCATAAGCTTGATGGAATGCTTGCGAAACAATGGATTCCGCTGAAATTCCTCAAGGACCAGGTGGGAGATTACATCACCGATCAAAGGTCCCTTGCCAGCTCATGGGTCGTTAGAAATCTCACACCGCTATCTAATTAAATAAGGCTTCATATACGACATATATTAATGTTAATTTCTTGAAAATGAATAATAATGCACTTAATCTAAAGGCTTGTTAACAACAAATAGAAAATCAGCTTCAAATCGCTACCTTTGGTGGGGAGGGCAGTAACTAGTCTGTAAGAAAAAAGTGAGGTTGTAAAAGGAACGGGTGGTAAGATCAGTTCAAAGAAGTAATGTTGGTCTTTCTATTAATGATATCTGTCGGTCGCAACTCCTGGCAAAAGGAGGCGGGATTTGATCTAGGGTCGCACAGAGCTGGATTTGATTCTACCAATCCATCGTCCTTGGACTAGTACTTTAATAATTGATCCCAAAATGATGAAAGGCAAAGCTGGCCGCTTGATTTAATCTCAAAACGTAAAGAGTAGGAGCAAATGCTGAGGCATTTTGTTTCAATATTAACGATTCTGTCAATTTGCTGCTCTGCCAACCAATCAATTTTCTTTACTGTGCGTTCATGGAAAGAAGAGGATTGCTCATGATGGTTTTCAGAGTCTCCTAATTTTCTGGGTGGCAGTGGTAAAGATATCTTCAGGCCAGAGGCCCGCTCCGAATATCTGCAACAGTGCGGTGTCCATTGAAGATACTGAAAGGCCGGTGATGTGCTAAATTGAGAGATGAATTAAGTCAAAAAGAAAATAGCTGCCAACCTGTTTGAATTAATTTCATATTTGATAAAAGAACACCGACAGTTGTTAAAGAATTTTTTTTTTTTAATGGCGAAGTGCCAGGAAGAATACGGATAGAGCACGTGTGTATTTACATGAGATAAAAATTGCACAATCACGGAATTATAGCTAGTACGATATTGATTTCTATCAGTTTCGATGATGAGTGATCCTGTTATTACATCAAAGGAACAGCCTGCTATTGAAATTAACGTCCAAGTGGCTGAGTATTCCACAAATACGTGACCCTCTGCCGTAAATTCAGGGAGATTCCGTTTGACACAGTATGTGAGAAGGCAGGCTCTTTGAATTAGCAGTACAGTCCATCTAACGGGTTTCCAAACAGTTTCTGGCTACATAATTTCACCTAGATCAACGTGAGGCTATCGTAAATGACAATTTTTTTCGAGAAATCAACTCTAGAAATGGAAATTAAAGCTTTAAAGCAATCATGGGCAGCCTACGGCCCACGAAGCTTTCTGAATAACTCGCCTAAGTCACCTAAGTGAAATCTTTCTGATTTTTTTATCCCAACTTTTCAGTCGTAATTTATCTTTCTATCATTTTTATGATCGAGGAAAACAATGTGTACGAATTCTGAAGAAACAAATCAAAACAACCTGAGTTACCGCACTTATTTTTAATGTGGACACGAATGTAAATTAGCGCTTGCGGCCCGCCTGATGATGAGCCATATCTCATGCGGCCCGATTTTCGAAAAAGGTTGCCCATGCCTGATTTAAAGCTTTGAAAAAAAAAAAAAAGAAATAATAATCCGATCACCCATGTTCAAAACCGCACTATTTTAAACCTCATATAATACGAAGCTTACTATAGTTACAGAGCCTTAGTGTTTCATCTTATTTTTATTCACTGGTGGTGAACAGTCCTGTCTTTGGAAGCCTCCGAAACTATAATGATCCCCATAAGACAGTTAATGTGCTTGTCTTCCCTGCATTTTGTGTATGCCAAAAGTAAACGGAAACAACAATGCAAACAAAACAATACAATGAAGAAATATATAAGTTTAACACTTGATATAGTAGGATAACAGTCTGTACGTTTTGGACACTAGTCATTCATTAAAAGATGAAATATAAATATAGAGAGTAAGAATAGGAAGGTACGGAGAAAACGTTTTGAGAAAAAGCACGTGCGTCTTAAGCCATTTTAGAAAGAGAAAGAGGAGAGAGAGAGAGGGAGAGAGAGGGGGAGAGAGAGAGAGAGAGAGAGAGAGAGAGAGAGAGAGAGAGAGAGAGAGAGAGAGAGAGACCAAGCATAATTCACGTTATTGAGCCCTCTCCTGAAATCTCCCAACAGTCATAACAACATAACGATAACACAAACAAAAAAGAAAAACTATTTGCTGATATCGCTTGAGAAATAATCATCTATAAAGTATTTTCAGCTGTAGTGTAAACATATTTGGAAACTAGATGGTGATATTTTCTGGAACTTTCCAAGTGAAAAGCTTAATTGTTTATAGACGCAATGTATGTGACAAGAATTGTCTTCTATTTCCGCAGACAGTTTGAATATACCTATATCATCTTCAGCTAAATTAGAGAGAATTTATTGAGAAACTGCAGACCAGAATAATTTAAAATCTATTTTAAACTTTGCTCACACCACTTATTCAATTTTATATATATATGTGTGTGTGTGTGTGTGTGTGTGTGTGTGTGTGTGTGTGTGTGTGTGTGTGTGTGTGTGTGTGTGTGTGTGTGTGTGTGTGTGTGAATAAATGTATATAGACATATATGTATGCATGCAAACATACATTATATGTGTATATATTTATGTATACATACATATTTATTCAAAATCTCCGATCTTCATATATCTCTACTCGGGAATCGCCACCCGGCTAGTTATATATTCAGTAGAAAGGTGTATTTATGTCTGTAGAATTGATTTCTTGTATAGATCTGAATATCTGTGTGAGAAATAAATATATTTTATGACTGCAATTCTTGCATTAACTATGTCAGTGATAAGATAGAAGGGATGGAGTAGAGACCAGAATTAAAATCTGATCATATTCTCAATAGAACGTCATAATATTATCCTTAACCATATCATAGCCATATTTCTAATGAAGGCCTCTGGCTAGGATTTTTAACATAAATTTTGAAAATAACGAAGAAACTGGACGGATTTAGTAATATAACAACTTTTTCATTATTAAGCTGATGTTTGAAATATAATATTTCGTATATAAAATCATGGTGGAAGATTTTTAGACAAATACGAGTATATTAACCCTTTCATTATAATATTTCTAATGAAAGACACTATGATTTTCGAATTGGACAAATTTTATTGTAAAACTGACTTCCTCGTTATTAAGCTGGTGTTTCGAACAGAACGTTTCTTATATAAAATCATGATGGAAGGTTTTTAGATGAATATAAACACTTTAAAAGAAACATTCGGTTAACTTCCTCAATATTAATTTGAACTTATGATAAATATATACACTTTAGATTTGATTATTTTATTGAATCAGCATGATGAAAGATGAAACTCGGATATGAAATAGAAACACAAATTGAAACTAAGATAAATAATGTGTATTTAGTCGGCCTTTTACTATCATAGTCATTCATATCATCTACACCTTCGTTGTTTTCATTTATTATTTTACTGGTTTCATAAAGATGTGTGGGAATAAAATAAAATGAAATGTAGGAAAATGTAACACAAGCTATTTTTTTTTTTTTTTTTTTTTTCGAAAAACGTGATTTTTCTCGTTCCTAAAATTTGACAAAATTACCTTATATGGATTATTTTTATAATCCATAATTTTTCCCATTCCAAAGTGTGATAGATTGTTAGAATTGTTAGAGTGGCGGGGTCGACAATATATGGTATCAGTCATGTGCTATAGTTGATTTAATCAACTTTGCCTTTCTCCTAAATTTGCTGGCCTTGTGCCAAAACTAGAAATCAATAATTTTTTTCCAGTATCTATTACAGTGCTTGAGGTTATAGGATATTCATAGTTTATCGGTCTTGGATTATAAATTAATTCCAGAAAAATTGATGGTCGTACAGAGATATAAAATATGCTGATAAAAGTATAAGATTTGTCCGAGATGTGGGTGGGGCGAGGAGACCATCCTATACACATTCATCTAGAGTCCAAGAATTGTGGTTTTATGTCGAACATCTACTGTCGCGTATAGGACGGATCCGGCTATCAGCTGAGGTCCATCATGAATATTGCCCCGCCGCCCCCTTTTAACCAGGAATGGCGGGCAGTTTTTATTCGCCTGGTGGCCATGGTGAAAGAGGTCGTATGGCAGCGGGGTCGGGAACAGGGGTGGGATCCAGGAGAGGTGTTCGGGGATTTAAGGGATTAAGGGTGCTACGGACGAGGATGTTCCGAAGGTTACGAGCGCGCTTGAATGAAGGGAGGGGATGAGATGGGAAAATGGGTGGGATGGAGGGATAAGACTGTAGTCAGCGGAAAAGACGGAGAATCGTCTTCTGGAGGGGCAAGGTAGAAGGATGGTAGGTAAGGGGAAGGACAGTGGATTGGTAGGAGGCGGTGGCAGGGAGTAAGTGCAGTGGTGTGATCAACGCAACGAGCACGGGTGAAGGCGGCTTGGATCGGAGTAGAGGGGTAGCCACCTCTAGTGAAACGTCTGACCATGTAATGAGACTGAACTTCAAAATCATGGGTTCGACAACACAGGCAGCGTAGACGGAGGAATTGGGAATAGCGGATGGAGTGTTTTGTGCTGATGGGATGTGAGGAGGAGATGTCGAGGTAGGCGTAGGAATCCGAGGGCTTGAATTAGGCGGAGGTGCCGAGGGAGCAATTGGAGGGTACCTTTTAAATCATACATATTTAAACTTACACTTACACTCACACATATAACGATACTAACACACACACACACACACACTCCAACTCGTTACCAAGACTACATAACGGCTTCTTTTTGTTTTCCCTTTTCATTTTCGTTTTTTTTTTGTTTGTGTCTTTTCTGGACATTCTCTCTGTTTCTCCATTGTGATCCTATCTCTATATGTACAACTGAAAAAGGGCTGAAGCCCGACCCTTCGAACTTTCTTTCCTCTTTCCAATATAAAGCGTGAAGCTAATAAGACTTTTTGTACCTCTATTTGTTGTCTCCTTGAAATATATATATATATATACATATATATATATATATATATATATACATATACATATATATATACATATATATACACACACATATATATACACACACATATATATATATATATATATATATATATATATATATATATATATATATATATATATATATATATATATATGTATATATGTATGTATATATATAAAGACGAAGTTTTCTGTATGTGTGTGTGTATGTGTGGACAATTTTTAATGAGGGCTCATATATTCTAAACCATTCATGCGATTTCTTTGAAATTTTTTACAGAGCTTCTCCTTGCACAAAACCTGTACATGATCTACAAAGGCTTTCAAAAATCGATATTGGGGCCTTTGGAGACATTAAAAAAGTTTCGGTTATTTGTGTCAATTTTAGTGATTAAGTAAGACAAGAGTTATCTTTCGTAATTCGGCTCATTCGGATTTTAATTTACTCTTTGTACTTGAAACAAAAGGTACGCTTCCTTGAGACTAACAATATCATTTTGTATATTTCACAACCAGCAATTTCTAACAGATTACTAAGTTAAGTTATAGATTTGACATTGTATAATTTATCGTTTCAAGCTTGATGTTCACACATTAAGTGATGTCATAACTTTTACAATATTATGCTTTGTACATAATAGTGTCTATTATTCACTTCACTTCTCTATTTCATGATGTGCTTTTACTGTTGTCAAAAAAAATTATAGCTAGACTGGATTTCTGTTGT
>OZ024742.1:237109473-237119473 GCA_964016885.1 Eledone cirrhosa
GAATTAGCCCTCGAAAGGCTTGAGCTCTGCCGTCGGGGTCATACTTGTTCATATATATATATATATATATATATATATGAAAACAGGGAGAAAGAGACGATTATGAGGAAGAAAAATATTTTTTTTTTCCTTTTTTTTGTGTCTCTCTCTTTTTTCTGGGTTAGAAAATGATTAAAACGAAATGTTTTACTTTGTGTGAAGTGTATAATGAAGAAATATTTTATTAGTTTTACGCCTGATATACTAGGAAAGGTCATTCATTGCCTTATAGGCTAGTGCTCTTCTGGGAAGTATGTCTTCCTCGCCAGTGAGATTACAGCTGACGACCTTTGAGCCTTAAGTAGATAAAGCTAACGGTTCTTCTGGGTTTAGCATTATTCTGCAAATATTCCATTATCGATATTAATGTTTAAACACATGTCCTTAGTTTTTGCGACGTTTAGTTCCAGGCCAACAGTGTGTGCTTCGTATATTATGTGATTTAAATGCTCTTGTGTTTTCTGTATTGAAGGCGCAATTAAAACAATGTCATCTGTGCATGCCAGGTTTGATCAATTGATACCAGATGTAAGCTTAGTGCCGTCTTCGGGATGGGCTGCTGGGTTTATAATGTGGTCGATAACCATGACAAATATATACGGTGCTAAAGAATCTCTTTGTAATATGCCTTTGGTTATATTAAATTCGGGGGGCTGTTACTGTATCTGCCAGTGTTTCTTTATGGCTACGAAACATGGATCGTGCACACGCTAAAACAAAAACGAGCAGTGAACAAATTTCACACAAATTGACTGCGCATCATCTATGGCATAACATACCAAGATCGCATAATAAATGCAGAAATTTTCACACGCACAGAGCAGTCACATCTCTATGCTCAGGTTCGAAACTGGTGATTGACATAGATTGGTCATCAAATCCGGCATCCAATTAGTAACTTCCATGCTGAGTGTCTTCTGATACATCAACTACCAGGAGGTTACCGCAAGAGACAAAGACTGAAGATCACATTCCATAGAATGGTCACAAAAGAACTGAATGCAAAGGTCACTGCTATTCGGCAAAATGCCAATGATAAAAAAAAACTTGGGCAGCTTTTATTTTATATCCCTCATGACATTATGACATTATTTTAATATGGTTTATGTATGTGCACATATTTCTGTGTTATATTATTTCATTTGAAATAAAAATAGTGATTGATTGATTGATTGATAGTAACAAAAAGAACTAGAAAGATTGTGGAGACAGGCAGAGAGGTAAAAATTTAGAGAAAAATAACAAGTCCATACATGTTGCCATCTCTTGGAAAACTGTTGATGCTGGCGTTTTGTTATACTTTTTTGAAAAGTTGATGATGGAGCGCGTCTATCTGAAAGGGGAAAAACCGTTTTGTATATAGAGCTCTACGTGTGCGTGTGCGTACGTGCGCGCGTGTGTTATTATACGTCTGTACGAAGCTAAGAGGATATGTGTGTGTGTTGTTGCTTGTAAGTACGAAGCTGTGAGCAAAATAATGTGTATATAAGGGTGTGTGTGTGTGTACAGAGCTGTGAGGGTAAATGTAGAGGTGTGTGTGCGTTTTTTGTTGGTCCGTGTAAGCTGTAAGAGTGTATGTTTCTGACTATAACAGAGGCATAGGAACCTAGAGGGGTGAAACTACGCGTGCGTGTGTGACAACGGACGGGGTAAACGTGAGGGTGGTAAGGGGTAGCAAAGTAGGCATGAGCGTGTATGTGTAAGATTAAAGAAATTGGGGAGGGGAGTTGAGACTATTAGGAGAACTGGACTCTAGGCAGAATATCAGATTCTGTTCAGTCATGGTGCGCCAGGCCTGTGATCCGTGATGTAAAAAGACACCAAGGACTGATACATGTAGGGAAGAATGACCTGGGGAACGGAAATGACGAGCGATGGAAATATCCATACCGAGTCGTATGTCCATCAAATGTTCAGCAAAACGGTGCGCCAAACGGCGTTCTGTTTGTCCGATTTATAATGATCTACAAAGGGAACACTGGGTGGCATAGACTATGTGGATCGAGGTGCAGGTGAAGGAGTGGCGGATACTGAATGAACCATTAGTGTCTGTGAGAGTGATGAGATTAGAAATGAAGGGAAGGGTGTTACAGCGGGGACGAGAACAGAGATGAGAACCAGGAGGAGTCTTAGGAGAGGAAGGGAAAGAACTACGTATCTGGAGGTCGCAGAGATTACGGGAGCGCTTAAACGCGGTTATGGATGGGTTTGGAAAAAAGCGAGAAGTGACGGGGTCAGAAGTGAAAGTGCGGAAGCAAAGGAGGACATGTAGCCAGAGAGGTAGGGTAATAGGGTGGTAGGTGAGAAGGAAAGGAAGGCGGGTGTTGGAAGGGTGGTTGTAGGGTGAGAGGGCTGCGATACGGTCAATTTCACGGGTGCTGGTGAGGGTAGGCTGAATCAGGGTGGGGGGTACCCACGCTGGGTGAAGTGGGAAGCTATGTAAAGGGACTGGGTCTCGAAATCGTGGTCCTAGCTACAGTGCCAACAGAGACGAAGCAATTGGGGGTAGGGTATGGAGAGTTTGGTATGGGTGGGATGGGAGGAGGTGAAGTCCAGGTAGAAGTGGGAATGTGTGTGCTTATAAAAGATGGACGTAGAGAGTGTATGTTGAGTGTGATCAATAGACAGAGAGATATCAAGAAATTAGACTGAAGAGTTGGAGACAGGGGTGGTGAAGGTGAGGGTAAGATGGAAAGACTGGACAAAAGAAAGGAGTCGAGCTGTTCACAGGAGAGAGAGGTGGTGCCGGTGCAATTATCGATGTAACGACTGTATAGCTCAGGGTCGGACTAGTGTACTGGGTGAAGGTTATGGCGTCAACGTAACCAACAAAGAAGTTGGTGTAGTTAGGGCCCATTCTTGTACCTATGACTACCCCAGAGACCTGTTGATAAAACTATACGAAAAAGGAGAAACGATTAAGAGAGAGAATGAGCTCATCAAAGCGGAGAAGGGTAGGGGTGAAGCGTAAAAAAATGTCGGAGAGCGTGGAGGCCGTCTTGGTGGGAGATGACGGTGTAGAGAGAGTTAATGTCCATGATAAAGAGGAGACGAAGAAGGGGTTAAATAGTCGAAGAGCATGATTGGTTTCGTGAATGTGGGAGAGGATGTCGATAACTAGTGGTGCGAGGTAGGTGTCACTATTGTTGATATCTATTGTTGATCACTATTGTTGATATCTAGTCTAAGATAAGAGTGTTTGTACTTATTTCTCGAATGTGGGTTTCTCTTTTTACGGTGGTGTGCAGTGTATATCTCTCTCAGACTTTTATTCATGTATACTATGCCTATCTCTGTGACCGGCCTTCCGTAATGCTTCGTTGAAATACACAACGTGTTTTTCGAAGATATCTAGAGAAGATGATAGACGGAAAATTCTAAGTGATATACTACTAACTATGGAGTTAATTATAGATTGAGGATGGTTTGATTGATAGTTAATATAATAGTTAATATATCACTGGTTTTCTTTATTCCTATGATAGGGTTCGACTATATCTGAGTTAAGGTTGGGAGTCGCGTCTAGGAAATTAGCTTTCTTAAAGTTATGCTCAAATGTTATCTTTAGGCCTATTCCTTTGATGAAGACCTAATTTTCTTGCGTGTTCTTTCTAGATTTTGCATGTTGGTGTCTTTAATTAGAAGAGCATGTGAGGTTACCATATTCCCCATGGAGATTGTGGGCTATGTATATACCGACTATATCCGTTACTTGCGTGAAGTCACTGCAGCCCATGATTATATCGAAGCCATCTATCCTATCCTTACTTAACCTCGAATTCAATAACTGATCGTCTAGCTGTTAATAATATGTTAATAATATGTTAATCTCATCCATAGTTAAGTCCGAGCGTTTTTTAGCAAATGCGAGAGCCTTATTTCGGAGAACAGGGGTTATGGACGAGTAATATTCATTAATGTCAAATTGTATGAACTTATACGTCTCTTTGTTTTCTATTTAACTGAACCACTCGATAACTTCGCCCGTGTTGCACCATAGCTTAATTACTAGTCTATTTTTCATTTGACTTATGATTCTATCTAGAATATTTTTGCTCAGTCGGCCTACGTCGTATTTTGATGGGCAGATTAATCTGATGGATGGGTTACAGTCAACCTTACTTTTGTGGTCCTTGAGGTTAAATCTGGGACATCTTGGGGTAAAAGGTTTCTTCCTATCACCTAGTCCTAGTTCATTCATAATATTCAGTACTTTGATATCCTTAATTATATTTCTATTTGTCTTCTTACATTTCTTATGTAGTTCCTTTCTTATGAATTCCTTATAGGTGGTAACATCTATAGAGTATGTGTTTCCCATCTTATCCGCTTTGATCAGTATCCCGACAGTATTCCATAGTTCCTTCATTAGTGCCTGTAGGTCTTCTGGAATTTATTCGGATATGTAGATTTCTTAAATTTAATCTCGTTTATAATACCTAATAAGTCGGATTCGAACTCCTCCAAAAGTAAAATTATGCAATTAAATGGAATCGCATGTAATATAGTTTATTTCAAAATAATGTTTTTAAAATGTTCAAATTTGTTTCTAACCCAATACAATTATTGGCAGAAGTGCAATTTGTTTTTAAGTAATCAGACTAAATGGAATTACCATTCTGACATTGAAGTTACATATACAAGACTAAAAGAAATTTTTCTACATTCATCTACTTCAGTGAGCTAGTGTTAGTACTTTTCTATTGTTTATTGACGAATGATTGCCAGCTATTTGAGAGGTAGGGACGAAAAAAGAGATAGACTTAGTCCCGCGTACTTCTCCAAAGAGCTAGATTAAACTGGGTGATGGATTAAGTCTACAATCCATGTAAACAACAGCGGGATTTAAAATCAGAATGTTGAGAGTTGGAATAAATACCACCAGGCACCTCGTCTGGTCTGTTACTATATTTTGTCGACCTCGAAATGATAAAAGGTGCTGCACTCCAATGACTCAAACACACACTTTCTCGAAAAGAAATAATTGCACTTTGGATAATATAGTCTTAGATATCTCCGGAGTTTTCCTCCACAAAATCAGGAGGATTGCATCTCACTGGAGGAAAGAGCCCCATGAGGTAGAATGGCTGATGTAACGGATGTCGCTGGCTGCTAACTACAGCAATGCTTTCGTACTGCCCAGTCTGCTTCGTCCCTTTTGTTTTATTTAACTTTTCTTCCTAGATTTTTCTTTTTTCTTCTCCAAGAACCTAAAATGGTTTTGGTTAAAAGAACTTTGATGACAGGTTTAGTCAATCAGAACTTTCTTTTATTACACAAATAAATTAAGGAAGGAAGACGAGTATTACTGGCCTCTCAGACTGGTGGAAGGGATAGATGAAGAGAGCTAACATCTAATCAGAGACCTGGGCTGAATGCTTGCTACAGAGTGGGCTTCCCTAATTTCTGCTAAGGACCAGATGACAGTACTAAACCAGATGACCTATTGATTCTACCACCCAGTGTGCAGTGAGCCGGAACAAGTACTTCAAGACATTTTCTCCTACATTGTAATAATCATATTACTTTCACCCAAGTTAACTATTATCTGTTACCATGTTGTGATGTTCTACACTCGGACAACTCTACTATTTTTTATCTAGCTGACTATCATCTGTTGCTAACAGTGGAGACTTCTGGTGTCCTTGGCCCTAGGGCTACCTCCCTACTTACCACTACAGGCGCTGAGCTGGCCAGCCGCAGGTGTGAGCCTCGCCAGATGGAATGGTTCTTCCAGCGCATCTCCCTTACCATCCTCCGGGGAAACGCCTCCTCTATTCTGACCGCAGGGGCTATGGGGCGGCCAGCTCGTGGGACCCCATTTGCTCATAATCATAATACAGAGAAATGAGGAGGGCGAGAGAGATGAAGGCGATGACAGTGGGAGTTCGGTTCTTCCGTGTTCGGACACATTTGTCAAACTGTAGGTTTTATGAAACAATTGTACCACTAGAAAAGGAGAAGTAATTGAAGTGGTGTATGAAGTACCATACTTCCCGGCGCCGAAGATGCTTCGCCCTCGAGGACGCACCATAATTTTGACAACCAAAAGTTAAAAAAAATAATAATAAATAAACTTCGGCCTCCAGGACGCATGGTAGATTTTTTAGACTTATTTTAGGAAAAAAGAAGCGTCTTCGACGCCGGGAAATACGGTAATTATGGTCATCGTGAGAAAATCATTGCACTATAATAATTTGATAGTTTCATTATCACCTCACACGTTATACTCTACTACTTTCTCCCTAGCTAATCATCAACTGTTGTGATGTCCTAATGTCCTACACGCTAACAAGTCTACTACTTTCACTCTAGATAACCATCATCTGTTGCTAACTCTACTATTTCTCCCTAGTTAATTGTAAGATGTTACCATCTCATAATGTCCTTCACTAACAACTCTGTTACTTTCACCCTATTTAAACATCATCTGTTGCTATGTCATGATATCATTCGTTGCAACAACTCGGAAACTTTCTCCCTAGTTAACCGTCTACTGTTGCAATGTCGTGATGTTCTACGCCAGGCATGTCAAACTGAGGGTTCCTCGAGGGCCACATGGTTCACATATGTGTTGTCTGAGGGCCACACAACTAATTGCGCACATTACAACTAATTTTTTAAATTTTATATTACGAAGATAAAACATGTTCGCTCTGTAAAAACCTTTGTGCGGGCTGTGGGTGTGCTTGTAAAGGGTCGCATGCAGCCCGCGGGCTGCATATTTGACATGCCTGTTCTACACTATAATAACTTTACTACTTTCACTTAAGTTATCCATCAACTGTTGCTATGTCGTGAGAATTAAAATGATGCTCATTCCTCATTGGACCGCATTCATTGAACCACATAACAAACTTTAATAACTGTATCATGAACTGTAATTAATGTGTGCTTTCGTCTAGAATATTGATTTCTATGTGACATAGAAGAAATGTGTAGAGTTGAGTAAACTCTTAAACATATTGTTACTCATTTAATTAATCACAAAATAAATGAAAATTTAATTTGGAAAGACCTGAATTCACATGTGGTAAAGTCAGTCGAAGAGCAGATACTATAGAACATAAGTTTCCAAACAGTGTCGCGACAATATAGTGTGTAACCTGTTATCTGTAGGTGTGTCACGACACATTAGTGTGTAACGATACTTTAGAAAGGGTATCCAGTGAAAGAATCCATGCTAAAAATGGCATGAGATATGGACTTTGCAATATATTAAAATTGACACACAGAGAGGAGGGAATTCTTTAGTTCAGTCATAGAGAATAACTTCACTAATTCTGATGGTAGGATACATAAAATGTTCCTAGTTCAGAGTGTGAGACATACTCAACAGCAAGAGAGGACAGCTTTCACTGTTGCTATATCTGCTAGATGACAGTCTGTGATGAGTGACAAAAGACCACGAAACTCATCAAACTCTCAAATGGAAAAACAAGCACTAAATCATGATGATATATAACATTGGACTGCATTTCCAGCAGTAAGTGTGTCACCAAAATCTCTACATGTGTCACGACATTTTATTGTGTCGCTGATAATCTCTAGTTGTATCACAGCACTTTAATGTATCGCTTATAATATTTAAGAATGTTCTGACACTTTAGTGTGTTACTGACAATCTCTAGATGTGTCACCAATTATCTCTAATTTAAATGTCACCGAAAATCTCTAGGTATGTCCCACAATCTCCCCAGGTGTGTCACCTATAACATCTATGCGTGTGGCCTATAATCTCTAGATGTGTCACAATACTTTAGTGTGCCGCGAAATTAAGCAAAATTTGATCAATTTTTAGGAATAACTAGACTACCCGTGACCCGTTGGGTCTCGTTCACTTCAAAATATTTTTTTTAAATCATGTTTACTTAAAAATAATTTTTAAATAATTTTAAAATAAATATTCGCAGACGTGTATATAATGTGAAATGAAACTGGAACTCATTGTGAAACGAACAACCACTATCTGTTTCTCTCTCTCTCTATTTATGAAGGTACCCGAAAAACCCCACATCTCGGGAACCAGTGATCCGATTTGCGCGAAACTTGTTTTATTCCATTTGTATTTCCATTTCAGGGGCAACTTCCTTTCAAAGTATTTTCCCATTATGCACTCTTTTAGCTGTATTATATTACAGACAAGCAAGCAATCACAGACTTTTAGTAATATATAGATAGAAGATAGATTGCTTGTAAAGTCTATGTAAGATCTGACAAATCTACGTCCAACTAGACACGTGATATGATATTTAATACTTTATTAATTTCAGTGTTACTGACAAAGCTTAATGTGTCACGAAAAGAAAAGAAATTAAAAAAGCAAGTTACCTTTACCATAGAAATAGAACATTCAGTTCAGGGCGATTGATTGGTGGAATTATTAGAGCATCGGATGAGATGCCTTACAATCTTTGTTTCTACATTTTACGTTCTAAGTTCTTGATCGTTAGATTTAATCCATTGAATGGTTTCACCTCAAAACTTGGTCCTTGGATGACGTTAGTGGAGGTCACTTTGCTGCAATCATTCTGATCGGGTCAACAATTTAAGGATAATATTTTCCCTTGTTCCTACCAGACGCAGAGGACCGGAAAAAATAAGGGTCGTGGGTGCTGTCTTTTTCTCTCTAAAGAACTAAAATCTAGAACGACATGCCTTTGAAAGGTCTGCCACTTTTAACTTTAAACTCACTGTTTTCTTCAACAAAGATAATTCTAATACGCACTAGAGACTGGAGGTTAAATGATCAAACACACTTCTAAACACAAAAACTGTAGAAAGGACAGATACAAGAAAATGGTTGTTATCATTATGAAATACGCAGGAAATTGAAGCCCCCCGCCCATCCTCTGCAGTCACTGATTAATAGTATTAGCGTGTCTCAAAGATATGTATTTGCTAGAAAGGTTTTCCATATCGAAATATTGTCAATTGCAGTTAATAAGAAGAATTTTGAAAATTGTTCTCGGAATACCGAAAAGAAATAGAAGAAATTTGAACATTGTTCTCAACAAATAGTAAAGAAATAACTATAAGAAATATTTCCTGTCATTAAATGAATTAAATGTATCTTTCTGTGTCTGGATGGTACTTTCTGATATTTCTTTCAACAGAATATTTCTTACCTTCTTCAACTTATGCAAACCAAGAAACTATACTCTTTTACTTTGATGATTCGAAGAAAAATTTTCAATAGATATTAGAGCTGATTTTTAAAAGCTATTTCGAAGTGAACTTCAAAATAATTAATATTAAAGGTTGGTTGTGGCAATAAAAGTAATTTCTCATGAAGATAATTGCCCTGGAGTGGTGGTATATTGAAGTAAGTTACAACAGATTTTGAGTAGATTGAGGTGAATGAAATAAATTCCAAGCAATATAATATTCTCTATATACTTACAAATTATTTCTTTATGATATAGTATGTATTGGTAAATTGAAAGTTTTCTGTATTAATGTTCGTATGTGCATAGAGAAAAACACGCAATTGCAATACACACACATACACACACGCACGCACACACATACACACACACACATATATATATATATATAAATGCCTCTTGAATCATATCGATCTAAATTTCCCACTATATATATATATGTGTGTGTTATATATATATATATAACAACAATAAAAAGACGATTTGTTATGTCTTCATTACGTTTATTGAGTAGTGACGGGGTATGCGTGTGGCTTGGTTAGAATGTTCGGCTCACGATTGTAAGGCTGTGAGCTCGATTCCCGGCAGCGCCTTGAGTATTTGATTAAGATACTTTATTTCACGCTACGCCAATCCACTCAGCTAGCAAAAATGAGCTGTACCTGTAATTCAATGAGTCATCTGTGTTACAATGTACCACACTGAAATGTCATGAAGACTAAAAGCACATTTGTCTGTAGAATGCCCAGTCACTTGCAAGTTAATTTCATGAGCAGGTTCTCTGGTTGAACAAA
>OZ024742.1:237124473-237131973 GCA_964016885.1 Eledone cirrhosa
ATGTGCCTTTGAGAAAAGATTCTAAATTGATAAAGAATTGAATATTAACTGTATACTTTGTGAAAAGTTCTATGGAATTTATGCAGGCAGATGGAAAACAAATCCGAGCGTCTATTTATTATGGATTCTAGGTTAGAGATAATGGTAAATTTTTCATTTAGGCAGAGATTACAGATTTTAGATAGAGAACTGTTCAAGTACGAGGATGCAGAAGAAATCTTTTTCCAAAAGATGTTATATTTAATGTTTTTGTCTTTTAAGGACCATATGAGTTCTGAGAGAGCAGTGTTAGTTCTTTTAAGTTTGTATTTGAAAGATGAATGATGATTATAGAGACGAGCTTTAAAAGAGGTGGAAGTGGAGCCAAAATAGGTGAAGGAGTTGGTGCTAGTTATAATTTTACATTCATAAATTAAGTTTTTATCGAGGCAATGGTTGTTGAGAGGACATTTATTTTTAATGCGGCAGTTGCAATTAGAGAGATTATTAATGAGTGATCTAGTGTTATCTATAGAAGGAATTGGATTGGAGAAGTTGTTTGCGATAGGAATAATAGGAATAATAGTTTCTTGATTTAGAGTTGGATTATGAACATTTAGCGAAGTTGTGTTTGACGTTGCATTTGGGTTTACAGAAGTTAGCCTAGGGTTTACAATGACGTCAGGAGTACTATTATTGTTATTATGAGATTCAATATTGGAAGGAAGAGATTTAGTATTTAATATTTTGTTGTTGTGTTTAGAAATGATGTTGGAAATATTGGAGGATGTAGAATACGAAAATTTAATGGTGTGTTTGTTAAATATTTTACTATAGATATGTGAGGGAGGGAAGCATTTATTTAAGGCACTAAAAAATAATTTAGGAATATTGTTATTAATAGAGATGGAGAAAGGAGCATTATACCAGATTATGTTTTTGTATCTAGGTCTTTTATTAAAATTATTGGAATGGTTATGATTAAATATTCTACTGTAAGTTTTCCTAGAATTTGTTTCTTTATTATATTTGATTTTATCTGGATAGCCGGCTTTAGAAAGTGCGTTATTATAGTAATTGGCGTTAGCATCAAAGATGTTTTTATTAGAAGATATGTTAGATATTCTATTTCCAATATTATTAACTATAGCATTCTTGATATTGGTAGGATGGTTAGATTTAAAGTTAACATAATTAAGATTCTCATTGTTTAATTCTAGGAAAACTTACAGTAGAATATTTAATCATAACCATTCCAATAATTTTAATAAAAGACCTAGATACAAAAACATAATCTGGTATAATGCTCCTTTCTCCATCTCTATTAATAACAATATTCCTAAATTATTTTTTAGTGCCTTAAATAAATGCTTCCCTCCCTCACATATCTATAGTAAAATATTTAACAAACACACCATTAAATTTTCGTATTCTACATCCTCCAATATTTCCAACATCATTTCTAAACACAACAACAAAATATTAAATACTAAATCTCTTCCTTCCAATATTGAATCTCATAATAACAATAATAGTACTCCTGACGTCATTGTAAACCCTAGGCTAACTTCTGTAAACCCAAATGCAACGTCAAACAGGCTAACTTCTGTAAACCCAAATGCAACGTCAAACACAACTTCGCTAAATGTTCATAATCCAACTCTAAATCAAGAAACTATTATTCCTATTATTCCTATCGCAAACAACTTCTCCAATCCAATTCCTTCTATAGATAACACTAGATCACTCATTAATAATCTCTCTAATTGCAACTGCCGCATTAAAAATAAATGTCCTCTCAACAACCATTGCCTCGATAAAAACTTAATTTATGAATGTAAAATTATAACTAGCACCAACTCCTTCACCTATTTTGGCTCCACTTCCACCTCTTTTAAAGCTCGTCTCTATAATCATCATTCATCTTTCAAATACAAACTTAAAAGAACTAACACTGCTCTCTCAGAACTCATATGGTCCTTAAAAGACAAAAACATTAAATATAACATCTTTTGGAAAAAGATTTCTTCTGCATCCTCGTACTTGAACAGTTCTCTATCTAAAATCTGTAATCTCTGCCTAAATGAAAAATTTACCATTATCTCTAACCTAGAATCCATAATAAATAGACGCTCGGATTTGTTTTCCATCTGCCTGCATAAATTCCATAGAACTTTTCACAAAGTATACAGTTAATATTCAATTCTTTATCAATTTAGAATCTTTTCTCAAAGGCACATATACATACACCTCTTTAAAATATACCCATCTACCTTACTTTAAAGGGCATTATACACTCTATAGTACTCGTTTACTCATTTACCTCATCCTATCTTCTCGTAAAACAATAACATTTGTTTTTGACATTTTGAATATTCATCCGCAATCATTATTATTTTTTTTCCCTCTATCATAAATCTTTTTAATCTCAATTTCATCCTTAATTTATTATTATATATTTTTTTTAATATATACTCATATATTCTTTAAAATATACCCATCTACCTTACTTTAAAGGGCATTATACACTCTATAATACCCGTTTACTCATCACCCTCATTATATCTCCTCGTAAAACAATAACATTTGTTTTTGACATTTTGAGTATTCATCCGCAATCATTATTATTTTTTCTCTCTATCATAAATCTTTTTAATCTCAATTTCATCCTTAATTTATTATTATTTTTTTCTCCCCATCAACGAACTCATTATTAATACATATGAATTCAATATAAAAACTTTAACTTCACATTATTTTTCTCAAATCCTATACATAAACTTTTTCTCTTTGCTAATTTTAAAATTCCTACATTTCTCCTTTTGAATATTCACCCACAATTATTATTTTTTTTTCTCTCTATCTCCATACATAATCTCCCTTCGTTATTTTTTTCTCTCTATCTCCATACATAATTTCCCTTCGTTAATTTTCAAATTCCTTTAATTTATACATTATCTTCCAACGGTTCCCAACCTCTCTATATTAAAACATTATATCTTTTTCTCAGTTATAAAAACTATCTCTTTCTCTCTATCACCCATCTCTCCCTTTCCACCTTCACTCTCATCTCCTCCCCTTTTTTTCATCCTTTCCACCCCCACCCCTCCCTAAATATAATATATTTTTTCCTCGCACATATCCTCCCTTCGTTAATTTTCAAAATTTTTAATTTATACAGTATCTTCCAACGGTTTTCAACCCCTCTATATAAAATATATCTCCTCTCTGTTATAAAAACTATCTCTTTCTCTCTATCACCCATCTCTCCCTCTCATCTCCTTCCCTTTTCATCCTTTTCTCTCCCCCCCTCTCTAAATAAAATATTTTTCCCAATATCACACATCAATCTAAAACCACTTTTCATATGTTGATTTAAAACTGCACTATCAACAAGTGTTTTTTTTAGCCTTCATATCATGTTCTCCTGTTTTATCTGATGAAAACACAAATATTATTGTTTGATGATGTTTGTTTTTGAAATGCGCATAATAAAATATATTGAACTCCTTTAACCATCTTTTGATCTTATATTATATATGTATATATATATATATATATGTATATATATATATGTATATATATATATGTATATATATATATATATATGTATATATATATATGTATATATATATATATATATATATGTATATATATATATATGTATATATATATATATATATATATATATGTATATATATATATATATATATGTATATATATATATATATGTATATATATATATATATATATGTATATATATATATGTATATATATATATATATGTATATATATATATATATATATATGTATATATATATATATATATATATATATATATATATATATATATATATATATATATATATATATATATATAAAATTTCAGGTTATCAATAATGTAGTGATAATATATCATTACGTTAGAGATGAACAGCGTACGTGCAGGTTTGCTCAACGAGTATAAATTATATTCCGGAGAAATGTAGAAAGGATGAATATAAAATGAAAGTGCTTTTGTTAAAAAAGGAATTTATTAGGTATTGACATATGTTTCTGTAACAGACCGAATACCTATGTATCGCTGCTTGCGTAATCATATAATGTTAGCAAGTATTCGATAGCAAATGTATAATCAGTTGTCACTTCTTCAGAGATTTTGGATAAACTGGATAAAATCAGAAAAATTGAAGTATTTATATTAGTAAAAGAGGAAGGAACAGAGGGGATAGAATATGACAGATGGTAAAATAATTTACTGCTAAACAAGTATATAATGGGTTTTTAATGAGAATACCATGAGTAAATCTAAATAAGAATTTTGGGGGTGCCGATTTTAATCTCTACTTGACCAACTGGACAGTGGACAGGGCTGGTCATTTGGTGCAGTAGTATTAATCATAAAGTGTCAATTGGGGAAGGGGGAGATTTCGATTGCTACTAAATAACATCAATGCTAGTGGTCAGCTGGTATTTGCTCTAGGGAATTGAATCAAAAAATCAGAAATCTCATTTTATCTATAGCAGTTTGTATTAAAAGGTAAATAATAGAAGAGTTGATAGAATTAAGACTAATAAAGAATGTTCATATCTATTTTGACAATCAAACGGGGATAGAGACAGGCGTTCAATCCTGGTAGTATTATAATATGAAAATGTAGATTTTAAGCGATGGTTACAGTATAACGATCGCTCTATTCTATTATTTAATAAAATGTTTTTGGATTTCATAATACAAAATAATTCTACATTACATAATCTACAAAATTCCTGTCCATTGAAATATGGGGGGGCAGCCGCTATTATATCCCATTTTAGGTGAAATTGTTGGTTATTTTCACGCAGCTGCCAAGCCTTGTCTGCGAGTGTTGTTACATAACGCTGGTTTTCATGTTTTATCGAATAACGATGTCTATAAAGGCGTGATTTAAAGGAGGTGGCTGTAGATCCCACATAGTACCACTTCTGTCTATCCGATTCGATAGTACATTTGTATACGATGTTGCGTTCAAGACACTGGTTGTTCAACGGACACATTCCTGGTTGGACACAGTTGCAATTACAATTTTGCGTTGTTGTATTGCCATGGATGGGTTGATGAGGTTGCTTATGTAGAACAGGATGTTGTTTGTTGTTTTGTGATGTTATAGCTAATGTTTTACGTGTATTGTTATGTGTTGGAAGGCGTTTATACAACCGTTTTGCGTTAAGCATTTTTATATGTTGTTCAATATTAGGGGCGGTTGAATATGAAAGTCGGATGGTGTTAGGGTTTAAGATTTTATTATATTTATGTGATGTTGGAAAGTGTTTTCTAACTAATCGAAAGAATTTTGAGGGTAGATTGGTTTTAATAGATTTGTTATAGACCGGGTTGTACCAGATATACTCCTTACATCGCCTTCTGTTTGGTGGTGTGCGACTATTATTGTGTCTATTGCGGTAGTGTATGTATGGTGGTGATTCTGTGCTATTTCTACTCCTATGTGATTTATTTTGGGTGTTTTGGTGATCATTGACTATATACTCTATATTATCTAGGTGACCGGCTTTCCTAAGTGCATCATCATAATACTCGGCATGTTCTTTGAAGGTTTGTTGGTTGGACGATAGGTGGGAGATTCTAAGAGAAACATTTCTAGGGATGGATTTAATTATAGAGAGTGGATGGTTAGAACTCGTATTTACATATTTAAGGTTCTCATTTAGTTTATGGAACGGTTTAATCGTATCTGTATTGAGATTGAAAGTAACATCAAGGAAATTGACCTCTTTGAGGTTATATTCAAATGTAATATTTAATCCTAGTTCTTTAAAAAGTTTTCTGATATTTTTACGCATCCTTTCTAAATTCTGGTTATTCATATTCTTAACTAATAGGAGCGCATCGTCACGGTAAATTCCACCGTGGAGATCCTTGAATTTTCCTTGTAATCTGTGGGTGATATAAATTCCCACAAGATCTGTTACCTCCGCCGAATCATTAGAACCCATAGTGATATCAAAATTAGAAGGTCTATCTTTGCGAACCCAGTAGCTATCATCGAATTTAACTATAGTTTTTCTCGCTTCCATAATAATTTTAATTTCAGCATCCGTAAGGTCGGAATTATCCTTAGCGAACGAAAGAGCTTCATGTAGAGTATCAGGTGAAATTGAGGAATAATATTCATCAATATCAAACTGAATAAATTTTGATTTTTTCTTATCAGTAATGTTGTTAAACCATCTTATTGCTTCATGAGTGTTACCCCATAGTTTAATCTCTACTTTAACCTTAACTTGGGGGATAATTCTGTCTAGTATATATTTGCTAATTTTACCTATATCAGATTTAGAGGGGCATATAAGTCTAATATTAGGGTTAGTATCGAAGTTTACCTTGTGGTCCTTCAGGTTGAAGGATGGTATAGCTGGTGTTAAGGGTTGCGTTCTATCGTCAATACAAAGTTTTTTAACAATATCACATGCCGAGTTGTTGATGTTTTTAAGTGTGGCTTCATTAGTTTTCCTGTATTTTTTATGCAATTCCTTACGGATGAAGTTATTGTAAGTGTCCACATCCATGGTATATACGTTTGATGTTTTGTCTGCTCTAACAATAACTCGGCATGTGATATTGTTAAAAAACTTTGTATTGACGATAGAACGCAACCCTTAACACCAGCTATACCATCCTTCAACCTGAAGGACCACAAGGTAAACTTCGATACTAACCCTAATATTAGACTTATATGCCCCTCTAAATCTGATATAGGTAAAATTAGCAAATATATACTAGACAGAATTATCCCCCAAGTTAAGGTTAAAGTAGAGATTAAACTATGGGGTAACACTCATGAAGCAATAAGATGGTTTAACAACATTACTGATAAGAAAAAATCAAAATTTATTCAGTTTGATATTGATGAATATTATTCTCTTTCGTTCGCTAAGGATAATTCCGACCTTACGGATGCTGAAATTAAAATTATTATGGAAGCGAGAAAAACTATAGTTAAATTCGATGATAGCTACTGGGTTCGCAAAGATAGACCTTCTAATTTTGATATCACTATGGGTTCTAATGATTCGGCGGAGGTAACAGATCTTGTGGGAATTTATATCACCCACAGATTACAAGGAAAATTCAAGGATCTCCACGGTGGAATTTACCGTGACGATGCGCTCCTATTAGTTAAGAATATGAATAACCAGAATTTAGAAAGGATGCGTAAAAATATCAGAAAACTTTTTAAAGAACTAGGATTAAATATTACATTTGAATATAACCTCAAAGAGGTCAATTTCCTTGATGTTACTTTCAATCTCAATACAGATACGATTAAACCGTTCCATAAACTAAATGAGAACCTTAAATATGTAAATACGAGTTCTAACCATCCACTCTCTATAATTAAATCCATCCCTAGAAATGTTTCTCTTAGAATCTCCCACCTATCGTCCAACCAACAAACCTTCAAAGAACATGCCGAGTATTATGATGATGCACTTAGGAAAGCCGGTCACCTAGATAATATA
>OZ024742.1:237136973-237461973 GCA_964016885.1 Eledone cirrhosa
AAGAGGAAAATCTGGAATCCGAGATTCCTTGGACAAAAAACAATCACCGTATTTCTTGGCGTGAAAGTCGCTGTTTCTTTTTCCCCGCCCCTAAAAATATGTCTGGAAGATTCACCCTGCGCATTTGAGGTCAAAATGTATGTTAGACATAGGTCTCTTTAATTTCGCAAAATTTAGGGTTTTTCTCCTGAATAGAAGTGCTCTCATGATAAATTTATATAAATAGGACAATATAATCCGAACTAATGTTTCCAAATTATAAAATTCCGCTATGTGTTTTATCAAATTTTGAAGTGGAAAATCCTCAACTTACTGTCTCCACATAAAATTTAGTTAGATCTAACCCTAACCCTAAATCTTCTGTCGCAGCAATTCAAATTACTGCCAAGTAAACGAATTCGCAATCATTAAAACATCAGATAGAATGTTTTATCGTATTCGTTTCGGCTTTCAGCGCTCTTTGGCTTCAAATTCCGCTGAGGTCAACTTTGCCTTTCATCCTTTCAAGATCGATAAAAAAAAGTAGTAGTCCAGTACTGGGATCAATTTTTCCTCTATATCTCTCTTTCTCACCCCTCTCTGGAAGAAATCAGCTATTCAGACCTGGGGACGGGATAGGCTCCGCCAGGTTTAAAGTGCCCATAACCCGCCGTATGTCATGACAGCACACTTACGAGTCTATCAGGAATTACAGACCGATATACACATTCAAACATTATTTTAACAAAGGCTCAAAATAAGAATTTACCAGGCAGAGGCTATTCCAGAGAAGCAAATCAGTGTGGGGGTTTCATCCACGATGCTGGAGCATTTTCGACGCCGAGAAATACGGTAATTAATTTGAGAGTTCGGTAAGTTGATTTACTAGAATGCAGAGCACTGACTTACCGAACTACTAACAAACCATCTCTCCTACAAATATCTATCTGCTTTCTTGTTGCATATGTTACATGAAACGGCAGTGACATAATGAAGCTTTAACAGTTTGCATAGTTCTAATAATGAATTAATATAATTGGATTTATATGTTTTATATGAAAAAAAAATAGAATAACAACACTTCCGGTTTTGTACCAACACTTTATGCCAAATTGCCCCAAAATGTAAAACAACAAAAACAAAAAAATAATAAATAAATGAAAACTATGAGAATGGTATAATTGATAATTTCCGACCGAAATTATGGTTATTTTACATTTCGAACAATTTTACAATTTATATGACTCTCCATTTTTAATCTCAGAAAAAAAAAAGAGATAGTAAAAAAGAAAAAAAATATTTGCAGATAACTATTTTCAAGTGGAGTATCCGGGAAACAGAAAAAATCAATGCATGTCAATTATACTAATTATGAAAACAATTTTCAAGCTGGGTTTAAAAGGTAAGGCAAGAGTTAATGTTATGAGGTGACGTTCAACATTGTTATCTAGTCAAAATAATTTTTATTTTAATTACTGACATCCGTAGAGAATTTTTTCTATAGAAAAGAGTTTGTATTACTGAAAATTATTTTAATTGAGTTAAAACGAACAGCAAAGTAATTTTTTTCAACTTCTGCTTGTATACTAACGCTTAAATGATTTTAAATTTTTCTGAAGACAAGCCATGAGCCGGATGTATTGTTAATGTTAGTAAAACAATTGTGTAAAATTCCGTGAAATAAAAAAAATTATTGTTTGTAAAATCATTGTTTTTCTTAAAATTGACACATGTAAAAATATGTTGTAAAATTGTTATGCAAAATAAATTATAGTTTGTTACAAAAATATGCACAAAATGATTGATTTCTTAACCATATATATCATTTCACGAATCAATTCTACAATTTCTTTTTCTTTCCGTATGAAATTTGAAATTAAAACGGGCGTAAATAAATTGTATCGTTCATATATTTGACATTAATATTATATGTGAAGTATCACTCTGATTTGTCTGGTGACTGGCTCTGCCCATCAGTGGGATCTGAACCCAGGACGCTCTAAAAATTCTGGCAACCCACTATAGTAGGAATATATGCTAAAGGGATCGAATTTCCCAGCCGGTTTTTGTGTGGGGGTTAACTGGAGTAAAAAAGAATTTCATCTCCAAACAAATAACAAATGCAATGTCAGAAATTTACAAAGAATTGCTAAAATAGTGGTTTGTAAGTTAGGCATAAGACTAGAGAGAATACAATCAGTTACATTGACCTCAACACTTCACTCCTATTTACTATAGAAACTCTGGAAAGAGTCTGAAGTGCTAGCGTTGCGTGCTGGCTATAGGTCAGTGATACCGAATGTGTGATACACGTTCTACAGAGGGCTAATTTGAATAATTTTCTGGGCAGTTTGTGTATGTGTGAGTGCATCTTCCTAAATGTTATGCTCTCTTTCTAATATCAAACATTGAGAGTGGAATGGGGGTGGGTTAATTTTTAGGTATCATGTGGAGCATGGAAAAAAACTTATTAATGTATCCTATTGTAGATTGCTTAACCTTTTTGATACTAAACTACCTGAAACTGACCCTAGTTTTACAGCAGAAAGATCCTCATTTTTAACATGTATTTATTTTTTTATGCTCCAAACATCTACTAATATATAATTGTTTCTACTTTAGGCACAAGGCCAGCAATTAACCAGTTCATTACTGGTACTTTATTTTATCGACCCCGTAAGGATGAAAGGCAAAGTCAACCTCGGCGGGATTTGAACTCGGATCGTAAAGGGACGTAACTATGCTGGAAAGCATGGCGTCCGACCCTCTACTGATACTGTCAATCCACGGCCATCTACTAATATATAATGTTCTAGTGTTTTTGTACGTCACGGAAAGGGAGGTAACTCATCTATAGTTCAGTAAAACATTATACAAACATTATACAAAACTAGCAGAAAAACCCCCCTACGGGTGGTTTTCTGCTAGCATGTGTAGTGTGTATATTGATATTATACACAAATATATGATACATCAAATAAAATCATAATTGACAATATACACAGAAATTGAACAAAGCCTATGTCACACTGTCTTCTATAATCAGTAATCCATGATATATTTAAAAAAAGACGACATTATATATAAACTGCATTAGGAGAAAATTAGCGACGGAAATATATGCGATTATAAGTGTTATAATATAAACGGCCGCTAACCGGAAGTGTTGACATTTGATAATTTTAAAGAAGTGAATTTTAAAGATTAAGCTATAAAATATATTTAATCAACAGCCACGAAATTTAGCACATAAATTATGTAATATTCATAGAGGGTTGAACGCCATGCTTTCTAGCATAGTTACGTCCCTTTATGGTTTGGGTTCAAATCCCGTCGAGGTTAACTTTGCCTTACGGGGTCGATAAAATAAAGTACCAGTAATGTACTGAGTAATTGCTGGCCTTGTGCCAAAAGTAGAAACAATTATTTATTCAAAGTAATCCAACTTATTTTACAAACGGGGTAAAAAAAATATATTCTGAACGCAATCCCGCAGACCTTCCTTTATTATAGTTAAGATAATTGTTTCTACTATTGGCACAAGGCCAGCAATTATCCCAGTTAAGATAATGATTACATGCACACACATCTATGTGATAAGTGTGGAACAGCGTTCGCTACACCTGTGTTACGCATACATATAAATGTATACACACATACTCATACACATCTATGTGATAAGTGTGGAACAGCGTTCGCTACACCTGTGTTACGCATACATATAAATCTATACACACATACTCACACAAATATATGTGTGTGCATGTAATAATTATTTTCTCTTGGTCTGTTTATGTGCATGTTTGTGTAGTTGTGTGTGTATGTAATAATTATTTTTAACTAACGTTCTTAGATTGGCTACACTTTTGTGAGTGTGCGTGTGTATGAGTGTATGTGTATGTGTATGTGTGTGTGAGTATTTGTGTGTGTGAGTGTATGTGTGTGTGAGTATATATGTGTGTGAGTGTTTGTGTGTATGCGTTGTTCAAGAAGCCAAGTCCCTAGCAATATCGAAATAAATTAGAATTATCAAGAATATAAAACGACCGCAGTTGAAAGTTATATACAAATACACATCTACCCTTTAGCCGTCCTTTTTGACGGCACTGGGCCAGCCAGTTAGTTTAATAATTAGGAATTTCGTTATATATTACTAAATACTTGATTATTTTCAAAATTATTTGAAATCTATAAATTATTGGCAGCGTCTTTCATAAAAAAAATATGGTTAGTAATGAGAAAAGTAAATATGTTACCAAGTCCCTCTGAATGATTGTTTATTTTCAAAATTAGTTGAAAATCATTGGCACCGTCTTTCATTAGAAATAAAATAATGAAAGGGGTTAAAACGAAAAGGAGAGTTGCTTTATAATTCACATTAGGTTTGTTACACAGCAGAAAGTGTTGTGAAAGACAACTTTTCCTTAGCTGAACCCTACAACGCTCCAATCACCCAAATATTGAGATTCTGCTTACATCACACATATGTTGAGTAAAAAGCATACTGCAGCTATTGTAGAAAAAGTATCGAAGACAGCAATTTCTAAAAATTTCTGAGTGAGATTAATTAATTAATTAATTAATTAATTAAGTAAATTAACTACATTCATAATTAAAAGAAAGGATATTTCACACCTACACACATATAAACACGGACAAATAGGCATATATATATATATATATACGCGTGTGGGGGGGGGAGAACGCGCGCGTTTGTGTGAGCGTGTGTGTATGTGTGTGGTTAGAGAGAGAAAGAGTTAGAAGTTGTATGAATGGTGAATGATGGTAGGGTAGATGAGAAGATAAACAAAATAACCAGGTTAAAAGAAAAAACAAATAGAAAATCTACTAAGAAATCAAGCAATGAGGCAAATTGAAAGACATTTATCGATTAGTCCCAATAGAAGGTCATTTAAAACTCAACCAATCACCACATCATTCACACATCTTATTCAACATCGAAATATCACTGTTTGGTGACCTTACTTTTATACAACAAAACAATCAAACTGGGGCATTTTATTATTTATATTTTATTTTGTTTTTAGATAGAAGTTATGGTATATTGCCTGATCTGATCTCGTCCTTTAGCAAATATTTCCTATTTAATCACCAAACACTATAGTCACAGCTTAAAATACTCTCTCTGAAACTAAATATACCTACATTATACGTAAACATATTGTATATCGGTTTATATACAATATGTTTATGCATAATAAACATACATTTAACCTCGCTGTACATGAACTAATATGAAACAAAGGCTGTGACATGCTCACAGTTTAAATTACAGCGACGCCAAACATGTTTATTATACATAAACATATCTACTTATAATATATAACCAGCAATTTCTCTATTTGTCTATCTCTCTGTCCGACAGTGGAAACACGTGCGCGCGTGCGAATGTTTTTTGCGCACGCGTAGAGAGAGAGTGAGAGTGAAAGAAAGAGACAGACTACAAGAGGGGGATAGCGGGAGGGAGAGAGGGGGGAATTGAGGAGTGCTACAGAAACATATATACATTTCTGTGTGTGTGTAATATATATATATATACACACACAGAAATATATATATATACACACAGAAATATATATACATTTCTGTGTGTGTAATATATATATATATATATATATACACACACAGAAATATATATACATTTCTGTGTGTGTAATATATATATATACTAGCAGAAACCACGCGGTGGGCGGTTTTCTGCTAGTCTATATATATAAAACTGAGGATGTCTGTCAGTGTGTGTGTGTGAGTTCGAATCCCTAAAACTTGAGAACCACCCAACCGACTGTTTTCAAACCTTACACATGTAATACTTATGTTTCAGGGAGTGTTCTGAACAAAAATAATTTCAAATTTTCAATGCCCTAGGGACCGCATTAGGCGATTTAGCGATCTGAGCTCTATAATTCTTAGTCTTTCTCTTTTTAGATAGATATATACATATAACGTCGCGCCCTTATAATATCTGTCTGCATGTCTGGCTGTCTGCATTACGTCACTTCCCTGAGGATGTCTGTGTGTGTGTGTGTGTGTGTGTGTGTGTGTGTGTGTGTGTGTGTGTGTGTGTGTGAGTTTGAATCCCTAAAACTCGAGAAGTACCCAACCGATTTTTTTTCATACTTTACATGTGTATTACTTATATTTCAGGGAGTGTTATGCACATAAAAAAATTCCACTTTTTTTATCTCCTAGGTAAAAAATCATTAGGTGAAAAACTGCGTTTTTAAAGATTTTTAGGGATTTTTTGAGGCGTTACGTCAGACCGATTTCCTTGAAATTGTAACTATGTATTAGTCAGTCTCTTCTTCATACCGTAAGCAAAGAAAATCCAACTTTCTTATGGCCTAGGGGCCGCATTATGTGAAAAACTTCATTTTTTCAGCTTCTTATGGCTTTTTGAAGGCGTTAGGGCTTTTGGAGGCGATTGTCCCGAAATTTAAAGGCATATTATGCACATAAACAAAATTCATTTTCTGATCCTCTAGGGCCCGCATTAGGTGAAAACCTGCATTTTTCCTGCTTCAGCGAGGAAAATCTTAAAGATTATCCAGCCATCAGAGTATTCGGTTTATTTTCTTTACATATTGTCCAGGCATGCAGTTTTTCCACGATTAGGTCTGTTGGCAGCCCTCGTTCCAAAATACCTTATCCCGTGCAACGCCGGGTACCACTGCTAGTTATATATATTTTCATATATGCTTTTGTTCTGAGTCACTGTTAATTAATTATAGCCAGTCAAGTTTATACTATATATAGGTTCATATAAGTCTATATTCTATATGAGCCCGCGAGGACACATGTCAAACTCCAGAGTAACACGATTTCCCGATCCCTTCAGGCTACCATCCTTGATTCTCTCTCTCTCTCTCTCTCTCTCTCTCTCTCTAATATATGTATATACAGATATATTATCTGACATGTACGTATATATATATATATGCGCGGGGACATAGAAATAATCGGGCTGGACACCAGATCGCGCGGTTAAACCACTGGGAGTGAAGAACCCCTAGCCTTTGTCAGGGCATTCTTCTAGGAGAAGGCAACTCAGGAAACTGGGATAACTTCGACATAAAACCTGCGGCTCAGTAGTTACCTATGATGTTGATCTTTTCTTCTTTTCGGGTTATAGCTACTGTCGCTCAGAAAGTGGGATTGGCTCTGTGCACAGTCTTTCCTCACTTTAAAAATAATCTTCACGCACAGGCATTGCACGATAGAATTAATTGATAATTATTGATAATGGTATATCGTGAAATGGCCATACTCGTTAACGAGGGAGCAACCATCATATATATATATATTAAAATAACAGATTAAAGTTTAAGCAAAGAATCGCTGCTTTCGCCCTTAACGGGATCTTATTAATCCCGCCGAGGTTGACTTTGCCTTTCATCCTTACGGGGTCGATAAAATAAAGTACCAGTAATGCACTGGGTAATTGCTGGCCTTGTGCCTAAAGTAGAAACAATTATTACTGTATATATATATATAAATATTAATTAATTAATTGTTAGAGAAATCAGTATATTTATTGTTTCAGAAATCAGATCAAAATTCAGTTCATAAAAATAAGAATTATCAATTATATAATTGATAAGAACAGATGACAATAAAACTGAACTAAGAACTGACCTCATCTTCAGAACCAAAAAGAAAATAAACATAAAATTCGAAAATACATGTCACTGATGGTGGGGACTACAAAAAAAAAACAAAAAAAACATGAAAGGCAAACCATACCACTTATCATTCTAAAATCAAAGAAGTTGAACGTTTAAATAATGGCGGAACGATAAAACAGGAAGTAAGCAGGCTTATAATTCTCACAACTAATCTCCTATCTCGCCTTTTTGATATATATATATATATATATATATATATATATATATATATATATATATATATATATATATATATATATATATATATGTATATGTAAGTAAACACACGTACACACACACACACATATATATATATATATATATACACTCATATATATATACATACACACACATTTATACATATACATATGTACGTATGGGTTATGTCGAACATTAATAATTGTTTCTACGTTAGGCACAAGGCCAGAAATAACCCAGTGTATTACTGGTACTTTATTTTATCGACCCCGTAAGGATGAAAGGCAAAGTTAACCTCGGCGGGATTTGAACTCAGAATGGCAAGGGCCGTAACTCTATGCGTCAAAGCAAGGCGTCCGACCCTCTACCAATACTGCCAGTTCGATTCGTTTGTAAACAAACGGCCCGATTTGAAGATGTGCCATGCCGGCGACCGATCATCTCTCGTTTGTTCAACACTGGCTTTCAGGAACAATCAACATGTTTCTGGGTCATTACCCTTCATCATGACTGTATACTTCTGCCACTATATATTTTCAACCGTTACTTTATTTATCTGTTTTAATATTTCGCGTTTAAAAACCCTTTATCAGAAAACTATAATAAGAAACTGGCTCGAAGTTTGTGCTTTTGTTGTTATAGGTTCGCTATCGTTCTGCCTTTGTATTTATAGTTGCCGGAAGGGATGGGAAAGTGAAATCGTCCGTCCGTGTATACGTGTATACTGACGTGTATACTGTGTGTGCGCGCATGATTTCCTGTCAAACATTGTGTGCTTTTGTTTATGTCTTTATGTCAAATTTTTCGATCGAATGTGTCAAGCTGCAATACATTGGATAATATAGCTATTCTGTATTGAGTTATGTGTTTATGGTTGTATATGCGTGCGTGTGTATGTCAAATGTTGTAATTTTCTGTTAGAGTTGGCTAATTCAGGTGTAAAGAGGTTTAACAATATAAAAGTCCCTGTATTTATCGCTTTAAATGCGGTATATTGCGTATGGTACCTGTGTCACGAATGGGGCAGTTTGCTAGTGTATTGAAATGTGTTTTAATGTTACCGTGCGTTGGCTGTTGTTGCCCCTGGGTCGCTTTTGCGATATTTGTTCTCGTTGAAAAAGGCCGGAGTGGGCTAATTATATGTCTAGTCCCTCCGTGCGAATGGCTCTGCGGATCGCCATGGTTATATTTCCACTGAAATCTGATAGTTTCAGGAAGCAGGTGTTGGAGTCTGTCCTATATTTCCGGCGTTACAAGCCTCTAAGACGAATCATGTTGGATGTCAGGTGTCCATTGACTTTTATTACTTCCAAGAAATATATTGTGTGGGTAGCTTTGTAATCCACCTTGCTGCATTTGTTCCGGATACGTGTAAATTCATTCCTCACGTATTCTCGATTTAGTACCGAGAGCCGATCTATGACGAACAAACAGGTCTTTGCGGGCGGCTTTCCTGTAGAAGTTTGTGTGGATGTCACCTTCTTCCGGTACCCTCACTTGGAAGTCGAGTAGGACAGGGATCCAGTGTTGTCAGGGTGTTCTACGCTGAACTGTATATTATCGTCCACACCCGCGATCATAGTGGATATACTGTCTACCTCTTCACGGGAGGAGGCAAGGATAAGAATATCGTCTATATACCCGATGAAGAAGGGGGATGTGTAGCAGGTGTTGAGTGTGCGACGTTTCAGTTGGTTCATGTAGGTGATAGCCAGTAGTCCTGATAGGCTGGATCCCATGGGTAGACCTATTTTCTGTTTGTAGGTGTGATGAAAGGTGAAGTAGGTATTGTCCAAGATGATAAGAGCTGGGTGGGTGGGTAGTGATATGTAGAAGGAGACAACGTCTAGGCTAAATGTGTATCTATTATGTCTGAGTTATTCTGATGGTAGTTTGTGGAGTCTATATAATAGGTAACCAGCGCTGCTGATATGTCTAGGAAAGGTGGAAAGTATGGGCTTGACGATCTGGGAGATTAACGAGGAGATTTTGTGGAGGGACTCTTCTATGCTAGAGACAATGGATCTAATGTAGAGTACTGGCTTTATAGGTTGTTATTAGGTGATAGTCTACTGTTCCTAGTGGTGAAGTGGTTTTGGTATTTATTATGAAGTTTTATCCGCCTACAGATATCAGTCCAGGCCGCAAGGAACATCTTAACATACACGCACCCTGCTTCGGGAAATACATATAGAGATGCAAAAGCTAGAAAGACATAAAAAGCCAGAGAAAAGAACTTTGGCAACCTTAGAATTAAAAAAGGAATACTAATAGCTAGGCTTAACCTACACATCAACAACAGATCAGAACTCAGTACGCAATACTTAACATAAAAGTGCACACACGTAACTTCTGACATAATAATGCACACATGCATAATAGACAACTCTATCAGACAATTACAACTACACACAACATTCGACATATACACACATGCATACACAAGTCCAAACACATAACTCAGTCCAGAATAGCTAAATTATCCATTCTATTGCGACTTGACACAACATTTGCATCGAAAATTTTGACAAAAATTATAAATAAAAGCACACAATATTTCACAGGAAGATGCACACATACACATACAACATGTCAGTTCACAGGCGACTTCACTCTTTCATTACTTCCGGTAGCTATAAATAGACCACCGCTTACAAACAAAGGTAGAAAAATGGTGAGCCTATACCAACAAAGGCACGAACTTCGAACCAGTTTCTCCTTATAGTCTTTTGACGAAAGGTTTTTAGCCCGAAGTATTAGGACAGGTAAATAAAATAATAGGTGACACAACCTTCAATTTATTCCAAAATCTACCATTCATTTTGCATTGTCGTAACCTTAAAATAACATTGCTTTATACGCTAACAAAATGCTTCAAACAAACTACATCTTTTTATATGTATTATTGCATCTATCCTTCCCACTTACTATCGCCCAAACGCCCATCACTATTGCCACCCATAACTAATTTTTTCTGCCAATCTTCCATCTTTATTGCTGATCTTCACATTACTCTCCTCCTATTGTTGTATTTTTATCAATCGTTCTATTCACTGACATACATGGATCGGCTGAAAAGTTCAAACACCAAGATACTCTCATTGAATTACAAAAGAAGGTTTTATTTTTTGACATATTCCCTGGAAAGAAACAATACAATTATTATTAGTTTCCTTTATTTTTTTAGCAGCTATTTTATTGGGGTGCTCCATAATTTCTGTTGAAGAGCTGAAAATGTGGGCATATATTGATTTCTAATTTAGGCACAAAGTGGGCATATAGTGATTTATAATTTAGGCACAAAGCTAGCAAATTTAAGGGGATGGCAGTTAATTAAATCAAATTTATCGACCCCGGAATAATTGACGGTATTTAAACGCAGAATGCAAAGAGCGAGAACACATACCACAGAGAACAATCCACCAACCTCATAAAGAAAGGAAAGGAGCCGGTCGTGAGATAAGACTAAGGAAACAATATTTCTATTGTTGAGACTATCTTCCGATCACAACTCCTAGCAGGAGTAAAATGAAATAAAATATTTTGCTCACGTATACTATACGCCAGCCAGCCTAGGAAACGAACCTATGACCTTATGATCGTGAATCCAACACCCCTAACCTCTAGGCCACCCACTTACACGGCGTAAGATGCGGTCCATTGTACTATTTACTTTGTTTTTAACCCAACAACACAGGTACTACTTTTTATTTATTTTATTTCTGAAGACTTTTTCCTTCTTTATAAATTTCTTTCTGTTTATTGTAAAACTAGTTTGGCAGGATTTGAACTCAGAATGCAACGAGTCAGAATAAACATTGCAAGACGTTTTAATGACTGGATTCGCTACATACATATCAAATAGTAGCTGAATATTTCAAGTGAAGGTGCGTGACTTAGCTTTAAGGGTGTTCGGCTCATAATTGCATAGTTGTGGCTTTGATTCCCGGCAGCGCGTTGTGTCAAGAACCTTCGTTTCGCATTACTCTAGTGTCCAACCTGACATTCAAAGAGCCAATCTTGTGTCATGCTGAATCTCCCTCAGAACTAGGTTAAGGCTACACATTTGAAAAAAAATTATAGTTGTAATTAAAAGGGTCGAACATTGTTACATACTGTGTTACATTGATTTCCCGTTAAGGACGCCCGTGTCTGTGGAATACTCAACCACTTCCATGTTAATTTCACAATCATGAAACACTCTTCATCGGAACCGACAGAGATGCAACGCATTTCAATGACATTGTCATAAACCGTGTCACGCTGAATCTCCCTGAGAACAACAGTATATACGTGTTTGTGGAATACAAACCACTCGCACATTGATTTCACAAACAGGCTGTTCCGTTGTTCAAACAAATGTAACACTCCTCGTCGTAACTGATGGAGGTCCAACAAATGTTAACAACCACATACTATTTACACTAAGCTTCCAGCCTAAAGAGAACAACACACATATCACTTTTAGAAATCTTTACAGAAGAATTTATCTCATGCTTTATAAATCTTCTCTCTGTTGTAAAGAGTTATCTTCTCACCAATGAGTTAACTCTCACAGCACATACAGCTGGTCTCAATGAGAGGTTCTAAGTTGGATAAAAATAGAAAAGTAAATCACGAACAAGTATTGAATAACTTCTTTCTTTCTCCAAACTCAGGTAATTTATCGATGAAGCAATAATACTGCGATTTTATGCAAGAGGTACTACTAATTCACTACTGTTATCGAAGTATGTTTGTGTGAATATCATATATACATACATACATACATACATACATATACACACATATACACACATATACACACACATATATATATATATATATATATATATATATATATATATATATATATATATATATATATATATATATATATATATATATATATATAATGTACATATATATATATATATATATACACATATATGTATATATGTATATAAAAATATGTATATACATATATATATATATATATGTATTTATATGCATATATATACATACTATGCATATATATATACGTATGTATATGCATATGTATACATATATGCATGTATATGCATATATATATATATATACGTATATATATATATATATATATATATATATATATGCATATATATATATATATACATACGTATATATATATATATATATATATATATATGCATAGTATGTATATATATATATGCATATACATACATATATATATATATGTATATACATATATATATATATATACATATATACATATATGTGTGTATATATATATATATATATATATATATATATATATATATATATATATATATATATACATATATACATATATATATATATATGTACATATATACATGTATATACATATATGTATATATGTATATATAAATATGTATATATGTATATATATATGTGTGTGTGAGAGAGAGTGTATGTGAGTGTCTGTGTGTATATATATATATATATATATATATATATATATATATATATATATATATACATATATATATATATATATATATATATAGTGCAAATTTGGACGGGAACGAAACAGAGAGGCAGACAAATAAAGGTTTATTAGGTTCACACACACACACACACACACACACACACACACACATATATATATATATATATATATATATATATAGCCACACAGTGTGCTATGCACAAACCTTTCATGAGAAAATACTACAACAACATTGTTGTAGGAATTATAATGTTTTTTCGATCCAAAGCTAAACTATTTTGCTTTTTTCTTTTTTGTTTTGTTGCTACCTTCTTATTTTTATTTGCAATATTCCTATCACTTTTGGTAATGAAATATCAATAAGAACATTCTAAAAATAGAAGCCTTGTGTGAATGAGAGACTAGCTGAGATAAACCAATAAAAATACAACGTGCAGATTATGCTCGAAACTGGTTGTTTACCAACAGAGGATTGAAAAGGAAAATCTCGGTTCAGTTTCTACAAGCTGAATATTATCACAAAACCTACACAACAATAACAACGACAAAAATACATGTGCATAAACACATATAAACACATAAAGATTGAAATATGTATTATATAGATGTAGGAATATGGGTATGTAGTTAATGTTCCAGGTACAGTCCTACTGAGTGGCACCTTTTACAAGTGTCTTGTAATATAGACTCGGTCAGACCAGTAACTTATGAGTGAGGTTTGTTTGACAGACTCTATAGAACCCCACCTACTCTCTCTCTCTCTCTTTCTCTCTCTCTCTCTCTCTCTCTCTCTCTCTCTCTCTCTCTCTCTCTCTCTCTCTCTCTCTCTCTCTCTCTCTGTCTCTCTCTCTCTCTCTCTCACTGTATATATATATATATATATATATATATATTTCGTTTCTGAATTTGTTTAGCAAGATTCTTTATCTGAAAACGTGTGTTGAAACCGATATTGTTATACTTTGGGAGGGTCATGTTGCCAATAAGAAACACACGCACCAGAAGCTTTCACTCCAGTTTATTATAAATTTTAAAACAAATTTTTTCCAAAAATTTATAAATTTCCGGTTTATTGGTTAGTTCCACAACCGGACGGTTGTTCATATATTGTCAAAGTTCTTTCGTCACACATTCTGTGACCTCTTCAGTGACTGTGGATTTTCTTCTTTGTTTTGTGCCTCTCCTTTGTTCTGTCCTACGCCATCTTGTTTTTGTGTGTGTTGTGTGCTTAGTTTGCGCATGTGTTACATCCGGGTGTCTGTGTGTGTTTTTATTTGTTTATTTATAGTGTCTCACCTATGTACACTATATTCTTAAGACTATAGTGTACATAGGTGAGACAGCTCGTAGTATAGGAGAACGGTTAAATGAACACTGGCGAGAGCTTCAAGATAGAAAAGAATCATCAATACTCCACCAACATGCTAAAATAGAACATAAGGGCAAATTAGAGAACATAGAAATAAAAATAAAATCTACACACAGAAAAGACGCAATGTTTAGACAAATCACAGAGGCAATAAACATAAATGAACTCCAACCAAATTAAATAGAAAACATGAATTGAATAGCAACATCACAACTTAGAATTAAGGACAAAATGAAAACACACACACAGAACAAACAACCAACCAGTAACATGTAAATAAACAAATAAATAAACAAATAAAAACACACACAGACACCCGGATGTAACACATGCGCAAACTAAGCACACAACACACACAAAAACAAGATGGCGTAGGACAGAACAAAGGAGAGGCACAAAACAAAGAAGATAATCCCCAGTCACTGAAGAGGTCACAGAATGTGTGACGAAAGAACTTTGACAATATATGAACAACCATCAACCGGAAATTTATAAATTTTTTGAAAAAATAAAATTTTTTTTTTTTTATTGGAGTGAAAGCAACTGGTGCGTGTGTTTCTTATTGGCAACATGACCCTCCCAAACTATAACAATATATATATACATATACATATATATTGGAAAATGTGTGAAATCCTTGGCACAGTTAGGTATATTTGAAAAAAGGAAAAGAATTACTTCACTTGTAGTTCTAAACAATTGAATTTTATATATATATATATATATATATATATATATCAAAATGAAAATCCGAAGGCAAGGTAAAATTCCAATCATTTAATCACGACACATGTTTCAATAAGAGATAGATCGATTGTGAAGCCATGATCGATTATCACTGATCTCATCAGGTGAAAATGAATTGTCTTCAAATTCTTGATATGAGGGAGAAAAAATAACGATCTTCTCTCACAGAATTCATTCCCTCACATCGTTATTTTTCTCCCTCGTATCAAGAATTTGAAGACAATTCATTTTCACCTGATGAGATCAGTGATAATCGATCATGGCTTCACAATCGATCTATCTCTTATTGAAACTTGTGTTGTGATTAAATGATTGGAATTTTACCTTGCCTTCGGATTTTCATTTTGATACTTATACTCCGTTTTACATCATCTAACTGTTTCCTTGAATGGAATTGGAGATATACAAAAGCGTGGAGAACTTAATATTGCTAACATAAAGTTATTGGACCATTTTACACAACCAATAATGCACCTTACTATATAACAACTATATATATATACACAAGAGGGCTTCAAAACGTTCGTGGAAAAGGGAGAGTTGGAAAAAACGGTTTAAGTTATGATGTTTATTTTACATCATATGCTCCATCTAGGTCAATACTCTTCTGCAAGCGTTGATACCAGCCTTTAATTTTATCTGTGTAAAACTGAGAGCCATTTAAACCATGTCAAAGCAGCTTTTTTTACATCCTCAACTGGGGATCATCTTCAGCCTCATCTCTTCCACTTTTAAAACGACTTATCCATTTGTAGTTTGTTGATTTCTTAGGGGCATTGTCCCCCTAAACTTGCTCCAGAGATTCAATGATTTGGTTGCTCTTCAACCCTAGCTTCACTTCCAATTATTTGGCTGGGGTAGTGTTATTTGATGAAACTGTATAATAGTACATACACATGCACATCTGCAGGTGCATATATGCAGGCATACACACACATATATATTTGGGATCGTGTGAAGGTGGGGGTGCGTGTGGGTGTGTGTGTGTGTGTGTATGTGTGTGTGAATGAATGTGTATACGCGAGTAAAGGTTGGATGAGCTACCAACTTTAAATTAGTTTCTTTCCCTTAATTAATCACTATATTATCTGTTTTGTTTTGGGGGTAAAATGTATTCGTGGATTCCCTAACCAACTTAATTTGTCATGTTATCATTAATGTTGATAATTTATGGGCGGTGGATTGGATTGGCAGTATCGGTAGAGTCAGACGCCATGCTTTGCAGCATAGAGTTGCGGCCCTTTACGGTCTGAGTTCAAATACCACCGAGGTTAACTTTGCCTTTCATCCTTACGGGGTCGATAAAATAAAGTACCAGTAATGCACTGGGATAATTGCTGGCCTTGTGCCAAAAGTAGAAACAATTAATTTTGATAATTTATACACATATGCCTGTATACAAGCATAAATATATTAACCGATATGTGCGTGTGTGTGAGCATGTGTGCATATATGGGTGGGTGTACAATTATGTAGAGGAGTGCGCGCGCGTGAGTATGTGCATCATTACATATTGGCATTCATACAGGATTTATTATGTAAAAAAAAGTGACATTGCCTATTAGTTAGAAGACCATTTTAACGTATAAATATTTGCTTAAGTGCCAGTGTAAATTAACTGTCGCTACACCTGGTAAAGAATATCTCCTATTATGACAATGCTATTTTTTTTTAATGCAAACAAAATATTCTACGGATTAGTGTGTGTTTGAAAGGATGAACTTGTTGAGGCATTTATTTATATTTTGGTTAATTCCAATGAGTTCCAGGAGGATGACACATATGTAAATTAAATTATGATATAAATAATAGTGGCAACATATTTTAATATATATATATATGTAAATTAAATTATGATATAAATAATAGTGGCAACATATTTTAATGTATATATATATATATATATATATATATATGATGGCTGCCCCTCGTTATCGAGTATGGCCATTGCACGATATAACATTATTAATTAATTCTACCGTGCAATGCCTATGCGTGAAGATATTTTTTAAAGTGAGGAAAGACTGTGCACTGAGCCAATCCCACTCTCTGAGCGACAGTAGCTATAACCCGAAAAGAAGAAAAGATCAACATCATCGGTAACTACTGAGCCGCAGGTTTTATATAGGAGTTATCCCAGTTTCCTGAGTTGCCTTCTCCTAGAAGAATGCCCTGACAAAGGCTAGGGGTCCTTCACTCCCAGTGGTTAAATATATATATATATATATATATATATATATATATATATATATATATATACTAGCAGTAGTACCCAGCGTTGCCTGGGTAGGTAAAATAATATCTGCTTTGATGAAAAGGTGTTGATCTTAGCGACTGCTTCTCGAATACTCATCTATGGCTACACACAGGCGATGCGGGGTGGGGGTGATGACCTCTATCACTGAGAAACGCGGGTGACTGACGAAGGAGCATGCTGGGGGAGGGAGGTAATGACCTCTAACACTAAGCCAAATTTCCTCACACTACTTGATTGGAAACCGATGAATTCTCAAATACACAACTAAAAGCCCAGACCACGTCAGTGGCCATCGTTTTGCCTTTGACCATCTATAAGATGTGCAGTGATAGGTTCTATCGTAGTATAAAAGTTGAACCAAATAAATTGATTTATCTGTGAGGTGGAGCCGAAGTTTCGAATTTGAACGAAATCGGTTGAAAAATGTGGGAGCTAGTGCCGAAAAGGCGGAAATTTGAGCGAAAAGGTGGTATTTTCGAATATTTAAGCGGCTGCCACGCCGTTCCTGAATAAAAAAAAATCCAAAATGTAAAGCCACTTTCAGACGTGAAATAATCAGATCTAGCGTAGTGTAAAATTTGAACAAAGTAGGTTGATTAATGTGGGAGCTAGAGCCGAAAATTTTGAGTCTAAAAGTGGTACTTTTGAATATTTAAGCGGCTGCCACGTTGTCTCTTAACAACAAATGTAAAATATAAAACCATTACAGGATGTGCAATGATAAATTCTATTTTGCTTTAAAATTTGAACGAAATCGGTGGCAAAATGTGGGAGCTAGAGCCAAAAATCTTATTTTTCGATACCTAAAAAAAGGTGACTATCGAATTTTATCTGCAGAATGACCCCGGAATAAATAAAAAAAAAAACGAAACGCTGATATATAGAAAACACCCCCCGATGACTAATCTATGAGCCTGTAAAGTTTCATGAAAATCGGTCGTAAGATGTAGGCCCCTATAGGTAATACACAGACACACACACATACTTAATTTTATATATATACATAAATACATATATCACGTTTGTTGGAAAAGGAAAATGAATGCCTCAGCATAACGGACATTTGTCTATCATCAGAAAAGAGTAAAGTTGGGAGAAGTAGGAAGCTATAAAGAGAGAGAAGGGCGGGGGTGAGAGAGAGAGAGAGAACTGCTTGTTCTATATGACTTCAATGCACATCTGAGTAAGGAGACCATTGAAGATCCTTGCTGGTAATTCCATAACACCAACCGAAAAGGGAGACTACTGAGGGACACCCTGCTGGAGGTGAACCTGATGGCAACCAGCCTAAGGTTTAGGAAATATCTGGGGAAGATGAGGGCGTACTGTACATGTCTGATATGCACCACCTGACCAAGTCCCAGATTGAACAAAGAGCCTTCCTGCTGTCATGGTTTTCATTGACTTCAGGAAGGCTTTTGATTCTGTGGACCGAGACTGCCTGGTGAAGATCTTACAGGCTTATGGAATCCCCAAGAAGATAGTAGACCTGATATACACCAACACCAGAGCCCAAGTCATTACACCTGACAGGATGACAGAGTCCTTTGAGATACTGACTGGAGTGCTCCGGGGCGATACGTTGGCTCCCTAACTTTTCATCATCGCAGTAGACTATTTTATGCACTGGAGAAACACCAGAACTCGAGCTTTACTGTAGCACCGGCTGAGGGTAGGAGAGTTAAGGCTAAAACAATATCAATGCTGAATTTGTTGACGACATAGCTCTGGAGACAAACACAGTGAAGGAAGCGGAGGAGTTTATGCGAGAGGTAGAGACTGTCGTAGTGTGGGGCTGAGAATGAATGAGAGTAAGACAAAGTATCTTGTAGAGAACATCAAGGAGCCAGAGAAGATTATGAATGTGGACGAGAAGCCGCTATAGCTGGTGGAGGACTTCCTGTATTTGGGAGCAAAGATTGGGAACACAGAAGATGATGTGGTGGAGAGGAAGAGCAAAGCCTGGGCGGCGTGTCACAGTTTGAGGTCGGTGTGGAAGTTGGACCTTCGTAAAGATCTGAAGATCCGTCTCTTCACCGCTACAGTGGGGTCAGTGCTGCTGTACGGGTCTGACACTTGGACACTGCTCAAGAGACTCATTCAAATAGTGGATCGGTGCTACAGGAGGATGCTGAGGACAGCTCTGAACATTAATCAGTATACACTGAGGATGAAGCTGTACGGGAGCCTACCAAAAGTAAGTTCGAAAATGACACAGAGGAGACTGAGGTTAGCTGGACATGCTCACCGACATTCAGAGTTGACACTGCACTCAGTAGTCCTGTGGGAGCCCCTGAGCGGACACACTGGAAGAGGGAGACCGAGGATGACATATGTTGATACCCTAAGGCCAGACACTGGTCTCTGTGAGACACAGGACATAGCGGCGATGATAAAGGACAGAGACCGCTGGAGAGAACTCGTCCATGGATCTCGGGAATTTTACCATCCCTAGATAGATATATAGAACGTCTTATACAAAATCACTGAAGGATAGATCCCAGTAAAGTACTCTAAAAGAACACTACACAAGCGTTTTTCCCTAGGGACATATTCACAGTAAAGTAACCTAAAAATAGGAAGCCTGACTAAAATTCCATAACAGCAGTTTCAAAACTGAAGAATAAATCCGTCCATTAAAATAAAAAAATAATAATATTGCACGCATGCGTAGATCTACCAACAAGGTAAATATTTGTACATTCGGATAAAGTGACAGGCGTAAAATGCCACTAGAAATAGCAGTGAATATGGGCTGTCAATCAGCTCACCATTAAGGGAGCAGTGTCTATTATTATACGTAATTAACTTTGTCACGAATATACATAACATCTCAATGAAAAGAGATCGCTTAAACAATCTCATTCAGAGAAGCAAATGTAATTATATATATATATATATATATATATATATATATATATATATATATATATATATATATATATGCAAAAGTTTTATTTAAAATTGTTGGGTTACAACAAGTAAATATTTTATAACTGATATAAAGCACTCGACAAGTTTTTGGAGTAGATATACGATATTAAACAAATGGAAACTATATTTATAAAACCATATTTATTTCATTATACATATTTCGGGGATACCATATTAAAAATATGGCATGCCTTCGTCAGATAAAATACAATATATAAACAGTTTTATAAATAATTTTGACGTATTTCTCTCTCCCCTATCTCTCTCTATTTCTCTCTGTTTTTCTCCTCCCTATTTCTCTCTCCCCTATCTCTCTCTATTTCTCTCTGTTTTTCTTTACATACATTTCTTCTTTTTCTCCGTCTTTCTTCATAACTGTGCTTAACACTAAATAATTATAAACACTTCACTACCAAACCAGCTTCTACCTTAATGGTCGCTCATATTTATGGTACGTCAAAATTATTTATAAAACTGTTTATATATTGTATTTTATCTGACGAAGGCATGCCATATTTTTAATATGGTATCCCCGAAATATGTATAATGAAATAAATATGGTTTCATAAATATAGTTTCCATTTGTTTAATATCGTATATATATATATATATATATATATATATTGGAAAATGTGTGAAATCCTTGGTACAGTTAGGTATATTTGAAAAAAAGAAAATAATGCCTTCACTTGTAGTTCGTGTTCTAAACAATTTAATTTTATAATTTTACAATTTTGCTGTGAAAATTGTAAAATTGTAAAATTATTAAATTGTTTAGAACACCAGCTACAAAGTAAAGCCATGTTTTCCAGCATAGTTACGTCCCTTTACGATCTGAGTTCAAATCCCGCCGAGGTTGACTTTGCCTTTCATCCTTACGGGGTCGATAAAATAAAGTACCAGTAATGAACTGGGTAGTTGCTGGCCTTGTGCCTAAAGTAGAAACAATTATTTTCCTTTTTTCACACACACCCACACACACACATATATGTATATATAAATATATATATATATATATATATATATATATATATATATATATATATATATGCATTTATGTTTAGTAGTTGTTAACTACTGGATAGAACTGGTCATTCTGTTTAGTTAACCATGATGAAAAACACTCTACGTTATGCAATTCGTCCATCGTTGATGTTGAATCCTGTGGTTGGTGCAGGAACGGAGTTAAAATAACAGGAGGTCGGGCTGGTGATGTTCCTTTAAAGTTTTATAGTTGCAAAATACTTTATACATTTCAATGGCCTGGTTACGTAAGATCCGAGCGACATCATCAGGTACGGATTGCATATTTAGTTGATCAATAAAGGAATTACAGCATACACAAACAGAGAAAATATAGAAAAAATATTTGTTTCGGAGATGGCCTGTGACCTACGTATTATTGTTGTCGCATGTCTGTAAATAATTTGGCGTACTTTTCACCTAAATCCGAAAATTTATTCAAAAGAGATATTTATACATATTAGCATAGCACAAAGTAGAAATATAGATAATTATAAATGCAGAAAAAATATTTGTAATTAATTCTTTAGTCAATAAATGGAGACAATGTTTTTTTGGAAATGTTTTCATTCGTAGTTTTTTTCCTGCTTCGATGGGCATATATGAACTTTATTGTGATTTTCAATTTGTATTTTTCACATTTTGAAATAGAATCTTGCTCTTTTGTGGAGGCACCTAATCTTGCGACTCACAGTTAGCGAACCAGTAGTCTATATATTACTTATGGATATAGTATAGAAGAATGGTTAAGTGCGCTTCGCAATCATTAGGTCCTATATTCGATCCAACTGCGCAGCATCTTGAGCAAGTGCCATTTATCATAGCCTCGAGTCGACCTAAGCTATATAAGCAACATTAAGTAAAAGGAAACTGTTTGGAAGTCCGTCATTTGGACTTGCCATACACTGTGTTGCTCTAAATTTCCCCGATAATTACGTTAAGGGTATAATGTATCTGTGGAATAATTAGGACGTTAATTTCATGAGCAGGCTTCCGTTGATCGAAAAACTGAAACATTCATTGTCGAAACTGTTTTCTTTCGCCTGTTTTCCATGAATTCTCTTGTGTATTATGTCACATCTCTTTCATACTCAATTGTCTGGATTAACTTAAACTCATATTCAAATCTCCTTATTTTTTTATCACACCAGGGGACCCATGACATGAACAGTGACGGCAACATTGTTGAACGTATTTAAATTTCAGTGTTCAAGATTAGTATGCTATATATACCAGGATTGCCGTATATATACACAATTATATAAACTGGGAAATTTGTGTTTTGATAAATTAATGGGTTCCATAAGAAAACTCCTTTTATGTCGATTATTAACACATTGAAGTGATTAAAGATATGTCCAGTTCTAAATTTCCCATAAAATAATTCCTGGTATGTAGCCAGTCAGCTCCAAATGTTACAGTTTACTGTTGTAGTGGTAAAAAGGGCAGAGAGAAAGATAGCTTGTTTATGAGCTAGAGGCTAGAATGTGTAAAATTATATATAATTAACTATTTAAATTGCTTTGTAGGGTCTATGCTGTATTTGGGTGTCGTAATAAGTGACTAAAAGGATCAGTGCCAAGAAGAGAATTAAGTTGTAACACATTATTTCAAAAAACAAACCCATGGTAAATATGAAGCCTGTCATGGGGTCTTTAAAAACTGCCCTTGCTTTAACAGGAAAGAAGACTTTAAAATACTTGTGTTGACGTATGGTTTAGGTTTATGGTATTCAGAACATGATCGTAAGGTCATGAGTTCGATTCTTTGTGATGTGCTATGTCGTTGAGCAATATTCTTTATTTCACATTACTCCAGTCCATTTCGCTAGAAAAAATGACCATTCAAAGGACCATCGTTGTCACACATTGTGTCACTTTCAATCTCTCTCAGACCTACGTTGAAGACTCATGTGACTGTAGAGTGCGCAGGTTAAATACTTACATGTTCAATTCACGAGCCCGCTGTTCCATTGTTAAATAGACGAGCAGGCAGTTTCATTGTTCGAACAACTGGAGCACTCATCATGAGAACCAACGGAGGGCCAACACATGGTATATAATATATTTTCATTTGAATATTTATTGCCATCAACTCATGGAGCAGAACATAATTTCCCTGGTAACTGAATAATTCTTGATATGGGTGTTTAGTATGATTCCAGAACTGATAAGACATTAAATGGTGGATGATATTATGTCTGTGTTCTATTAATAATATTTTATTCTTTTACTGCTTTAAGTCATCAGACAGCAGCCATGCTGGGGCACACACCTTCAAGAGATTTAGTCAATAATATCGACCACAGTACTTATCGTTTTCACGTTTCGTACATACTTTATCTGTCTCTTTTTCTCGAACTAGTAAAGTACAGGACATAAACAATGATATAAACACACACACACACTCATCTATATGTGTGTGTGTATGTATATGTATGTATATATATGTATATATATGTATATGTATATATATACATATAAATATGTGGGTGTGTACAAAAGGCAAACAGAAATAAAACAAACGACATAGTACAATGAATAAGTGTATTAATAGTTTTAAGCTTAATATAGTAGGTATAGATTATTAACGTTTCAGGCGCTAGTCCTTCTTCAGAAAATAAAATGAGAAATTAAAGAATAAATAAAAAGATTCAGGTGACGGGCAGGATGGAAACGAAAAAAATCTTTTAGAGTAAAATAACAGGTCCATTCATGTCGCCATCGCTAGAAAAACTGTTGATGCTGGCGTTTTGGGTAAGATAATCATGTTTTAAAAGGTGTTGATCGAGCGCGTCTATCTGAAAATGAAAAAAAAAACAGTTTTGTATATAGGGCAGCTTGAATCAGGGTGTGTGGGGGGGGGGATATCCCCGCCGGATGAACTGGGGTCTCAAAATCATGGTCCTGGTTACAGAGCCAACACAGATGAAGGAATTGGGAGTAGGGTATGGAGAGTTTGGTATGGGTGGGATGGAAGGAGCTGAAGTCCAGGTAGAAGTGGGAATGTGTGTGCTTATAGAAGATGGACGTAGAGAGTGTATGTTGAGTGTGATCAATAGACAGAGAGATATCAAGAAATTAGACTGAAGAGTTGGAGACAGGGGTGGTGAAGGTGAGGAGAAGATGGAAAGACTGGACAAAAGAAAGGAGTCGAGCTGTTCACATGAGAGAGAGGTGGTGCCGGTGCAATTGTCGATGTAACGACTGTATAGCTCAGGGTCGGACTAGTGTGCTGGGTGAAGGTTATGGCGTCAACGTAACCAACAAAGAAGTTGGTGTAGTTAGGGCCCATTCTTGTACCTATGACTACCCCAGAGACCTGTTGATAAAACTATACGAAAAAGGAGAAACTATTAAGGGAGAGAATAAGCGTCAGACACCATGCTTTGCGGCATAGAACTATGGCCCTTTACGTTTTGAGTTGAAATCCCATCCAGGTTAACCTTGCATTTCATCCTTACGGGATCGATAAAATAAAGCACCAGTAATGCACCGGGATAATTGCTGGCCTTGTGCCAGAAGGACAAACATTATTTACAGGAACAGGATTGACATGCGTAGCTGGATTGGATGTGGCAACATGACTGGCGGGTGTAAAATCAGATCTTCGACTTGTACTTGATAGGTTCGATGCCGATTGCTGCATGACTGGAATGAAAATCAGTTTTGTGGAAACTTAGACACTCGTCCCCTCCAGGAAGCCTGCGTAGTGTAATCTACATTCGAATAGAGAGCCACTGAAGCAAGTGGAAAAAGTTCAAGTATCTTGGGGCCGTGTTAACGAGTGATGGAAGACATGGGGCTGAATTAAGTGCGAGAATTGCAGGAGCTGGGACAGTAATGCGCCAGCTTCTGCATTCAGTAAACAGAAGGGAGGTAGGTGTAAAAGCCAAACTCGCTATCTTCAATTCGGTATTTGTGCCAACCCTTACTTATGGTCATGAATATTGGGTAATGACTGAAAGAATATGATCGCGATTACAAGGGGTTCCCCCGAAGTGTCTTTGGACTAACGTTACTCGGTAGATTGCATGGTTCAGAGATCAGAGAGTTACTCCAGTTAGAGTCATTACTTCTCCGAATTGAGAGATCACAGCTTCGATAATATGGGCATTTGATTAGAATATCTTAAGAAAGAATCACTGGACAGCCGACAGGAGACCCAGGGGTAGACCCCGAGCAAGATGTTTATATAACATCCATGAGCTTGACTGGTCTCGCTTGGTGATCCAGCCGGATCCTTTGGAGACGGTTGCTTCTCACAGGCCCCGCTGAAAAAAGTGTTTGAGGTCTCTTCCCCCATGACCCTCTCAAGAATATGTGGGCAAAGAACAAGAAGTGTATGTAAGTGTATGTGCCTGTTTATTTGCCTGAGTGTGCAAAGGTATGCTGGTATGTGTCTCAGGCCGTGACGAACTTCCACACAATTTCCATCTACGATATTTCCCCCACAAGGTGTTGGTCACGTTAAGACTACAGTAGAAAACACTTGCTCAAAGTGTCATGCAGTAGAATTAAATTCGAGATCACATAGTTTCGAAGCTAACTTTTTTACCCCACAACCATGCATGTGTAATAACTCTAGGTATTTTAAGGTTATTATCAATACCATACTGTTTATAACAGACTACAGAAATGTACTGTATCTATATATAATTAGAACTTGTGGAGCTACAGAAAAGGACTGCCGGAAGTGTATGAGACGTCTTACCGGAAGCGAAGGACGAATGACGTCGCATCAATGTTCGGGTGTCTATGACGGCCTCTTTTTCGTCAGGTCGTGGCCTAGTGCTATCATGTTTACGGAACTGAGCGAGAGAGGCTCTGTAATCCTCAGTAGGGCGCAAGTCACGTGGACGTCGGCGCAAAGGACATTCTGTCTGGAATCAAGTAGAGACGCAAGGTAGGTCCGTTCGCTCCCCACCACAGAACTTAAGCACGTTATTTTCGCTTGTGTATATAAATGTATATATGTGCATGTATCGGTGTTTGTGTTTGTTATTGGTAAATGTGCGTTGGGTGTGAAGCCATTTATTTAGATGGTTATAATAATAATTGGTTTTGTATAGATTGTAATTAAAGACTCCAAATAGAATATTGATCAGATAATACCAAATAATGTCACCACACACACACACATATATATATATTTATATATATATATATATAGAGAGAGAGAGAGAGAGAGAGAGAGAGATAGATAGATAAACTATGAAAGAATAAGAAAAATGAGTATGTATGTTTTTGTATGTATGTATATATGTGTGTAGTTAAAGAAATCACAAGACAAAAACAGGTGCAAAAACACAAAGTCCTATTAGTATCACACACTCACACACACACATATATATATACGAGGTTTCAAAACATATCGAATATGTTTGATTTTTGTGCTGCTCAATAAAACAGCTCAATAGACTTTGCTCAGAGCTATAATAATTTCCCTCTGGATATAAACAGGTATATTGTATCATATACTATTTTCTAGCTGTATTTTGTTTCAATTAATACTGAAGACGATTTCCTCTGGTGATTGTCTCTTGTAACTTAACCAAAATCGATTGTGTCCCTGATTTGTTGGCGGTGAACTGTTATTTGTCTTCGGAGTGAATTGCCTGTATGTCCAATACAATGTTCGTGGCAGCCTCTACATGTTATAATGTATATTAGATTCTCCGAGTTGCAAGCGAAGTCATTTTTAATTTTAAAGATATAACCGCCTTTGGAATTAAATTCGTTGCCTTCTAACAAATAGGTGCATACCCCGCAGTAAGGACAATTGCACTTTTTACTTCAGGTTTTTTAATAAAGGTTCGAGCTTTGCATTCGTTATTATAATTTTTAGTAATTTTGGTTGTCATTTCCTTTTTATGATTGAGTGTTTTTGTAAAATGTTTTTCATTATCTTGTCCTTTAGTAAGATAGGTAAGTTTAGTTGAAAGTGTGTGTATATTTCTGTGTTCTTTGGATTGAAAGTTGAAATGTATGGTATGACCTTTCACCTTTTTCTTGTTTTGGTTTTGTTTTTCTGAATGTTTAGGTATTGATTTTACTTGCTTTTTGGATACTATTGTTGATTAAATTATGGAGATATTTTCTCTTGATAAGTATTTGTTTCATCTCTTCTAGTCTGTGGTCTGTGGTTGTTGGGTTTGAGACAATCGTACAGATTCGCTTGGGATGTTCGTACGGGTGTGTGATGGTTGAGAAGATGTAAAAAGGTGTTGTCGGGAGTCAGTAAGTTTGAAATATATATCAGTCTCTAATGTTTTGTTTCTTTTTATTATTAAGATATGTTAAAATGAAAGTTTTGTATTGCTAAAATCCATAGTGAATTGGATATTCTGGTTTATATCATTGATGAAAGGTGTAGTAAATCAGTGAGTTGTTTCATCACTTTATTGAGTTTGTAGTCTTTAGCTTCTTCAGAGTATGGAGATCAGTTGGACCAGATTCATAAATAGTGGAAGCAAGAATGGAGAACAAAGAACTAATCTCATTACAAAGATGAGAGAAGAATGAAAACTGGTTCTCACACTATGAAGAACAATTTATAATAGAATACAACTCAGAAAACCCATTTCTTAAAGTAAAAGCCAATAGCACGAAAAGCAACAAAGAAAATTCCAATATAGACTACAGTTTCCACTACCACTCTTTATCTATTTTTCTCTTTCACTAAAATCCCCTCCCTTCCAGACACTGGTAAGTGCTAGCCCCCCCCCCCCCCCACACACACACATACCTGCTGCATAGGGCACACCATCCACACGTCCCTCCACTATTTCCACTTAGGTATTCACACCATCACTGCATCCCCTCTCTCTCTATATTATGAAAGTTCATTACAACCGCCTACTCATGATCCTGTCAAATCACACCATACATGTCATAGATCCATAACTAACTTCAAACCTATCTCCTTTCTCCTTTCTCCTCTCATCCCACTCTAACCCTGACAGAACAGAGATGGTTCTTCAATCGGAACAATGACCAACAACCTCTCTAGTTTCAGTGCCAGAGAAATTCACCTAGTACACCCTGTAAGGTGGTTGACGATGAGAAGAATACCCTGCTTAAAAGGTCTGAGAGGACACATCAGTTGTGTCAATGACACAACAACCTTTCTGGTGTCAGTGGTTTACATTATAAATGCACCCTGTACAAACCGTAAAATGGTTGGTGGCAGGAAGTATATCCCACCATAGAAAGCTTACCAAATGGTTGGGAGGGCCCTAAAGTTACATCAAAGACTTGACAACCTCCCTAAGGCTGGTGCCATGAAATAGGCTTGGTAAAAAGTGAAACTGTATCTAAGTGAGATGCGGATCCCTGTCGTGAGTATCCCTGATAAAGGTGATGATGATAACCATTTTATATTCACTTTCCACGCTGGAATGGGTTGGATGGGTCATTACAATCTGAGACTTGACTGGCCAAGGGACCACTTTCGATTAGTATATGGTTTCTACAACTGGATTCCCCTCCTAATGCCAACCATTTCACAAAGTGTAATGGAGGCATTTTATCATAATACCAGCTCCGCAACTTTAAAGCATGAGTTGGGTGCATATATACAAAACCATTTTTTTCCATGCTTATATCGGTTAAAAGGATTGGTCACATTATGAGACAAGTCAGGTCAGGTGACCATGTCATGCTCATATCAATCTGTTTGGGGATTGGTTTCAATGGCTGGATGCCCTTCCTAACACTAACCACATTACAGTGTGAAGTGAGTGCTTTTTATTATGACACCAAAACAACCATTTGACAGGGTGAGCTTGATGCTTTTTGTTATATCACCAGCACAACCTCCTAAACAGGGTGGACTGAGTGCTTTTTCATTGTCAACAACACAACCACCTTACAGAGTGGACTAGGTGCTTTTTTTGTCATGTCACCAACATGACCATCTTACAGAGTGGACTGGGTGCTTTTATTGTGGTAGCAGCATTGAAGGAGAGCAAATGTGGAGCTTCCCATGTTTGCATGGATGGGTGGTAAAAAAGGTGTGGGAGGTGATGGGGTTTTTTTTTGGTGGAGGGGAATATGTATGCAATTGGATCTGGACAAGGTGAATAGGGGAGGTCTATATAGGATATTTAGCTGGTGATAGGAGGTGGTGAAAATTAAGATTGGGGGAGGGGAAAGAATGGTGCATATCAGTGTCCTCTCTGTGTTTGTTTCATCCTGTTCACATGGGAAGATGGGTCTTCTGCAGCACAGCATCCAATGTCATCTCTTTTGAGAGGTTTAATTGTGTTAGCAGCTCAGCATTTATCACTTCATCCCAAGTTTTCCTAGGTCTTCCTCTTCCATATTTTTTATCATTGTTGAGTGCCTGTCAGCTCTTTATACAGTTGTTAGCCTCTATACACATGACGTGTCCACACCTCTGCAATTTCCACTTCTGTATACTACATCTGACTCCACTTATTGTGGAGTGTAGACACATCAATTCATTGATGCTTTGCCATTCATGTACATTACTATTACACATCCATCAGAACAGGTAAGCTTCATTTATATCCATTTTTTCCAATAACGAACATATGCTTTTTTGAAAGCAGAAAGTAGAACAAAATCTGAGATTAATGTTGTGCCAAATAATGATAACAGAAAATAACAGTGATAAGATATAAATTTATTGCTCTCCTCAATAGCAAATAACTTATAAATACATATATACAAATGTACAGATGGTTTTATATATATATATATATATATATATATAATTCGTTTTTTAATTTGTTTTGCGAGATTTCTTATATGAAAATGTATGTTGAAACAGATATTGTTATACTTTGGGAAGGTCATGCTGCCAATAAAAACACATGTGCCTGTTGGTTTTCACTTCAATTTATTATAAGTTAAGTTTCCGGTTAGTTGGTTGGTTGGTTCGATAACTGAAAGGTTGTTTATATATTGTCAAAGCTCTTTCATCACACATTCTGTGACCTCCTCAGTGATTAGGTTTTATTTTGTGTCCCTCCCTTGTTCTGTCCTACACCATCTTTTTGTGTCATGACCCTCCCAAAGTATAACAATATATATATATATATGGGAGAAAGTATGACCCCAATGGCAGGGCTCAAGCCGTTTTGACGGCTATTTCTGTCCAGAAATAGCCGTCGAAATGGTGTGTGTGTGTGTATATATATATACACACACACACACACACATATATACATATATGAGGCTAAAGTTTACTTTAGCCTCAACAAAAACAAAGAGATATGTAGTCTTGATAACTGCTAATAAGTGAGAAACGATTGCATCGTTGATTACTTCTGCCTCTTTTGCTCATGCTGGGTGTGTGGATGGTCACAACCTTAATAATTCAACCCATATATTATTCAGTATACAATATGTACACACATATATATATATATATTAGTTTTTGTATTTGTTTTGCAAGATTTCTTATCTGAAAACGTGTGTTGAAACAGATCTTGTTATACTTTGGGAGAGTCATGCTGCCACGCATCTTTTGGTTTTCACTTCAATTTATTACAAATTTCTAGTTATTGTGTTCGATAACAGGATGGTTGTTTGTTTATTGTCAAAGCTGTTTTGTCACACATTCTGTGACCTTATCAATGACTGATTTGCTATTTTATTCTGTCTATAACCATTTTGTTTTTGTGTGTTGTGTGTTGTGTCTTTAAGACACTAGCTTATTTTAGCCTCAGTCACTGAGGAGGTCACAGAATGTGTGACAAAGAGCTTTGACAATAAATAAACAACCATCCAGTTATTGAACCAACCAACTGGAAATTTGCAATAAATTGATGTGAAAACTGACAGGTGTATTTCTTTTTATTGTCAGTATGACCCTCCCAAATTATAATGAATTGACATATAATGAGTCATTAAGATGTTGGAAGAATGCTTTACAGTAGTCATCCCAACTCATTGCGCGCTCTGAGTTCAAATACCCCTGTGGTCAACTTTGCCTTTCATCTTTTTGAGGTTGATAAAAAAAGTACCAGTCCAGTACTGAGGTCGATTCTTCCACTATAGAAAAAATCGGCTGTGTTCAGACCTGGAGAAGGTTGGGCTCCGCCAGGTTTAAAAGTACCCTAGACACGCTGTATGAAGGTGTCTCTATGAATCCACAAGGAGTGATGGGATCTTTATCCTTTTATATATATATATATATATATATATTAAAGTGTTAAATGATATTCAATGATTATGTCAAAGAACATAACCATTTACCATCTCAGGGTATGTCATGTATCATATTTTGTCTGATGAGGACGTACTGTTGTACATCCGAAATATGTATAATAAAATGTAATTGATCAAAAGAACATCTATTTTATTAATATTTATATTTTAATATATATATATATATATATATATATATCGTCATCATCATGCATCAATTTTCCACGCTAAAATGGGTTGAACGAGTTACCCTGATGCTGTGAGACAAGTCAGATCAAGTGACTGTGACATCGCCTTTGAGAGGTGCAATTGAGCAAGGTCAGCTGTTATCACCTCGTCCCGAGTCTTCCTACTCCGTAACTTCAATGAACTTTATATATATATATACACATATACATACATATACATATATATATATATATATATACATACATACATACATACATACATATATATATATATATTTTCTAGATCGATACAGGCGGACTATATGTACTTGAATTAAGGTATTTCTATCTGGCTAAAAAATTGTCATTTTGCAAAAAAAACACACTAGTGTTGATCATATTTTTTTAAATTGTAATATATATATATATATATATATATATATACATACATACATATATATATATACATACATATATATATATACATACATATATATATATGCATACACATATACATACATATATATACACACACACACATATATATATATATATATATATATATAGAGAGAGAGAGAGAGAGAGAGAGAGAGAGAGAGAGAGAGAGAGAGATGAGATATAAACATGCATAATATATATATATTTTACATATATTACAGATACATGTATGTTTTTTTTTATTTAAATGGTACATAATTTAACGATACACAGTGGACAGTTATGTATAACATTATTACAAACATTTCCATATCTTTGGAGGAAATATCTGTAACATTAAATCATTCAAATTGATAGGATAATAATTTATTGTGAAGAATATACTATTAAATAGCATTATCACAATAGAACTGCCCAAACCTTGAATATGATTGATTCTTGCTTTATTAACTTTCAACTTATTTCCGTGATTAACAATATGTGACAAAATTATCCATCAGAATTTTCAATAGGATAAAGTGAACAATATCATTGTTTTGGCTACAAACCCAGGTCCTGCTGCTCACAATAAAGAGGAGTAGAAAGAGATTAGCTCTTAACATCCTGCAATGATTTACCACAATATATCTAAAAACAGATTTGTCAATTTAAATGTTTATAACGTTTTTATAAGTAGACAGGTCATTGTGAAAATTTGCAGTATTTAGGTAAAGACTTCAATTTTTAATGTGATACTGACATAGTGCTGTTTTGTAAAGTCATGCTAATATGGTTTCAAGCAGTATAAGATATCAAGATTTAAATACAAGGTATTGATTGACTGTTTCTTTCTGTACTGGTTGCTATCGAGACCTGTGATGTCCTCTTGGTCCCCGGTCTGCTGTTTTTCTCTGCCAAATCACATAGGCATGACTACTGAGAAAGAAGCCTTGTGATGTGAAATGGCTGATGCAGCAGATATCACTAACTGGAGTCTAACACAATACTTTTTCCATGGAGCACAGCAGCCAAAAGTTACTCTCCAGCCAGTGGTGTAAAGTTTTTAACTGCCCCCCTCCACAAACACCACCACACGCACTTCGTTTGCTGTTTTTTTCTTTCTTTTTCATTTTTTACTTTTTTTGTCATTATAATATTAAAGGAATATAATAGAAAGAGAATTTACAAACATTTTGCAGCCAATTATAAAGTGTATGTGTCACTGTGTCAGTATCTACATCTATGTCTCTGTTTATATCCTGTAACTTAGGGGTTCAACAAAAAAAAAAAAAAAAAGCTGATGAATAAAATAATTACCAAACTTGGAAAAAAAGTACTGAGGTTGATATGATCCACTAGATCCCTTAAAGAGATTGACTGAGGCCAGTAAAAGAATAAAATGAATGATATTAACACTTTTATGAATGTATTTCTAATAATATACTGTATTGAATTTCATTAATGGAGTATTTTACTAAAATTATTAATTATTTCATTATTATCGCTTTTATTATCATATTTCTAATGAAAGACATAACTCATGGTTTTCCAATAATTTTGAAAATACAGAATTTAGAGGGATTAACTAAAATAACTTTCCCCTTATTAAGCTGGTATCTGGAACACAACTTAACAAAGATTCTTACATAAAATTATGATGGTTTTTAAATAAATATAAATACTTTGAAATAAACAGATCTTAACATAGAACCAGAGGTAGTTCCAGGCAGTTTGATATCAAAAAGGTTAATATAGTATTTGTAACATAACTTAATAAATGGTTCTTACGTCAAATTATGTTGGAAGTTATTAATTTAAATAGGAACCTTTTAAAATGGTTGGCTTTGTTTCATAGAACCAGAGGTAGTTTTGGACTGATTGGTATCAAAAAGATTAAAACAATTTCACAAACTGTTAGCTGTCAATGACTAAGAATTCAGAACTTCTAACAACTTGTTACAGTGATTGACCATTCCATTGACAGTTCTGTCACGGGGTGAAGGTACCAGAGATATTTCTATCTTTTCAATGTCTACAGGGTGAGATGCTGGCAAAGGTGACATCGTTTCCATCAGTCTTGACAACAAGCCAGAGCTATTGTACAGCACCATCGCCTAAAAATAACACATGGCAAGGAAGAAACTGAAATTTATCCAAAATAACGTACAAATAATGTAATTTAACAATAATAGTAAATGAGATTATTCATTATATTAACTCTTAATATCATGTAATGATTTAGAAGAAAATATTTATTTACAAATGGGTTTGTTAATTCAAATGTCTATAGTGTCTGTATTAGTGAACAGATCATAGTGAAAATGTGCAGTATTAGAGTGAAGACTTAGATGATGATGATGGTGATCATTTGACGTTCATTTTTGGTTGTCCCATTTGAGGTAAGTCAGATCAGGTGGCTGTGTCTTGTTCAAACAGAACTGTTGCTGGCTTGATTTCTACAACCACATTTACATTGTAAACTGGATGTTTTTTGTCATGACACCTACACAACCACTTTACAGTATGGACAAGGTGCATTTTATCATGGCACCATAACAACCACTTTAAAGTGTGGGCTACGTGCTTTTTGTTGTGATACCAGCACAATCACTTTATAGTGTGAACTGGGTGGTTTTTGTCATGGCACAAAAACAACCACTTTACAGTGTAGACTGGGAACTTGAGCAGGGGGTGTAAAGGCTTGGGTGAAGTATTAGGGTGCAAGAGGTGAATAATATAGTTGTAAGATTGGTAAAATGATCCACAAGTTTTCAACCTGTGAGTGTGTATATATGTTTGAATGTATGTAAATGTATATGTATGATTCTTGTACCTACATGGAGAATAACTTGCAAACATGTGTGTAGTACCCAGGGGAATGATTTTTGCAACTCATTGATTTTAAAACAGCCCGGAATGTTAGTTATATAATTGTTTGCACTCTTGGATATCATTCCCAGTGCCCCAATGACTAAATGTAATGCAATTGTTTTGAGATGCTACCTTCTGCTAAATTCTATTTCATGGTCCTTGTATTTACTGAGTTTCTTAAATAATTTTAGTGAGGTGTTTTTGTTGTGGCATTTATAAGATAAGTGTTCAACAAAATTTTTAATAGTATCTGGCCGATTAGCTTGGATTTCCCTATATTTTTGAATTCGAAACTTCCAGAAGATAGAGACTTAAGTATTTGGGTAATCTCTGTGTGTGTGTGTGCATGTAATATATTATTATTGCTTCGGAAAGTTTTAATTAGGAATTAGAAATATATGACAAGCTATTATAACAAGAATAATGTACAGCAATGGTCATAACAAACAACGATTAATGAGAAAATAACTGAAAAATAATTGTTTCTACTTTTGGCACAAGGCCAGCAATTACCCAGTGCATTACTGGTACTTCATTTTATCGACCCCTTAAGAATGAAAGACAAAGTTAACCTCAGCGGGATTTGAACTCAGAATGGCAAGGGCCGTAACTCTTTGTGTCAAAGAATGGTGTCCGACCCTCTACCAATACTGCTAATCCACAGCCCCTGAAAAATAATAATCACCAATGATACATAATCACAGAAAATATATTTATGTAAGGCTGTGTAGCAAAGACATTTGCTTCACAACCACATGGTTTTAGGTCTGATTTTCCTGTATGGTGCCACAGGTATATATCTTCTACTATAACCTGTGGCTGTGAGGGAAATTGGATTGATGGAAACTGTATAAAAGCTCATTATATATAAAATACAATAAACATTTGAAAGCCATTTTCCCTGCTAAAGCAGAGATAAGTCTTGCAAGTCCCATGAAAGTTTCTCTATTTTGCCCTATCCTCTGCTGATCAAGAAGTTTGCTTTGTAATCATAAGGTCATGTGTTTGATTCCACAGTGTGGCATCTTGGGCAGGTGTTGTTTACTATAACCTCAGATCAGCCCAAACTTTGTAAGTGAAATTAGGTAAATGGAAAATTTGGAAGCCTGTCGGATGGACTGTATCTCTAATACAAAGGGCCAGCCGTGTCATATGCAGTGTCACATTGCATCTCCCTGAAAATTACAATAAGAGCATGCACATCTGTGGAATGTTCATCGACTTACATATTAATTTCATGAGCAAGGTGTTCCATTTATCATATAACTGGAACTCTCATTGTTGAAACTGACAGAAGTCCATGATCCTCTGCATATCCCCTTCATTTCCTCCTCCATCATTTCCAGCTATATATTTTTTGGTTTTTCTCTACCTTCTTCCACATTCATTTCCATGGCTCTTGTCAACCAGTCACTTTCATCCTTCACACACGACTCAGCTTTCTCATTCCATGTATGTTTTCACAATTACAAAATTTAAACAAGCTGTGTATTGTTTATGTCTTCCATAAACAAAATGTCCTTCAGCTTAGATGTTCATTGAAAAGTTAGTGGAATAAGTGCCATAAAGTAGGGCATCAGGTCATAGGACACTGCCTAGTCTCATCCAATCTATACAGACATAGAAATATGAATGTGATGATGATGATGACATTACTTTCTAAAATTCACTTCACAGCATTCTATATATTATTATTAAAATTTCTTTCAACATCTAGACTAGCCATCATGAAATATTTTTTCTTTAGAAAGTTCTAAAATATATTTATATTGCATGTGATTAGCAGAATTGGCAGAGTGCAGGAGAAAATACTTTGTAGTAGATGGTTGCATCCTTTAAATGTTCAAATATTGCTGAGATCCATTATATATATTTTTTTTTTATTGTTTAGTCAGTCCTTCTTGCTCAGAACATGGGCCAAGCAGAATTCCTTTTCATGTCTTTCCAACCTCAAAAGGCCAAAGAAGGCCATGGGCATTGGACCAGACCTACTAAGTAAAAAAGAGATGAAAGAACAGTGTACATGATCCTATACATGTCTTTTGAGACTGGAGGGAGAGAAGATGGTATCCTCAAACAGGATACTTGGAACGGATGGGTCAGGCGGATCGAGTTTGGCTTGGACTAACACTGCCTCACTGCCTGCAGCCACTGCAGTTAGTGGACTAACACTGCCAGCAGCCACTGTCTTGCCACAGATCATAGGCCAGTTCCCCCGACATGCTGTTCTCAATGGCATATTCAGGAGGAGCTTGGACGCAGCTGACTTCCTATCACAACTGGAGCCAGCAGGCCTCGACTGCGGAGACAGCAAGTGCCCTGACAGAACTACCCTCTTCCCATTCAAAGGAGGTAGATCTCTCATCTGAGATGCCACATGCTGTCACACGTTCTCTACCTCCAACTTAATCACTTCAGCCACAAACCCTGGTACTGTGGCCCACAATGCAGAGAACAGGAACTAATACTGAGGCTTGTATGGTTGCTTCTCTTCACATTGGTCGCCATTGAACGTCAGCAGCCCATCTGAGAAAGGAGCCCTGCGAGGTGGGGTGGCTATTGCAGCAGGATTCACTGGCCATAGTTCGCGAGGTGCAGCACCAACACTACCACACCCCAAGCCCAGAGTCCATCCCCCTCTCCCTGTACCCTCCAATTCTTCTGACACTAGAGCCTTTGCTTTTCCCTTCCTTTTCCATTTTAAAATATTTGTAGTGTTTTATTAATTATTTTATAGTCATTAATTCATGTAGTTACTCATTAATCATTTCATCTGTCTGCTTATTGTCTGATTATATGAGAATATACAAATAGATATCACTGTTAAATTATTTCTAAATACTGCAGGGCATCCCAACCAACACTTTAATAATCCTACCAATCCACTGCTCTAGACTGATACTATATATTAGTGACTCTGGAACGATAGAAGATAAAACTGACTTCTGTTGGATTTAAACTCAGAACATAAAAAGAGCTGAAACAAATACTATAAAACATTTCAGCTGATGCTCTAGTCCTTCTACCATTTTCCTACTTAGATTAGAGGAAAAGCAAAGTTGACTTCAAGCAGGATTTGAACTCAAAGTGCAGAGAACCAAAACAAATACTACAAGATACATCAGACAATTCAACTACTTTGGAATATAAGTACAGTACAAAAGTAAATCTTTTGACAAGAGAACATCTGACTGGAGAGTTGTGAATTTATAGAACCATTTAAATGATGTAACTTTAGACATTTCCGTGAGAAACAGTTGCTCTTCACATAAATGATAAATGAGATTTATAACGAAATGTATAGTATTGCTGTAAAGTGATTATATACACTATAACTTAACCTATAATTCTAATACTTCACAAATGGATCACAGTAGTTGTTTTGATGATGTCCAAGCTATGTAAGGATGGTAAAGCAGCAAATATAGAAATGATGATGATGATGATGATATTACATTCAATTAAACTAGATCTGGAGTTTCTTGAATACAAAACAAAGAACATTCATATAAAATATCTCCAATTGTCTTTTAACTGATAAAATGTTTCTGTCATGAAACTGTTAATAGTCCAGGCCTCTCAATGCATCAAATCTAACAAATATATAAGTTTACATAACAATACTGATACCAAATGTCCACTATATCATTTCATTCCCAACAAATAAATCTTTTGAAAACATTTCCATCAGTTTTACATACAAACTTTGTAACTTATTTATATGTATAACTAGTAGAAACACTGCCCCATTGAAATGTTTCTGCTAGAAAATATATATAAATGTACACAAAAGGGGAAACTACACCTATCTTGTGCAAATGACACGGATTCACATCGATATTTTTGATTTTGTACATTATTTTAATTAATTCAATATTATTTTTTAAAGGATAAGCACATGGATATTGTTTTATATATTCAGTTAAAGAAGAGATTCTTAAATTTTTGGGACCCTGACCCCCCCCCCCCACCTCACATCCACATAAAACCCTCAGTACCCCAAACTCCTATTTCCAGAGAGACCTGCCTACACGCAAATTGTAAATAATATACGATAAACAAAATCATTAATTTATATATAATAATAAATATATATTTTTTATTTTACTGTATCTATAGATGTATCATTTAATATTTAATATAATATTATATCATATGTATACAATACTATAACATTATAAATAATAAATTCATAGCATTCCCCAATCCACCACCAAAAAAGAAACCTTTCTACATACGCAAATATATTCTTACTCAATAAAATAATGCACAAATTTATAACGCATATTAGAAACGTCAATAATATACCACTAAAACAGCCAATCCAGATGGGTTTTTAGGGAGGAGGTTCAATGAGAAGGATGAGTTTGGTGAAGTGAAAGGCTGAATAAGTCAGATCTCCACGCTCCATATTTTGAAGCTTGCACTGCTGCTTCCTAAGAAGGCAAGTGACCACACTGAATCCTTTCTCAACCAAATATGGTGTTGGAAAGGCAATGAAGAACAATTTGACTTTCTTCCAAAGCTCCAGATAGTTAAGTATAAGAAAGAATGCAAGACAAGTTTTTGCATTTATAAGAACGTTCACTTGCATGGGCAGAATGGCACTTACAGCATATCCATTCCTCCCAACGCCCCCTTTTCCTCTAGTGAAGCTTCTAGCTCACACTGTAAGATGGTTGTGATGGCGACATGGCAAAAAGCACCCAGCCGAAACTGTAAAGCGGTTGTGTATGCGTCATGAGATAAAGCCTCCGGCCCACACTGAAAAGTAGTCAAATAGGTGTCTTGACAAAAAGTACCCAGTACTCACTGTAAATGAGGTTAGCATTAGAAAGGGCATCCAGCTGTAGAAACCAAGCTCAAATTAGTTCTGTATGAGCAAGACATGGTCACCCGACCTAGCATTGCCCACAACAGAACAACCCGTCTAACCAATGCTAGTGTGGAAAAATGGACGTAAAACGGTGATGATGATGATACACACACACACACACACACACACACACACAAAGAAGATTAACATCTAGACAATTATAAAATTGTGATTGTCTGCTTTCAACAAAATACTTCCTTTTTTTTTATGTATTAATATTAATAGAAAATGAATGAACAGAAGTATTTGCCATGTAAATTTATAGAGCCTAAAAATATATATAAATACTTTTTTAAAATCATTTTGCTATTATAATGTACACATTCACACACACACACACAGGAGAAATGTACATATGTATGCAAGCAACCATCCATACCTACTACATCCACTCTCTCCATATTTTTCTCCTTATTTTTGACCTTTCTTTCATTAGAATATGTTTGTATTACTATACATAAACCTAAATACATACATTCATACACACCTGTATGTATGTATATACATATTTACATATGAAAATATATATATATATATATCATCATCATCGTTTTAACATCTATCTTCCATGCTAGCATGAGTTATAAATATATGCATATATATATATATGTGTGTGTGTGTAGGTAAAAGGTAATCAGAAATAACAAAATCAACGGCACAGTACATGGAAGAAATATATTAGTTTAATGCTTGAAATAGCAGGCAGAGAGTCTTAACGTTTCAGACACTAGTTCTTCATCATTAGAAGATAGTTAGAAATAGAAGATAAATAGAAAGTAAAGAGCGATGAGAGGAAGGAACAGGGGAAAATGAGGAAAAAAACACACAGGCCTATTCAGTCAGCCATCTTATATATATATATGTGTGTGTGTGTATTTATATAGTGAAAAAAATGTGAATGTTAGAAAATGTTCCATACAGATTATGGTATATAAGGGAAATGATAATTTTAAAAAAATGGGTTTGAAAAGCACACCTGGTATATATATAAAAAGGATCTTTATAACATGTATAAAAAACTGATGTTATCAAAGCTTGCTTTCTCCATTCTGGGTCTTCAAAACATTTGTTATTAGGTTAAATTGTTTTTTCATTAAAACTCCTGCATGCTGATTTATGCTTACATGGTCAAACTTCAGCAGAAAACAATGGAAACAACTAAACAACCTAAATCTGGATAAAAATATTGTTATAAAAGAAGCTGACAAAGGAGGCACAGTTGTCTTTATTATCGATACAAACCATAACAAATATATTATACAGAACATGCTACGAGACAATGCATATTATAAAGAAGCCAAGGAATACAAACGTCATAAGGTGATGAAACAACTCACTGATTTACTACACCCATACCAAACCTGTCTAACAGACAAGGAATTTGACTAGCTCATAAATTTTAGAGGTAAAACAAGCAATCTGCATGGCCTACCTAAAGTGCAGAAACACTAGAAACTAATTAATGAAACATGCAATCAAATGAAAACCAACTGTGTAAATGTACCCACACCAATTGACTTAAAACTAAGACCCATCATAGCAGACCTAATTTGTGAGACACATTGCCTAAGTAATTTCATAGACATCTTATTAAAATCTCTCAGCAAACACATCCTCCAGAGTTTTATATGAGTTTTACCAAATATAGTAAACCAAAATATTTACATGGTTTTATTTGATGTTGTGAACCTATATAGTAACATCTCTCATGACTACAGAATCAATACTATTCAACACTGACTAAATGCATTCCTTCATGAGCTACCAGACCGTATTAATAGAAATTTCATCATAGAAAGTCTTGAATTCATCCTAAAAATAACTACTTCATATTCAGCAAAACACCCTACCGATAGAAATCAGGAACAGCCAACTTAATCAAGAGAAAATACCCTTTAAATAGAATCAACGATAGCATTCAAAAAGCAAAAAAAGATTAATATTCAAGTCCTCCGAGAAACAAAACCAAAAAAGGAAAAAACGTCATACCATACATCTCAACCTTTAACCACCAAAACAAAAATTTATACACACATACAACTAAACATACCTATACTACAAAAAGACAAAAAAAAATGAAAAACCTCTTACAAAAATATCCTATTATTAAGAGTAAATGACAGCCGAAATCATTAAAATAATAATGACAAGGGCAGAGCTGCAAACCACAATTACAGAACCTCATGTGAAAAGATGTAACCGATCTCATTGTGGAATGTGCAACTACCTATTGGAAGGCCATGAATTTCACTTCAAAGACAGACCCATCTTCAAAATTAAGAATAACTTCTTGTGAAACTTGGAAAACATAATTTATGTTATAACTTGCTGAGGTTGCCACGAACTGTAGGACAAATGGGGCTGACACTCAGACAAAGAATGACAGCCCATAGGCAGCAAATCAGAAACCTGTATACTAGAAAGAACTCTCTAAGCAAACATGTGGAGGCAAAATGCTACCAAAATTCAATGTTTTCCAATTGTACCAATGTAATTATGAAATCACAGAACAATGTCAAATTGATAAAGAGAAAATGTTTATCAGAAAATTCAAACCAAGTTTCGAAAATCTTTTCAACACTAAAGGAAGGTAGAGTTACACCCCTTGTCACAGATTAAAAAAATGGTTTTACACACAAGCAACAACAACAAAAAAAATCAGTTGTACCCCTTACTTTAGCAAGGATAGAAGTGACCCAAACTATATAATCGAAAATCAGCATGCAGCAGGTTTAACAGAGTCAATTTAACCTAATAACAAATATTTTGAAGATCCAGAATGGAGAAAGCAAGCTTTGCTAACATCAATTTGTTTGTACATGTTATAAAGATCCTTTATATATATATATATATACTAGGTGTGCTTTTCAAACTCATTTTTTTAATTATAATTTTCCTTATTCCTTATATTTATTTATATACATACATATATATATATATTATTTGTATAAGAATATTTATGTATGCACATGCATATATAACAAATTACACATATACATATATGTATATACGTATGTGAATATATGTGTGTATATGTGTATGTACGTGAAGAGTGTGTGTGCGTGTATACATCCATTTGGAAGAATGTGAAAAGGAGAGAGAGAGACGAAAAGAGCAACAGATAGACAGAATTTAATCATGCATATAGTAAATCAGATTATACAGGATGATTTCATACCCAATAGCAACATCAACTGCAACAAGGGCAAAGGAGATGTACTAGACAAAAGAAACCACAGGGGCATCAAACTGATGAACCAAGACATGAAAGTCACTGATAAAGTTATACTATAACTAATTAAAAATAGTTAAACTAGATATAGTTTGGTTTTGCCCTATTCCTTGTAAGACAACTGCAAGAGAAATATTTTATTACCTCTTTCCATGCTGGCCTAGTTTGTACAGGTTGTCATAGTCTGTGACCAAATAGGACAGAGTAAACTCAACTCGCATTCCATATTTGGCATGGTTTCTATGACTGGATGCTTTTTCTAATGCCAACGGCCTTACAGATGCAGTTTTTCATGGCACTAACAATACCACTTTATAGATTGTACTGGGTGCAAGTTATCATGATACCAACACTACAGATGTTCATCCAGACTGAAGAACTCTCTGAAATTCTAATTGTCTCTGATCACCAGCACTGTAGCCTCAGGTCTCTCACCATGTTTACTTTTAGTGTCACACTGTATAATCAACGTAGGGAGACGGTCACTGAATAACCAGACTTGTCACAGTATTCGACATCCATCAAACAGATTGAAGTGAGTGAACTTAGCCACGCTGAGGCAGGTATAAGCATTAATGTCTTGGTTTATTACATCCAGAATTCTCATTATATTCTTCACAAAAGAGCAGCTATTTATGTTAGTTCAAGTCTGACAAAGTGTCTAATGTTTCCTCAAATATAAACAAAAGACCATTAACTCAACAATATAACACATGAAAGGACTTTATTGTTATTGACAGCGATGATGATGATAATAATAATTTTCATTTTATAAGGTTTCTCTAGCAACCGGTTGCTATGTAAAATGTGTTAATTGGCTTCAGGTCAATGACTAATCTCAGAAGCTCAATATTATTATTTATATCAATAATAATAACAATACAGTCACCTTTATATAGATGATATCAAGCTATTTGGAAACAATGATGGGCAGCTGGAAGGTTTACTGTACACAGTGAAACAATTCAGTGATGACATCCATATAGAATTTGGACTGGACAAGAGTGCAAAAGCCAATTCAAGAGAGGGTTGTTCTCTAACCATAAATATATTTTCATAGACCAACAAACTACCATAAAAGAACTTAATGAAGAGTTCTACAAATATTTTGGAATTAATGAAGGAGATGGAATCCAGCATGCAAGTATGAAGGAAAAGATACGGAAGGAGTACATAAGGAGAGTGAGACTGGTAACAAAAAGTGAGCTAAAATCCTGCAACAAGTTCAAAGCCATTAATAGTCTAGCAGTACCAGTTGTATGTAACATACAGCTTTAACATCATAAACTGGAACCTACAAGAAATACAAAGGTTGGACACTAAGACAAGGAAATTATTGACAACAGAAAAAATGCACCACCCTAAAACTGATGTACATAGGCTGTATATCTCAAGGAGAGAAGGTGGAAGGAGGCTCTGACAACTGGAAGCTGCATAAAAAACAGCAACTATTGGATTGGATAGCTACCTCCACCACACCAGAGATGAACTCCTTATGCCTGCACTCAAGCATGAAGGAATTAAGAAACTACACTCAATAACAAAAGAGGCAAGAAAATTTAGGCAAAAACTGAACATGGAACAAGACATACCCATAGAAAATCAACAACAGAGTGCTGCACAGCTAGCCATGACTGTGAAGATTAAAGCAAAGAAACTCCAAACCATGGATGGAAGGCAAAACCACCACATGGTAGATTCACAGAACGACTTTCTGACAATGATATCAATCAGCATGGCTCACTATCCTGACTCAGAAGTGCTGGTTTGAAAGCAGACACTAAGGGACTCTTAGTTGCTGCACAATACCAATCTCTAAACACTCGGGCCTATAGACAGAGAATAGTGAAAGGTGGGACTAGCCTTCTATGCAGAATATGCTACAAACATGAAGAAATGGTAGATCATGTTATCTCCAGGTGTCCAGGGCTGGCAAATACTGACTATATCAAAAGACACAACTGCATTGCCAAATATGTGCACTGGATGCTCTGCCGCTCTCATGACATCCAAACTTCTGACGAATGGTAAGAACATCAACCACACACAGTCATGGAAAAGGGCAACATATCCATCTTGTGGGATATACCTGTGATACTCGTCCAATCCTTGTTAGAAATGAACATAATATGATGACAACAACAATGATTCAACTTGTACAGCAGGCCATTCTCTTCATCACCTATCAACTGGAAGTCTCAACCATTTCAGTACCTGCCAATGGTAGTAACAATGATGCTACTAGAGTAGTTCTGGTTGCTTCACCTTCACTGTAGCACCAATGTTTAGATATTTTGTGGTAAATCATTAAATGATGTGAAGAGTTAAGCATTGTTGATATGAAGCTGCATGTAAGCAATTGATGCTCACACACACACATACATGCAAGCAATTGATGCTCTCACACACACACACACACACACACACACACACACACACACACACACACACACACACACCCACATAAGCAAATATACAGATATACACATACATAAATGCATCCATCCATCCATTAGATGCAAGCATATACACACATACATGCATGAATACATTCACATACAAATGTACACACTCATACACACAGTGAGCTTCTTTACAATTTGTGTATCAAATTCATTGACAAGGGATAAGTAGTTGGCCTGAGGTTATAATGGAAGTCACACACACATATACAAACAGGATTTGTGAAAGTAAAAATAAAAACTTAATAGACTCACATTTCTAATTTCTTCATTTTTTATCAATGTTCTCAAGGCAACCAATGCACACAGCTGAACGGAGAAATGTGTATCTTGACAGGCGAGATCTAGGAGGCTAGAAATAAACACAAATCTAATGAATATATATAAATTTATATATATTTATATATGGAGGCACTTGGCTTACTGGTTAGAGCATTGGCCTCGCAATCGAAAGGTTGTGAGTTCAATTCTCAGACCGGGTGATGTGTTGTTTTCTTGAGCAAGACACTTTATTTCACATTGCCCAGTTTACTCAGCTGTAGAAATGAGATGATAGGGACTGGGGTCCATATCATTCCCCTGCAAAGTGGTCATGGAGGTGCCACGGCAAAAAAAGAACCCAGCACCCACTGTAAATGAGGTTGGTGTTAGGAAGGGCATCCAGCTGTAGAAATCAAGCCAGAATCAGTTCCTGTCCCACCCTTGCAAGCAGGGAAAAGCGGACGTAAAATGATGATGATGATTATATATATATATCATCACCATCATCATCATCATCACTTTACGCCCGCTTTTCCTTGCTTGTAAGGGAGGGACGGGAACTGGTTCTGGCTTGATTTCTACAGCTGGATGCCCTTCCTAACACCAACCTCATTTACAGTGAGTGCTGGGTGCTTTTTCGTGGCGCCTACACATCCACTTTACAGTGTGGGCTGGGTGCTTTTTTGCCGTGACATTTCCACGACCACTTTGCAGTGGAATGATAGGGAACCCAGTCCCTATCATCTAATTTCTACAGCTGAGTAAACTGGAACAATGTGAAATAAAGTGTCTTGCTCAAGGAAACAACACATCCCCCGGTCTGAGAATTGAACTCACAACCTTTCGATTGCAAGGCCAATGCTCTAACCACTAAGCCATGTGACTCCACTATATATATATACACATATCATTTTAATCACTTAGCCAGCCAACACTATAAATACTCACTAATACCCACCACTATGTCCAAAATAATTGCACCTTTTCCACCTATTCAACTAAAATCAAGTAACATTACTAACTCCACCCCCACCACACATATATGTGCATATATATGTGTGTGTGCTTGTGTATCTGTGTACATATGACCCCAACAACACACAAACACTTCCACCAGCACACCCACTCACATACACCTGCACATATATACACTAGCACATCCTCATAACTGCATATGCACATCCACACACACACACTGATCACCATCTGCACGTGCAGTTAAACCTGCACACACACGGCTAGCTGTCACTACTAATACTCACCAACCCCCACAACTATGGCTAGAATACCCACCCATATTAAAACTTACACCAATTAACTTTACTAACTCATCCCACCACATATACCTGCACACACACACATATATATAAAAGACGTAAAATAAGAAAATTATAGTAATTAACTCACTTAAATTTAAGTAAGTGAGGTAATTACTATAATTTTCTTATTTTACGTCTTTTATATAATTGTTCTACATCTCTTTGTATTGAACCACAAAGTTACTAAGACAAAACTTATAACTCTGCTTGCGTAAGTATACATCTGTATAAATATGTTGGTAGATATACTAATTCTTTATATATATATATATATAAATATCCCTTCTACTTATATATATATATAATTTGTTGGAAATACAACAAATATAAATGTTTATAAATGATTCAGAGCACTCGACAGTTTCTGGAGTAAATATTCAATGATATTAAATAAATGGAAACTATATTTATAAAATCATATTTATTCTATTATATATATTTCAAGGGTACCAAAAAACTTTGGTAAGTTTTCATCAGATAAAATGCAAAGAGTGTTTTATAAATTTTGACATAGCCAAGGAATCAGTTGAATTTCCTTGGGTACTAATTTTCTTACTATCCAACGAAATTCAACTGATAAGGTATGATTTCCTTGGCTATGTCAAAATTTATAAAACACTCTTTGTATTTTATCTGATGAAAGCGTACCAAAGTTTTTTGGTACCCTTGAAATATATATAATAGAATAAATATGGTTTTATAAATATAGTTTCCATTTATTTAATATCATTGTATATATATATAGTGGTGGAACACTGGAAGGTAATATCCATGGGACAAGTTAGGTAGAAGTGGTTACACAACAGTTAGTTCACCATACCGAGAACAATTGTTTCACCTTATCGGATCCTCAGCTCGGAATGGGCATGGTTATAGGAACAGGAAGTACAACCGTACGAAGGCGCATGCGCAGAAACCCGGTAACTTCGCACAGGCAATACTAGACTGCGTGTGAGAGGTGTAAGGGAGATAACTGCGAAAGTCCGAAAAGTTTCTGGATTGAAAATAAAATTACAAAGAATCAGTCCGGAGCCTTGTAGTTATGCAATAGGTGTTTGGCGATGTGTGGACAACGTGTGAAAAATTCATTTCTCGTGTTTAAGCAATCACTATTGCGTAATCTCTTTAGAATAGTTATTCGTTCATTAATACATAAGCCACACGTCGGATTTCCCCTTGCGTATGGCTTGGACTTAGTGATGGATTTCCATTGAATGGAGTAGTCTATACTTGAGTCCTTGAGGGACCATACGTGGCACGCGAGTTTCATGTCTGTCCGGGTACTTGAAGGTAGACTGGTGGTTCAGGAAACGTTCCTTAAATCGGCCCTCCGCCATGCCCACATAGGATTTGACCTCCTGTGGTTCGTTTGGTCGGTTGGAAGTGACCACAGCTTCATAAATTACGGCTGGTGTGTTGCATTGCTGTTGAAGTGGGCAAGCTTCAGGCTTACGGCAAGAACATCCTGGTGGGGTGTTGCTATATATAAATATATATATATGTGTGTGTGTGCTTGTACATCTGTGTTTGCACACATCACAAATACCACCACCACCACAAACAGCATATACACACGCTTAGACACAAACACATGCACCATCCACTCCATCACCTTAATCACCACCTTCACCACCACCACTGCCACCATTACACCATCCATACCATTTGCCCTGGCAGCACCCACTTTGTCATATAGAGTCATTCACCCACACTCAGCAAATTATCTATCAACTCCCTCACCCACCATACACTCCTTTGAACCTCCTTCCCCTACACTTTATTTGACCTCTGACCATAACACCCCCACCCCTAGTCCTCCATTAGAAGTCTGCTACCACCATCTCTCACATGCACACACACTTCCTGTGGCTTCCACTCACCCACAATTTTTTTCTCTCCCACTCTACACACAGCCACTATACAGGGTATAAGAGGTAAATTGGGACAAGTTTCAACAGGGTATATTTCTAAATGTATAGATTTTGTTGGAGTCTAAGTTTTAAATATTACCAACTTGAATAATCAGTTATTCATTTGTTCAATCTGAAATAAAAAATAGTATGTTAATAAAGAATTAAACTGTAGAAGTGTAATTGCCAACTATTCCATGTCTGCAATTGTGTTGCGGAGATTGTTAGAGCCACAAAGTATGCCAAATCTACTGTTTTTAGAGTTGTAGCCAATTTGGAAAAAAGTCAGGATGTTCAGTGAAAGCTTTACAGTCCTTGCAGTGACCGAAAATGCACACCTTGCTTCTTAGAAAGACTTAAAATATCGATTGAGTCGAACCCATCAAAATCGATGGCAAATTTGGCTCAAGATTGAGGAATCAGTAAAATGACCGTTTCTAGGTCTGTGAGACAAGACCTCTATATGGAATCATACGTGCGGAGACACCGTAACATCCTAACTAACCACTCAAAGCCATTTGAGTTGAAAGAAGTCCCAAATTTCTTAATTATCTGAAACATCCTGGCGGAGACGTCCGCATCGTTGTTGATGAAAAGAAGTTCATGGTAGTTGAAGTTGCAAACCGTCAACACTTACAAGTGATAGCGTACGACCTTGCCCAAGTTCCTTCAGCTATGTATTGCAAGAATCCGGCTTCCATTATGGTCTTTGGGGCTGTTGCAAGTGATGAGAAATTGATGCCTCCATGTTTTATTCAAGCGGGTCTTAAAATCATCACAGCAGAGTATCTCAAAATCTTAGAAGAAGTTTTGATGCCTTGGATTACGATGCAAATTGAGTCATGTTTGTACAAGATTCCACGCCTACTCATTCTTCGAAAACAATGCAAGAATATTTGAAGAAAGAATTGCCCATGTTTGTCCCTAAAGATATTTGGCCATCTAGCTCACCAGATTTGAATTTGTGAGATTTTTGGCAATGTGGTGCAGTTGAAATAATATACAATGCAACTTCTCACAACTGTGTGTCTTCACTGAAGGCGTTGATCAAGTGAGTATTTGGTAAAATGAAAAAGGAAGAAATAGTTAAGGCATGAGAATCATTTTGTAAACAGATTGAACTGGTAAAGAAAGCAAATGGCAGTTACATTGAACTGAAATAAGTGCTAAACAGTACACAATAAAGTGGCATAAACATAGAACTTGCAGTGTTTGATTTTTCTGAGTTATACCAATTATAATAAAAAATATTTAAATGGTCCCAATTTACTTGTTATACCCTGTACACTTCAGACTTACCAGCCTGAATACAAAAACCCATCCTTGACCATACTAGATAGAAAAATCCACCCCAATCACCCCATCTATACACACACTCGTGCAACCACACAATATGCACCAATAATCACACATCCCTGCCAAACACACATACAAACATACACATGCGCACATGTATGTACAAATGCATACACAGGGATATGTGTGTATGGATCATCATCATCATCATCATCATCATCGTTTAACGTCCATCTTCCACGCTTGCATGGGTTTGGACGGGAATTTTCCCACTTGAGGCAAGAGTGGTTGTCTTGCTCATATAAGACTGTCTGGCAGGTTTTCTACGGCTGGATGCCCTTCCTAACACCAACCACATTTACAGTGTGGACTGGGAGGTTTTTACCGTGTTACCTACACGGCCACATTACAGCGTGGACTGTGTTTTTTTTTTGTTGTGACACCTACACGACCTCATTTATTTCGGACTGGATGTTGTGGTACCAACATAACTTTACATTGAAAGGGGTGGTGTGGATGGGGTGGGGGTAGTGGGACAGGTGTGTATTTTTGTTAAGAGGTGCCTACTGACTGTAGGTTTCGCTTTGTACTTAGGCAAGGTGGGTCTTCTGTATTACTGTGTAGCACCAAAGAACTTGGTCCAGTGACATTGTCTTGGAGAGGTGTAAGTGTGTGAGGTCGGAATTTATCAAGTCGTCCCAGGTTTTTCTGGGTTTGCCTACTCCGTGGCTACCGTCTATTTTTATCGCCCTGCACTTTTTTATACAGCTGTCATCTTTCATGCGTATCACGTGATCATACCAACGTAGTCTTCTCTCGAGTAAACAACATCTGATCCCTCTTATTTCTAATTTTTCCCTTAGTTCATTTATGCTTTGCCGTTCACGTATATTACTATAACACATCCAACGGAGCATGCAAGCTTTGTTCCTCTGCACACAATGCCCAAGTCTCACTGCCATGTAACATTGCTGTTCGTATGCAGGCATCATACAGCCTGTCTTTCATTTTTAGAGAGAAACCTTTAGCGGCCAATAGTGGTATAAGCTCTCTGAACTTTTTCCATCCCGTTCTGACTCTAGCTACTGTACTTTCAGAGCACCCTCCACCACTGCTGATTTTGTCACCCAGGTAACGGAAGGTGTCCACTATTTCTATAGAACCATCTGTGCAATGGAATGAGCTAGTATTCTGTGGGCACTTGCTGCTACTTATTGCACCTGAGCACCAGCCACATATAAAATCTATATTCTTAGTTAGCTTACCTGTGATCCCAATACATTTTTTATGCACCCATACTTTGCATTTGGGACATAAAATGGAGTTTCTGCCTACTCCTTTCCTACACACTGAGCATGGCCATTTCCCAGATGGGACCAGTGCCCTATTTTCCTTCCTACAAACTAGAACTTTAGTCTCAGACAGGTTAATTTTAAGGCCTTTTGATTCTAGGCCATGCTTCCATGTTTGGAATTTCTTCTCTAGTTCAGCCATTGATTAAGCTATGAGCGTTAGATCATCTGCGTATAGGAGTTCCCATGGGCAGCCGGTCTTGAACTCCTCTGTTATAGCCTGAAGGGCAATAATAAATAGTAGGGGGCTAAGGACGGATGTGTACACATATACATGTATGTGTTTGTGTGCATATTCATGCATGTATGCATGTGTCCACACATTCACACAAACACTTCCACCAACAACACACTTAACATCCACATGTGCACATATGCATCATAATATGCATCCCATTTACAAACAACTGCCAACTACACATCTGCACCCCTCACCTCAACCCCCACACCCACATGCTGGACTACTCCCTCTCCTATTACTACTCCTCCTCCCTTTTCTTTTTATTTTCTTTCTAATTTTTTTTTTTAACACTTTTCCTTTTGTATTCTGTCTTTTCCTACACTCTGAATGCTGTTTTTCCTGATGAAGGGTAAATGCCTGATATGTTGACTGTAATTCACTCTCTCTTAAGCTTGAAACTAATACCACTTTATGTTAATGCATACTCTTGTTTGTTCATTTTTTGTTTTCTTAATATATATGTATATATATATATATATATAATGAAAAACAATGTAATCTCTGATCAAGACGAGGTGAGAGTATATTTGAGTACATATAAAATTAAGAAAACTCCTTGTTAGAACAGCTGTTACAACAGCTAAATGCTGTGAAAGACAGCGATGGGGAAAAAATGCCTCAGAGGACAGCAGCAGCAGCCAGTGGCCAACAGAGAGACAATCCACAAGGTGGGTGACAGGCAGATGAAATATAGAAAAGATTGAAAGAGGAGGAGGAAAAGGAGAAGTGTGTTGGTGCATAGAAGTGACTGGAAGAAGGAAACAAAGAAAGGCAATGTACAAGACAAGTTTACACATTCACCCTCATCAGCTCTCAAACCAACAAAATGGTTTGCAACTATTTTATATATATATATATATATATACTCTGGACAGTAATGTATTAACATACCACTCAATTGAGTGCTTTGTGATTGCCTCAAGCAACCCTATTAGTACTTATGGCAGCTACAATTTCGATTCATACTTAATATAATTTTATTCTCCTGGATTCATGTATGCAATCGATAATTGTTCAGTTATTTTTGCTTACAAACACTAGTTGAGAGCTTTTGTCGTGAGGTGGTGAAAATCCTTTCGTTTTCACACCCTGTAAACAACTGCCAAAACTTCCTCCTTTGAAATAGGTCATGTGACAACACAGGTAGGATTACTACTATGGCAAAAATGCCTCTGTCTTGAGACTAAAGTTTGCTACAAGGAACAAAGCCTGCCGATAAAGGGATCTCTGGTTCCATTGTGGAGGAGCACACATGTATTGCATGGCCATGTAACTTGTTATATAACTTCCAGGAGTCCCAGAAACCTATCTGAGATTTTCATCAATTATATCAATTTTAATCAACAAGAGACGGTTCAGGCTAGTTTTCAACCTTTATGTATTTATCGTTGTTGTGGTAGATGTATGGCCACTGTCTTTCATCGTTTTTCTTGTCACGCTTTTTAAGTGTTGTATATATTCTGGATGGTAATGTATTAACATACCGCTCTATTGAGTGCTTTCTGATTGCCTCAAACAACTCGATTAGTACCTGCTGTATGGCAGCTACAACTTCGATTAATACTTAATATAATGTATGTATGTGTGTATGTATGTATGTATGTGTGTATGTATGTATGTGTGTGTAATGAGCATCCTAAATGCAAAAAATAACTGTAATGATAGTTGATCACTATAGATAATGATTGAGAAAATTATATTTCAAATATACACAACAGAAATAAAAACAAATATAACACAATAAGCATTTTAAAGCTATTTTCCTTACTAAATCAGGTGTTAACACTGCAGACTCCATCATAGGGTCCTTTTTGAGGTAATGTTTTATAGTCAGATGCTCTTCCTGGCACCAAACACTTTAGTCATGTTTTACGACATACAGGGGCAAGGTGTATCTGTTTTAAGTGGGATATACACAGCACATTATATATATTTACATACAACATAAAAGAAAATATTTTAATTATCTTTAAAATTTCTACTTACTTCAGTATTGCTTTCTGCTCAATTAATTCTGTACACAGCAGATTGGAATGGATGCCTAAATTGCCACAAACACCTATATTAAGAGTGGAAATAAAAAAGAAAACATGAATATATATATACATACATACATATATATGTATATACGTTAAATGATGATACATATACGCGCGAGATACGGTCTCCCGACCATTCTCGCATCAAGTGGAACAAAACTATCTAACCCAAGCTAGCGTAGAAGATGGACGATAAACGATGATGATGATGGTGATGATGATATATATATAAAGAACAAAGAGAGTGTGGCAAGATACCAGGTGGACCATAACGCACCAGAGTACTTAATACTTAGGGTAGTAGAGTGGGTAATAGGAAAAGAGTCAGGACGCCGATGGCTGAGCTCCGGCCATTTCGACAGCTAGATCCAAACAGTTCAGATCTAGCTGTCGAAATGGCCGGAGCTCAGCCGTCGGGGTCCTAACTCTTTCTCTCTCTCTCTCTCTCTCTCTCTCTCTCTCTCTATATATATATATATATATATATATATATATATATATATATTGTTGTACTTTGGGACAGTCATACTGCCAGTAAAAAACACACACCCCTGTTGGTTTTCACTTCAATTTATTACAAATTTCTGGTTGATTGGTTTATTTACATGTCACTAGTCGATTGCTTGTTCTATCTGTGTGCGTCTGGTTTGTTCCTTAATTACTAGTTGCGATGTTGTTGCTATTCCACTTACGTTTTCAGTTTAATTTTGGTTGGAGTTCATTTATGTTTGTTGCTTCTATAATCTGTCAGAGTATTGTGTCTTTTCTGTATGTGGATATCATTTTTATCTCTATGTTCGATTTTGGCATGTTGGTCGAGTGCTGATGAGTTCTTTGCCTCTAGGAGTTCTCATCAGTATTCATTTATCCTTTCTCCTATGCTAAAGGCTGTCTCACCTATGTAAGTTGTTTTCTTATTCCTCTTATGCTATATATTATGTCCCTAGTTTTGCAGTTAATTTGTGGGCTTAATTTGCAGACTATACATTTCCTATCAGTGCAGGGTTTTTTTTTTCAAAAGGATATATTCTACTAATTAGGGTTTTTATGGGAACACCTGATCTTTCAGCTATCTTAATATTTAATTTTAGTTTGTCTAGAGCCCTTCTAAATCTGTAAGCTAGTTCGCCCCAGGGCGTTGCATTGACGGACATTACACTCCGGTATTTATTGCTATCATACCATGAGTTGGTTTTATTGGTCTTTTTAATTCTTTCTATCTTATTCCAAAATTTGCTCCTATACATGGGGCAAATCCCATTTGCATCATTTTCTACTACCTTTTTTCCATTTGGTCTTCGCTCCTTTATATACCCTGTTGTTTCTCTGATTGTCACCAGACAACTGCATGCAATGGATGAAGTGTTGTATGTGTCCTTCTAATTCTTTAGGACTGCACATGTGGGACATATTCCTCATCACTCTTACTAAATCCGCAATCAGTATATTAACTTTCATGTTATCCGAAACGGCTGAATTTCGGTGGATCAGGTGCTTGGAGATCATGGGTTTGGCATAATGTGAATGGAGGATTTGTGTCCTATTATTAATAGGTGGATTGGCAGTATCAGTAGAGGGTCGGATGTCATGCTTTGTAGTATAGAGTTATGGCTCTTTATGATCTGAGTTCAAATCCCGCCAAAGTTAACTTTGCCTTTCATCCTTAGGGGGTCGATAAAATAAAGCACTGGGGTAATTGCTGGAAATTTCATTTGCATATAGTAAATAGAAGACATCAGTTGGAAATGCTCATTTGAATATAGATTTTCAAAGAAATTCTTTAAATCCATCAGCTAATGACCTCCACCCATCCCAATCACCACCTTCCCCTACCACTAGAAAATGTATGAATACCACCATATCCAATGACAGTCGACTTTCTGATGATTTCCTTCAAATGAAACAGTTCTAGTCATGTAGAAGCCATTTCTATATTAAACATTTATACTCTGTTATGTATTGAGTATCTTACTTACTGTGGTTACCCCCGATTGAACCCGGAATACACATATATATATATAACCAAAGATTAATAAGGTTCATTGATTACTCAATGAATACAGTTTTACAATAGATTAAAAGCATTCAACAGTGGATTTTCCTGGAATTTTTAATATTATTCAAAATATTTATAAATGAAGATATTCACATAATCAAAATATATGCTTTATTATATATATTTCGAAGGTACTGTGTTGTTTTTTCAGTATGTTCCAATACTGGAATTGAAATATCAAGACCGTAGAGGTATGTCATTATCAAATCATATATTTTATCTGACGAGGACGTACTGAAAAAACAACACAATACCTTTGAAATATATATAATAAAGCATATATTTTGATTATTTGAATATCTTCATTTGCTAATATTTTGAATAATATATATACATATACATATATAACCATAAAATAAAAGTATAATTAAGAGAAGTTCAAAATTAACCCTTTTGATACCAAACTCCTGAAACTGGACCTGGTTCTCTCGTACAAAACTGCTTGTTTTAAAATGTTCATAATTATCTTAAAACCTTCATCATAATTTCATTTAAGAATTGTTTTTGTTAAATAATGTTCCAGACATCAATTACTAATGAAAAGTTAACTAATTTACTGAATTTCTCAAAAGTTTTCATTATTTTCAAAATTAATTGAAATATATGTATGTATGTGTCCATGTCTTTTTTATGTCTGCTGTTTGTTTATATCAGGAAATATAATATGAAATGATCGAAATATTTAATACTTACTGGCAGCATGTGATCTGGTTTTATGAATGGGGTCTTTCAGTAACTGAGTAATTATTGGTATGTATGGTATAAGGGTTTCATAAAGAATATCATTATGAAAAACTGCATTACCAACTGCATATGATGCACTCTGCAATATGTATAGATTAGACATGACTGTGATTAAATATATATGTAGAGAATGAATGAGAAAAGAAACTACCCCTAACACACCCAACAGAATGGCCAGCCATTGAAGTTGACAGTTATAGCCTTATAGAAGCAACCAAAGAAATGAAAAATGGTAAAGTTGCAGGACCATCAGAGATAGCTGTTGAGATGCTAAAAGCATCAGAAGTAGGAGTCAAACTAATAACCCACATAGTCAAGCAGGTAACACAGGACAGTGTCATAGCCAATGACTGGTACAGCAGTACAATAATAAATTGCTACAAGGGCAATGTTGATGCCCAAGAAATGAGCAACTCTTTAGAAAAAGTCAAACTAGATGAGATGCAGAGAAGTTCTTAGCCAAAAATAACCCAGTATATTTAGCTTTCGTTGACCTAAAAAAAGCATTTGACAGATACCCTGATCTATTATCTGGTGGTCCTTAAGGAAATTAGGTGTAGAAGAACGGCTTATGAGAGCAGTGCAAGTCATGTACAGAGGAGCAAAGTGAGAGTAGGAAATGAGTTTAGTGAGGAATTCAAGGTACAAGTAGGAGTTCATCAAGATTCAGTTCTTATCTCACTACTATTCATTATAGCCCTCCAGGCTATAACAGAGGAGTTTAAGACCGGCTGTTCATGGGAACTTCTCTATGCAGAAGATCTGGTCCTTATAGCCAAATCCATAAATGATCTAGAAAATAAATTCCGATGATGGAAACAGAATTTAGAATCAAAAGACCTGAGAGTAAACTTAATCAAAACTAAAGTGCTAGTGAGTAGGAGAGAAGATAGGACTCTGATTCCTTCAGGGAAGTGGCCCTGCTCAATATGTAGAAAGGGAGTTGGCATAAACTCCATACAGTGTACATGATGTACATCTATCTAACACAAGAGATGTAGTGGGATAATGGATAGACTAACAGGAAGGGAACACTTTGTTTGTAGAAGATGTATGTGGGTAACCGAAGGGGAAGATAGTCAGTGATGTAAGCCTATTCCAGTCAATGGAAGGGCCCATAGAAGTGGTTGGTAGCTTTTGCTATCTAGGCAACATAATTAACAATGGAGGAGGGTGCTCTGAGAGCATAATAGCTAGAATAAGGATAAGATGGAAAAAGTTCAGAGAGCTACTCCCACTGTTGACCACAAAAAGTTTCTCCCTGCATACAAAAGGAAAGCTCCCAGCACATCATATTGTTAAAACAGAATGACTTGTAATAGTTAGGACCTTATAAGAAGTGTAGAGATGTAGATGAGAAAAGGAGTAGACATAAACGAGAAAGATATAAAAAAGCAGTAAGTGTATACAGAGAGTTCATAGCAAAGATTATAAATTGTTGTTGATGTGTGGCAGATGGACTTTCTTGTTGGGCGTGATAAGTCAGAGTTGACAGGTGAATGTTTACTCTATGGATATCACAACTTATAATAACTTTATTTGCAAAGAATTACATAGGAAATACAGGAACACAACCAATGCAACCCTAATGGATATTAACAACGATGGATTACGTATAGTGAAAAAATTGTACCTAGCCAACAGAACTGAACCCTTTACCCCTAGGAGCACCACATTCAACTTAAAAAACCACAAAGGCAATTTCGTATCAAACTAATCCATTACACTAATATGTCCATCAAAATCAGACATAGGAAAAATAAGGAAACACATCCAAGATAGTATTAATTTTAGACTAATAACACTGTGTAACATATATTTTGTTCCCCAGTTCTAAGTGTCATTTCCTGGTTTGTTATATCCCATTATTATCAAAAAACACTATTATTTAATCAGAAGTTTGGGTTTGTGGTCAAGAGTTTGATATTTCGAAATTTTTATATTTTTCAAGAAAAAACACATGTTTTTTTAATTTATCAGTTCATATAATTAAATCAACAGAGTATATATTTATTTTATTACACAAGCTTATCAAAAGCAAACAAGTAAAAACAAATAACACTTATAAAGCAACTTATACACGTCAGAAATGACTGGATTTCCTGGATTTGCGGTTGTAGTCCAGGTCGCATTCCCGCACTAGCCCCCAGATATAGTCCCCCATTATTTTTTCATTGTAGTGGCCCTGGTACCTCCGCTCTATCTCTTTCACATCTTGGTGGAATCATTCACCTTGTTCTTCTGAGTAGGCGCCCATATTGTCCTTGAATTTTTCCAGGTGAGCGTCCAGCATATGGAGTTTAAGCGACATCCTGCATCCATTGGCGCCAAAAGCCTTTATCAGATCCTGCACCAGTTGCTGGTAGTTTTCAGCTCTGTAGTTGCCCAGGAAGCCCTTAACAACTGCCTTGAAACAGTTCCATGCTGTTCTCTCAATCCTATTGAGCTTATTGGAGAACTCGGTAGATTCAAACACCTTCTTTATCTGAGGTCCAACAAAAATTCCACCTTTGATTTTGGCCTCAGATAACTTGGGGAAGAACTCAAGAAGGTACTTAAAAGTGGCTGATTCTTGGTTGAGAGCCTTCACAAACTGCTTTATCAACCCCAACTTAATGTGCAGTGGCGGCATGAGCACAATCCTGGGATCAACCAGTGGCTCCCACATGACGTTCCGGGTCCCAACTACAAATTCTGTTCGCTGCTCCCAGTTCTTTCTTTTGTAGTGGTCAGAGGTGGCTCTGCTGTCCCAAAGGCAGAGGAAGCATTGGAATTTGATAAAGCCTCCTTGGAGTCCAGGCAGGAAAGCCACCATCTTGAAGTCTCCAATGATTTCTCAATTGTACTGGTTGTATTACAGAGATTCCAAGTGGACTTTCACACTGTAGTAATCTTCCTTCAGGCAGACTGAATGAGCTAGGGGCAGTGTCGAGAACCTGTTTCCATTGTGGAGGAGGACAGCCTTCAAACTTGTGGTGGAGCTGTCTATAAATAGCCGCCACTCCTTGGGCACAAACAGCACCCCAATAACGTCAAACAGTCCAGGCATGTCATGGCAGAAGCAGAGGCCATCCCTAAGAGTGTAAAAGCCTAAGAAAGGTTCATGTCGACTTCTTTGACTTGTCACCTGCACTTCCTCCTTGACCAAGTTCCACTGCTTCATCCTGGAGACAAATGCTTAAAACACAACTTACCCTTTATTCAGGGTGCGAAAATCCAGTATCAATAAATCTCTTTAATCCACTTTTTAACAATTTTATACTTTATTGCACTTTTATAATTTTCTTCAGGTATTACTCTTTATTTTATAATTTTAATTTAACCTGAAACATATATAAAAATATCATTTAACATAAGCAAATTAAACTTACATACAACGTAAAATCCAGCATACAAATAATTCTAGTGAATAGCTTAGAATTTTTACAGACCCAAACTTTTAACTGTTTAATAGCACTTTTTTATTTATTTGGGACCTAAGCAACACAAAAAAAGTGATTACAAGCCAGGAACAGAGAAAAAATTTTTTTTGGTTACACGGTGTAATCAAACAGTGGAGTAACACTACGGAAGGAGTTAACTGGTTTAGTAAATTGGATAGTAAAGAGGTCTCTAAGTTTATACAGTTTGATATAAACAATTATTATTCATCTATAACTCATTCCCTAAATAAGGCAATTGCTTTCCCTAGAAAAAACTCTGCCCTAACTCTGGAAGAAATTAAGATAGTGATAGCAGCTAGGTGAACCATTATTGAATTCAAGGACAAGTATTGAGAACAAAGTGATATAGAACACAACCTCAATATCACTATGGGCTCCAGTGACTCGGCATAGGTTACCGACGTAGTCAGAATTTACATAACCCATAATATCCATAGGGTATTTGATAACCTCCAAGGAGGAATTTATAGAGACAAAACCATTCTACTAGTCAAAAACACAAATAATCAAAATTTAGAAAGAATACAGAAGGGGATCAGATTTTTCTTCAGTAGAATAGGCCTAGAAATAACATCCGAGCATAACTTCAAGAAGACTAACTTCTTGAATGTGACACTTAATCTAAACACTGGACTAATAGAATCCTTCCATAAGAATAACAAGAACCTAGCATACATTAGCCATCAATCCAACCACCCCCATTCTATAATCAAATCAATAGCATGCAACGTCTCTTAGAATCTTCTGCCTAACATCCTCCCTAGAAATATTTAACGAGCATGCCAATTATTACAATAGTGCATTATGTAAGGCTGAACATAATGGTAAACTGGAATATATAAGCAAAAGCAAGATGATTAGACACACACCACACTGCAGGACCAGACCCCACAATAACTCTAGGGTTAGCTGTAGTAAAACCTACCACATAAAACACAACAATTGTAGTGATAAGCTTCAACATGTAATCGAAAATGAGACTAGTATACGTACTCTACCCCCTAGAACTAGATGTAACAAAAACTCTAAGAATAGCCATAGTAACACTCACACTACTGAAATCAACAGAGTAGACAACAAGATAATAGGATCTTATATCACCCCTGCCCCGTGTGCAAACCCTACACACCGGTGCCTCAAAAAAATGTAGAAGTAGAACAGACCTTTGGTATAATCCTGTCTTTAACTCTGTAATTAAGACCAATCTACCCCTAGTTTTTTTTTTCAATCTAATAGATAAGCATTTCCCTAAATCACACAAATACAACATTTTTAATAGGAAAACCATCAGATTATCGTTTTCAACCATGATGAATCTTGATGCGTAAATAATGAGGCTCAACAAAAACAGTATATCCAAGCATAATAATACACAAGATCCTAACGTAGATTCTTACAACAAAAGCAACACACTAGTACTCTCACAATTGGCTAACCAACCTAATATTACAAACCAGCATGGCATAATCAAATCTTCACCACAACCTAATCCAATTCATACTGCATATAGTAGCCTAGAACCCTTACATAGAAAAATGGTCAATTGTAACAGCCCCCAACCAGATAGATGCCCCTACAAAACAAATGCCTAGACAGTAGCTTAGTATTTTTATGTAGTATTAGTACTAGCAAATGTATATGGAAATATATAGGGTCCACTGCAAAGAATTTCAAGAAACATTAGTATGTACATAGACACTTATAAGGAATTACAGACTCAAAATCTCAACCACATTAGCTAGCAAAATTTGGGAGTTAGAAGAATGTGGGTCAAAATACCAACTATCTTGGACTAAACTGGGCACAGCCAATACATACAATCAAAGTACAAATGCTTGTAACCTATGTAATCCTGAGTTATATTACATGATTATAGGGGTCGACCTATCAAATAGCAGGATTGAACGTGTCTACATCTGTAGACATAAAATCGCAAATGCATTCTCCTACTACCAACCGGGATAGCCTAAGATTCGATCCATCTACTATTCTACTGACATATATAAATTTTATACTCCTCATTTCCTTAATATACATTTCATGTACACTTTGATGCCATTTAAAATCATTCAGCTAAGTTTTATCGAAAAGTTTATAAAACAATGACAATTCCTTTTTTATAAATCTATTAACACCCTCTCACAACTGAGGGAATCAACAAGATTTTAGGACAAATAGCATAAAACAAAACACTTTCAACCAATGAGTAGCCAGCTCTGTTGACACTGATGTGCCACGCCCAACAAGAAAATCCACTCGCCACAACAAATTATAATCTTTACTATGAACTATCTATATACACTTATTGCTTTTCTTTCTTTTTTATATCTTTGTTAAGTCTTTCTCGTTTATGTCTACTCCTTTTCCCATCTACATTCCTACACTTCTTACAAGTCATCATTCTGTTTTGACAATACAATGTACTGGGAGCTAAAAAAATCTTTCACCGAATTTGAATTCTATTTTTCCTGATAGATTATTGGGATTAGCGATTACCAGATGGGTTTCCTAACACGTCCATGAAACATATATAAATGCTTGAAATAAATCCTATTGAACAGTGTATTGCGAATCTGTGTAAATCTTTTTCGCTCTCTCTCCCTGTATATATATATATATATATATATATATATATATATATATATATATATATATATATATATATATATATATATATAATTCCCTCCATATACTGTACCGATTGTGTTGTTATTTCTGTTTACCGTTTACACACACACACACACACACACACATATATATATATATATATATATATATATAGAGAGAGAGAGAGAGAGAGAGAGAGAGAGAGAGAGAGAGAGAGAGAAAGGAGGAGAATATAACTCAAAGATGGATTCAAGCATCGTTAAGTACGAGGGTGGGCTGAAAAGTTCATAGGCGACTATGAAGGAGTAATGCTAGAGCTGTGAAATCTTGCATGCCTTAAATTCAACTCTTTTTTATAATTGCATTGTTTTCTTCCAGTTAAACTGACACCTGATTGTTCAAAGAAGACTTCAAAAGTAACTAGTAGTGACTGGACAAAATTTGGTATCGTGGTGTCATCAAGTACCTACAGAAAAAGGGATATTCATGCTGACATAGTTGCTATATTAGGGAATGATGCTTCAGATGTATCAACAGTGCAAAAGTGGGCAGCCGAATCTAGGAGAGGAAGGGACAGTCCTGAAGATGACCCAAGGTCTGGATGACCTGCAACTGCCACCACCGAGGAAAACATTAATCTTGTTCATCACATGTTTTGGGATGACAGGTGATCTTACTGACTATCTTCAAAAGGGCCACACCAAGAGTACTATGCCAACTTGTTGAGCCAGTTATGAAAGGCTGTTAAAACCAAACACACAGGAAAACTGACAAAAGGGGTTTTGTTTCATCGGGACAATACTCCAGTACACAAGTCTTTGCTTTCAATGGCTGCTGTGTGTGACTGGCTTTCAAGTGGTTGATCATCTTCCCTATTCTTCTGATTTGGCCCCATCTGATTATGATCTGTTCCCCAACATAAAACACACTTGTCTGGGAACCAATATCTCAAATATCTGCTGTTCATGACTTTTTTTATCAACAGAATGGATCCAAGCACTGCAACACAGATGGAAGAACTGTGTGGACTGCAAGGGGGACTATGTTGAAAAATAAACTTCATTTGGTCACATTCCATGAGAGTATCTTGGTCAGCCTATGAACTTTTCAGCTGAACTTCGTAGTTAAGAAATTTGCTTTACAATCATGAAGTCCTGGATTGATACTGTAGCCTGACATATTAGGCAAGTGTCTTTACCAAAACCTCAAATTGACCCAAGAATTGTAAGTGAAATTTTGTAGATGGAAACTGTAGTAATCCATTGTATGACTTGTATCTGTAATTCAAAAGTATAGCCTTATCACATATTGTATCACACAGATTTAGCTGCGAGATCAAACCTGGGATCTCATGATTGTGAAGCCAAATTCTTACCCACTAAGCTATGCCTGCACCCAATGTATGATACAATGAAGGAAAAATGTACAATATAATACACAAAAGTATTGAGTGATATAATTCAACAGACTATGAAGAATTAAAATGGTGCCAGAATCAAAATTGTTCATCTCTGTATTGTGTTATTGCCTAAAGATCAGAGTTGGCAGTAGAGTGCAATAATATTAATTCATATTGAGTCCCTTGTGAGTTCACTGTTCTATAGAAGCCACAATAAAACATTAACTAAGACCTATTTGATAAAGAGATTCAGTCAAAAGAAATCACATTCAATTATAGTTTCCAAGTTTATTTCATTTTTAACTAAAAAAAATATATATATATATATATATATATTATATACTTAAACTTAAACTAGCAATCAAGGTTTTGAAAAAGTAATAAGATTTATTTTAAATGTTATTGCTTTATTTTCAATAAACTGAAGTCAAAAGTATTTTTATTTATTTAATAACACTCACACACACATACATGCACATGCAAACACGCACAAGCACACACACACCCATACATGCACACGCACACACACACATATATTCCTTTTATGTTGGATGGTTTAACTAATGGGCAGATTAGTCATTTCGATTAGCAGATCATGATTCAATAATCAAAAGCACTCAACGTTATGCATATCATCCATCATAGATGTGGTATATTATGGTTGGTGCAGGAATGGAGTTAAATACTTCAATGAAAATACAACATATTCCTTTATTTCAGAATTACATAATACATATTTCTATGGCTGGTTTACATCAGCAGGCCATGATGTAAAATAATCAGCAGTGTCATCAAATGTAATAAACATAAGAGATTTAAAAGATTTAGTTCAGTAATCCGTACTGGTTTACAGCAAAATATTAACAAAGAATTGATATGGAAGTGGCCTGGTTAGTGATGTGATTACTATGATGGACAGATATATATATATATACACTGTAAATGTGGTTGGTGTTAGGAAGGGCATCCAGCCATAGAAAACCTGCCAGACAGTCCTATACGAGCGAGACATGGTCTCCCGACCAATCTTGCCTCAAGTGGGACAATTCCCGTCTAAACCCATGCTAGCATGGAAGATAGACGTTAAACGATGATGATGATGATATATATATATATGTGTGTGTGTGTGTATTTTGATCCACCTCTCTCCCACACTATACTACTGCACCTTTTAAACGGTGCATACACATACACATGTATATAGTCATAGACATACATTTCTACATACCATGACACAAATACACATAAAACACACACCTGATAAACACACATGTGTACACTGATTCACTCAGAAACGAATATACTAAGACTGATACACACAAACTGACACACACTACTTGTGTTCTTACCTCTTCTACTCGCTGAGTACATTTTGTTTCTTCTATTTCTTTTTTTCCCTTCTCTCTATACACCATTGAACTGCTATGTAGAAAACCTTCCTTATATATGAAGCCACACCTTCAATCTCTGTATATATATATATATATGTGTGTGTGTGTGTGAGTGTGTATTATCATTTACTTGCATAAATGTAAACATTGTTTTTTTTTTCCAACGAACAGACTTACTGGATGATATAAAATAGTGGGAATTGAATTCTCCGATAAATCCATTTGTATTAGCTTTTCTAGATCTTGTTCATTTGTAAGTTAGCGAAACGCATGTCAATTGCATAATAAATGTTGATCCTCTAACTGTGATGTCGTCATACTCATGTTACTTATTATATATATATATATGGTACCAGGAAAAACTAGGCAGGAAGATGTGGACAGAAGAAGAATTTATTGTGTATTCCATCTTTAACATATGTTTCTGTATAATTATGTAACAGTCTACATCCACTGGTTATATTATATAATGTCTATTTATATGCATTACATATCTGGAATTGCACTTCATCAGAAAGAAAAATTAACAGGGAAGAGGAAAAAGTTGATTGTATTCTTATTTGTGAGTACCGCATTTCTGCAATAAGCAACGCTTACTGCTGACCTGGCAGTATTGGTAGAGGGTCGGACGCCATGCTTTCCAGCATAGTTACGTCCCTTTACGATCTGAGTTCAAATCCCGCCGAGGTTGACTTTGCCTTTCATCCTTACGGGGTCGATAAAATAAAGAACCAGTAATGAACTGGGCTATTGCTGGCCTTGTGCCTAAAGTAGAAACAAATATATATCGGACACCATGCTTTGCAACATAGAGTTACGGCCCTTTACGGTTTGAGTTCAAATCCTGCCGAGGTTAACTTTGCCTTTTATCCTTATGGGGTCGATAAAATAAAGTACCAGTAATGCACTGGTATAATTGCTGGCATTGTGCCAAAAGTAGAAACAATATATATACTAGCAGAATGGCCCGGCGTTGCTCGGGATTTGCTCTAGGTTTCTTATATCTTTATCCTTATCGAGCCTCGTGAGATAAATACGTTTGTTTATATTTTGTTATTGTGTATGCACAAAAATCTGTACGCAAATATATAATTATGTATATATATTAAAATAACAGATTAAAGTTTAAGCAAAGAATCACTGCTTTCACCCTTAATGGGATCTTCTGAAACTAAAAAAATCAATCTGTGAATGCAGAAGTAAATATTTCGAAAAACGTTACACACTATATATACACACACACACACAGCATCATAATGTTGTAATGTGGACAGCCAGACATACAGACAGATATTATAAGGGCGCAACGTTATATCTTTGTATCTATCTAAAAAGAAAGACTAATAATTATAGAGAGAGATCGCTAAATCGCCTAATGTGGTCCCTAGGGCATTGAAAATTTGAAGTTTTTTTTCCCAAAACACTCACAGGACCATAAGTATTACATATGTAAAGTTTGAAAACAATCGGTTGGGTGGTTCTCAAGTTTTAGGGAGCTGACAGACAGACAGACATTCTGTTTTAGATATATAGATATATATATATATATCATCATCATCATTTTACGTCCGCTTTTCCCTGCTTGCAAGGGGGGGACAGGTCTTATTGAGCACGGCATCTCTCCATTCGTCATGGTGCTTTGTCATCTCCTCCATGAGCTTCAGCGATCTGAGGTCTGCTCTCACCACTTCCGCCCATGTTTTTTGTGGTCTTCCTCGACTGCATCTTCCTTCTACTGGGATTTCTTGACACTTCTTTACCCAGCGGTCATTCTCCATGCGCATCACATGTCCATACCAACGCAGTCTTCTCTCCTGCACACTACAGTCTATCCCTCTTATACACAGTTTCTCTCTCAACTCATCTTTGCTTGGTCATTCACGCACATTGACATTGCACATCCAATGGAGCATGCTTGCTTCATTTCTCTCCAGGCGTCGCATATCTTCCACAGTTGCTGCCCATGTCTCATTACCATGCAGCATCGTGCATCCAACACACAGGCATCATATGATGATGGTGATTATATATATATCATCATCGTTTTAATGTGTGCTTTCCCTGCTAACAAGGGTTGAACGGGTTTACATACATTCAGTCAGTACTGAAACAGGGCTACTTATCTACCAAACAGACCAGGGATCTCATTCTACAAAGTGCACAAGAGAGATTATCATGTTTTTGCTACAACAGAAGGACCTTCGTATATATGTATGGACAGATTGTGAGTTAGTGTGACAACAGGTTGTGTAAGATGTTATAAACCCCAAATTACAAACGACTTCCCTCGGTAGATTGGACCCCATACCTGAAATGAAAGTAGCATGCCTAGGAAAGTAGTGTCTCTGATTAAAAATGACAGCACAGGGTATATATGGGCTCAATAAGCCATAGTAAAGGCAACCCATCTAGAAGGACAGTCACTCTGATTAAAAACTACCAGGCGGGGTAGACGTGGACTCTGGAAGCTGTATTGAAGGCAACCCATCTAGGAGAGCAGACACTCCAAACAGTGGGGAGAGGATTCTTGAGTCCAGTAAGATGAGCTCTCTAGTGCTAGTGGTATGAATAATGCACCCAGTCCACACTGTAATGTGGTTGTTGATAAGAAGGGCAACCAGCCAGAAAAACCCTGCCAAAATATGAACAAAACAACAAATATAACTCCCACAAATTGCATTTAGAGCTAACACTAGTCATGTTAGTGCTAACTATGGTAAACTATGTGCGAAAACCCTTGACTGTCATCAAGCAATCGCACAATCCTTTTCACTTTCAGATACATTTAATCTTCTAACCAAGGAAATAACAACTGGCAAAGTACAAAACTCAGGACTGCCACCCTCAATGTTGGCATCCTGAAAGATACATCAGATGAAATTGTGGAACTGTTAGAGAAGAGAGAAGTGGTAATTTACTGTGTATAGGAGGTGAGATGGAGGGGTGCTTCAGCAAGATTACTGACTGGCAAACAGCATAGATACAAGCTGGATAGAAAATGACAATGGGGTAGAATGTGTAGGCATCTTACTAGCTGAGAAATAGATAGATAAGATGATAAAAGTAGTTAGGGTAAGTGGCAGAATTATCAAGGTTAGCAGTAGGAAATAAAATGGTGACAATTACATCTACCAGGACTGAGTAAAGAACAAAAAGACAGATTCTATGAAGAACTTTTACAGGCAACTTCAGGTACCGATAAAAGTGACCCCATCATCCAGGCAACTTCAATGGACATGAGGGGCAGTACCAGGACGGATTCAGTGGAGTTCATGGCAGCTATGGTTATGACTCAAATTGACTATTTACTTGTTAAACAAGACAAATTGACTGTAATAAATTCTAAGGTCTTCCCTGGGGAAGAATGCATCACTCAGCATGAATTAGTTATTGGTGACTTCAAAATAAGCACAAGACAGAAAGAGACATGCAGGAAAATATGGAAACAGAGGATCTGGAAGCTAAAGATCCATTCTATGATGACTTACTACATAATGCATTTAGTAAGATGAAATTTCTACTGACAATTGAATGCTTCATGTTATGGTTCCATCCATTTCTATTTCCCTCATGAACAGCTGTATAGAATATTGAAATTTTACCATTTTTAAGTAAGTTTTTTAACTTGCTATCCAATTTGAAAATAATCAAAATTTTACCATCAATGTAAGTTCTTTGACTTGCTATCCAATTTTTCTTTGGCAATGCATCTATGTATATATATATATATATATATGTACATAGATAGTAAAAATTGATTTTATAATAACTCTTCTCTCAGATCTTCTTATACCTCAACGCCTATATAATCATACAAACACGTATAATGTGGGTACATTTGTCTAGACAATATCTTACCCTTGAATTTTTATGTTACTGCTCCTAATGAAATTTCTTAAATTTTATATTAAGTGCTAATAGTGTCTATCTATTTGGTTAACCTATACTTTTGTCAGACAACATGATTAATTACTTTAAGTATTAATCAATATTTTAATACATACATGCATATATATATATATTGTTATACTTTGGAAGGGTCATGTTGCCAATAAGAAACACACGCACCAGTTGCTTTCACTCCAATTTATTATAAATTAAATTATAAATCTAAAAAAAAAAATTTATAAATTTCCGGTTGGTTGGGTGGTTCCACAACTGGACGGTTGTTCATATATTGTCAAAGTTCTTTCGTCACAGATTCAGTGACCGGGGATTCTTTTCTTTGTTTTGTGCCTCTCCTTTGTTCTGTCCTACGCCATCTTGTTTTTGTGTGTGTTGTGTGCTTAGTTTGCGCATGTGTTACATCCGGGTGTCTGTGTGTGGTTTTATTTGTTTATTTATTTGGTTGGCTCTCTTATGGTCAGAAACATATTCTCTTACATATTCTCTTCACTGCTCTGTATACACACATACACATCCTTATATTAACATAGTTTTGCTCATAGCTTTGTACTCACTTTTACTTACATATACACACACATATCTTCTTAGCTTCGTATGGACGTATAACACCACACACACACACATGCATGTGCACAAGTATAGCTCTTTATACAAAATGTTTTTTTTTCCATTTCAGGTAGACGCTCCATCATCCATGTTTCTAAAAAAATAAATCATACACAAAACGCCAGCACCAACAGTTTTCCAAGAGATGGCAACATGAATGGACCTTTTATTTTTATTTTAAAATATTTTTTCCAATTCCACCCTTCAATCTATCTTATATCTCATTCTTGTGAGGAAAGACTAGCGTCCGAAACGTTAAGACCCTCTTCCTGCTATTTCAAGCATTAACCTAATATATTCCTTCCATACACTGTACCGATTGTGTTGTTATTTCTGTTTACCTTTTACATACATACACATATATATATATATATATATAGTTGTTTTACTATTAGCTGATTGTCTGTGTTGTATTTTATCACCACAATCAACAAACTTAGAGAGTGCATGTATGTGGGGTAGAGATTGGAGAGGTAAGTCTAGGGTGGGATACTTAGCTGTTGAAGAGTGGAGTGTTAAGACATGTAAGGTGTATGGAAGAACTGGTGCATACTAAAACCACTTGATGCTTGCTTCATTCCATGCATATGGGAAGGCAGGTCTTTTGCAGTACTGCATAATGCCAGAGATATTGATCCTGTCTCAGGATCCTTTGAGAGGTACAACTGTGTGAGGTCAGCTTTTATCACCTTATCACAAGCTTTCCGAGGTCTTCCGTTTCCATCAACTTTGAGTGCCTTTTATACAACTGTTGTCCTTCATATGTTCATACTACCACAATCTCCTTGCCTGCACACTGCATCTGATCCCTCTTATGCTCAGTTTCTTTCTCAGTTCATTTACACTTTGCCATTCATGTATATTACTATTACACATCCATCAAGTATGCAAGCTTCATTTCTTTCAATTCTACATAGGTCCACTGCACACAGCACCCAGGTCTCACTACCATGCAGCATTACTGTTCATGTAAATGCATCATATAATCTGCTCTTTATTTTGAGGAAAAACAACTTTTGTAACTAGCAGCAGTAGTAGCTCCCTGAACTTTTGCCAACCTGTTCTCACTCTGGCTACTATATTTTTAGAACACCTACTTACACTGCTAATTTGGTCACCCAGGAAACAGAAGCTGTCAACTGCTTCCATGGAACTCCCTAAGAATTTAATAGAGCTTGTTTCCTGTGAGTACTTGGTGCTTACTACTCCTGAACATCGACAACATGTAAAACATATGTCCTTTGCAAGCCTGCCTGAGATCCCACTACATGTCTTGTGTACCATAATTTACATTTAGAACATAGAATGGAATTTCTACCCATCTTTTCCCTACACACTGAGCAATGACTTACTAGGACTTTAGTCTTTGCCAAGTTGACTTTATGATCTTTTGATTCCAAGTTTTGCTTCCAGGTCAGGAATTTTTTCCCTAGTTCTGCCATAGATTCAGCTATGAGTTAGATCATCAATATGCCCTTCCTGACAAAAACCATTTTACAGCGTGTTCTGAGTGTATTTTATTGTGACACCAGCACTATCCATATATATTTCAAATAATGACAATCTCAAGTTAAAATGAAATTTGACTATAATACTTACTTTTCTCACATTTGCATCTTTATCTTTTAAGCAGTTTAAAAATGTTTTGAACAATGCATCTCTGAAAATACAATAGATATCAAAATAGGTGATTAATATTTTTAATGAAAAACAGTCTATGAGTTTGAAACAATTTTGAAAATAATCAGAAATATATTAAAATAATTAACTTTTTCAAAAGTTCTTATATAAAATTATGATAGGAGGTTTTTTTAGTTAAATACAGCAGTAAAACAGTCATGTATATTAGAACCAGGGGTGGTTTCAGGTGGTTTGGTATAAAAAGGGTTAACCTATAGAAAATATATCATAGAAAGTTATTAATTTTTTTTTATTAAACTGTACTCAGATTTATGACAAATTTTAATTGAGCAAGTAACATAATTTTATTTATTCAAAATTTCTTATTCAATTGTATATATTTACAGACATGAAGGAAACAAAGAGTGGGGAGAAAGAAAAATAAATATATATATATATATATCAGAGAGGTTATAGGATAAAGAGGACTGTTTAGTTGAAGATATGACAATCTCTTTAGTACTGATTACCATAATAAAATGCACCTGGTGCACTCTGTAAAGTAGGTAGCATTAAGAAAGTCATCCAGCTGTAGAAACAATGCTAATTCTGGAACATATGAACATAATGAGCTCTCTCAAACCCATCTAATCTCAGACCAATCTCAGTATGGAAAATGGGTATAAAATGACGATGATGACTAAATATTAAGAAGCTCTCTCTACAAAAAAAAAAAAAAAAACTGTTTGGACCAATCATGTTAATAAATTTGAAGATAGGATTAATTCACTTTTATGAAAAGCAGTTAATCTATAATTTGTTTGATTCTATGATTAACTAGTATAAGTTTGATTGGTCCACATTTCTTTGTCACTTTGTAGGTTAGTTACTTTGTGTGGGTAATCATTATTGTTTTGTTTTATGATGATTATATCAAAGTAACTAGGCTATGAAATGACTAAATATGAAGTTCTCCCACCAAGAAAGAAATGTAGATCATCATCATCATCATCATTTTATGTCCACTTTCCATACTGGTATGGATTAGATGGCTTGTTTCATTCTGAGACTAGGCAGGCAGGATAACTACTTCTTGCTCATATGTTCCATATTTGGGCAAAGTTTCTATGGTTAGATGCCCTTTCTGACATCAACCACTTTACAGAGTGTGCTTAGTGCATTTTATTGTAGCACCAACACTACCACTTTACTGTGTGAACTGGGTGCAGTTTATAGTGGCACCAGCCGTAGCAAATTTACAGAGTGTTTTAAGGTGCATTTTATTGTGGCACCAGCATGTACACTTTAGAAAGTGTATTGTACTGGGTACGTTTTATTGTGGAACCAACACTACCACTTTACAGAGTGTACATGGTGAATTTTATTGCAGCATCAGCACTTTTGATAGATCAATCAAATGTATGAGTTTAAAAATACTTTCTACATGGGGATAATTCTATTCTATGAAATAACCATAATCTATAATTTATTGGCTGCTATATCTAATAAACATAGTCTTTATTGATCCATCCACATTTCTTCTTTTAGGGGAGAATTTCTTTATATTTAATTACTTTGTAGTAGTCATCATCATAGTTTGCTTTATTTGTAGCTAAGCTACAAAGTGTCTAAGTATGAACACATTTCTCCCCTTAAAGACCAAATGTGGATGAACCAAACAAATTTATAAATTTAAAAGTGTATTCCACATGGAAATAATTCACTTGTCGCTGCTGCCGCCATCGTTGTTGTTGTTGTTGTTGTTGAGGAGGAGAAGGAGGAAATAGCTTTAAACTATATTTTGGCTGCCATGATTAATTTAACTGACTGAGGTAATTATTATTGAAAAGTTTCATTTTTTTTCTCCAGATATCTAACTTCCCACTTTGAATTACTTCTTAATAGTTTAAGGTAAGACATTGATTTTTCTTTTACTGTTATCTATTCAATTTTTAAATTACCATTTACTATTATCAGATATAGCCCCAACATAATGTTTTCACACCACAGCGTTATCATAATCAATCATCTACAACTTAAGTCACTATCAAAAACTATTCCTTTCTACTGATAAAATAGCTTATACAGCAGTGGTTCCAAAACTTATTCTGTTGTGGAACCATTATACAATTCTCCAGAAATTGTCAGACCAACACCTATATGTCACAGATAATAGCCACAATAATACTTTAGATTGCATGAAAACTGTTTTAGAGAGAGAGTTTATTTATATAAAAGAAACACCATGCACATAACAAACATTTTAAAACCATTTCCCCTACTAAAACAGGGGTTAAACTTGTGGGCCCCCATCATAGACTTTATACTCATCGTGAGGTCTTTTTTAAAGCAATGTTTATTGCTGGATGCTATTTTAGTCACTTCTTACAATGCACACAGATATGGGGTTCCACAAAAAATCTTGGGGTTCTGTGAGATAAGGTATATTTTAATAAAATTATATAAAGATTTATTATACATTTTTTATATACGGTAAATTGTGGCATACAATTCAACTTCTTAAACCTGAAAAAAATCTTTACAAAAGTAGACTTTCACTTATTGGAAAGTATGGCGGGATGGGGGAAGTAGAGAAGACTATCAAGTGGCCAGGAGGGAAGCTAGGAGACAAGTGTACTTCGCAAGAAGGGAAGCAGAGGAAAGAAAGTTCAAGCATGTTCTACAACGTGAGGACCAAAAACGTGAGGTGTTCAGGATTGCCAGGCAATGTGTCAAGGAAAACCGTGATATTGTCGGGGAGAAGTGTGTACTTAACGATGATGGCATACTTGCCATCACCGATGCTGATAAGAAGGTAGCTTGGAAGTGTCACTACGAAAGGCTTCTAAATGAGGAGAACAAATGGGAGAAAGACAGTCTCCCCCAGATCGATCCAATAGAGGGACCAGCAGTGTTAGTTGAAGGTAGTATAATAAGTAAGGCAATCAAAGATATGAAGACGGGTAAGGCGGCTGGTCCTTCGGAAATAGTTGCTGAGATGCTGAAGGCATCTGGTTCGGTGGGACACACCATGGTCACCCGGATAGTTAACCAAGTCGTACAGAATGGGGTTGTTCCGAAGGAATGGCGTAGCAGCATCATCGTTAACTGCTATAAGGGAAAAGGAGATGCCCTAGATAGGAGTAACTATAGAGGCATTAAATTAATCGACCAGGTCATGAAGGTCACGGAAAAAGTAATAGCGCAACTAATCAGAGAGAGAATTGATCTAGATGAAATGCAGTTCGGGTTTGTGTCAGGCAAAAGTACCACAGACGCTCTTTTCATTGTACGACAACTACAGGAGAAGTACCTAGCTAAAAGTAAACCCCTATACTTAGCTTTCGTCGACTTGGAGAAAGCCTTCGACAGAGTCCCCCGTTCCATTATCTGGTGGTCTCTTAGAAAACTAGGTGTTGACGAATGGCTTGTGAGAGCTATACAAGCCATGTATAAAGAAACAGTCAGTAAGGTTAGAATTAACAACGAATATAGTGAAGAGTTTAGCGTAAAAGTTGGTGTCCATCAGGGCTCTGTTCTTAGCCCCCTACTATTTATTATTGCCCTTCAGGCTATAACAGAGGAGTTCAAGACCGGCTGCCCATGGGAACTCCTATACGCAGATGATCTAACGCTCATAGCTGAATCAATGACCGAACTAGAGAAGAAATTCCAAACGTGGAAGCACGGCCTAGAATCAAAAGGCCTTAAAATTAACCTGGCTAAGACTAAAGTTCTAGTTTGTAGGAAAGAAAATAAGGCACTGGTCCCATCGGGGAAATGGCCATGCTCAGTGTGTAGGAAAGGCGTAGGTAGAAACTCCATTTTATGTCCCAAATGCAAAGTATGGGTGCATAAAAGATGTAGTGGGATCACAGGTAAGCTAACTAAGAACATAGATTTTACATGTGGCCGGTGCTCTGGTGCAATAAGTAGCAGCAAGCGCCCACAAAATACTAGCTCCTTCAACTGCGCAGAGGGTTCTATAGAAATAGTGGACAGCTTCCGTTATCTGGGTGACAAAATCAGCAGTGGGGGAGGGTGCTCTGAAAGTACAGTAACTAGAGTCAGAACTGGATGGAAAAAGTTCAGAGAGCTTATACCACTATTAGCCGCTAGAGGGTTCTCCCTAAAAATGAAAGGCAGGTTATACGATGCCTGCGCATACGAACAGCAATGCTGCATGGCAGTGAGACCTGGGCATTGTGTGCAGAGGATATACGCAGACTAGAGAGGAACGAAGCTTGCATGCTCCGCTGGATGTGCAATAGTAATATACGTGAACGGCAAAGCATAAACGAACTAAGGAAAAAATTAGAAATAAGAGGGATCAGATGTTGTTTACTCGAGAGAAGGCTACGTTGGTACGGTCACGTGATGCGCATGAAAGACGACAGCTGTATAACAAAGTGCAGGGCAATAAAGATAGACGGTAGCCACGGAGTAGGCAGACCCAGAAAAACATGGGACGAGCTGATAAATTCCGACCTCACACGCTTACACCTCTCCAAGACAATGTCACTGGACCGAGACCTTTGGCAGTACTCAGTAATAGAGAAGACCCGCCTTACCTAAATACAAAGTAAAAACCTACTACAGTCAGTAGGCATCTCTATCAAAACACAACCCCGTCCCACCACCTCCACCCCACCCACACCGCCCCTTTCAATGTAAAGTTATGTTGGTCCCACAACATCCAGGCCGAAACAAATGAGATCGTGTAGGTGTCACGACAAAAAACACACAGTCCACGCTGTAAATGTGGCCGTGTAGGCAACACGGTAAAAACCTCCCAGCCCCACACTGTAAATGTGGTTGGTGTTAGGAAGGGCATCCAGCTGTAGAAAACCCGCCAGACAGTCCACGCTGTAATGTGGCCGTGTAGGCAACACGGTAAAAACCTCCCAGCCCCACACTGTAAATGTGGTTGGTGTTAGGAAGGGCATCCAACTGTAGAAAACCCGCCAGACAGTCCTATGCGAGCAAGACAACCACTCTTGCCTCAAGTGGGAAAACCCCCGTCCAAACCCATGCAAGCGTGGAACACGGACGCTAAACCTGATGATGATGATGATGATGATGATGATGATGAACCTTTACCAGTGAGTGATCAACCATTGTTTCACTATGGTATATGGTATAGTAGTGGTATGGTATGTAATATATAGTACTAGCAGTGGTACCCGGCGTTGCACAGGATAAGGTATTTTGGAATGCGGGCTGCCAACAGACCTAATCGTGGAAAAATTGAATGCCTGGACAATATGTAAAGAAAATAAACCGAATACTCTGATGGCTGGATAATCTTTAGGATTTTCCTCGATGAAGCGGGAAAAATGAAGGTTTTCATCTAATGTGGGCCCTAGGGGATCAAGATATTAAATTTTTTTTATGTGCATAATATGCCTTGAAATTTCAGGAAAAGTGGCTAGACGTAACGCCTCCAAAAAGCCCTAAAAAGCTGAAAAAATGAAGTTTTTCACCTAATGTGGGCCCTAGGCCATAAAAAAGTTGGATTTTCTTTGCTCACGGTATGAAGAAGAGACTGACTAATACATAGTTACAATTTCAAGGATTCGGTCTGATGTAATGCCTCAAATAACCCCTAAAAACCTGAAAAACCGCAGTTTTTCACCTAATGCGGGTGCTAGGAGATCAAAAAATTCAATTTTATGTGCATAACACTCCATGAAACATAAGTAATACACATGTAAAGTTTGAAAAGAATCAGTTGGGTACTTCTCGAGTTTTAGAGATTCAAACTCACACACACACACACACACACAGACATCCGCAGGGAAGTGACGTAATGCAGACAGCCAGCCAGACATACAGACAGATATTATAAGGGTGTGACGTTATATGTATGTATCTATCTAAAAAGAGAAAGACTAAGAATTATAGAGAGAGATCGTTAAATCGCCTAATGCGGTCCCTAGGGCATTGAAAATTTGAAATTTGTTTTGCTCAGAACATTCCCTGAAACATAAGTATTACATGTGTAAAGTTTGAAAACAGTCGGTTGGGTGCTTCTCTAGGGATTCAAACTCACACACACACAGACAGACATCCTCAGTTTTATATATATAGATAATAGTATTATGGTGTGTAATGTATAGTACATAGCAGTACTATGGTGTGTAATATACAGTACATAGCAGCACTATGGTGTATAATATATAGTACATAGCAGTAATATGGAGAGTAATCTATTAATATTTTATTGGAGGCATTGATTTTGGCTTTAATGTTTTTACAAGTAGACCTGCAATCCAATAGTAATTACCAAGATAACATTGGTAGGCCTACTGATGAATTTTATAGGTTTTTTGTTATACATCATACATAACTCATATAGAGAAAGACATCACATTTAATATCTCAATTTAAGAGTTGTAGCTTTAGTAAATGCGTTTGTCACAGGTTATTATAGCCTAGCCTTATGGTGAAGTTTTAAGCTGCACATAACTTACTGAATCTTGTAGGAGGGTGATCTATACAGCAGGTATAGGTCTAATCTAAAAGTTTCAGCTTTGATCTTACGGTTGACTTATATGTCAGGTAGACATGTATGCTAAAATTTATAGTACATATGAAAGAAGCATAAATTCAAATTTCATTAAATTTTATGAAAATATATTATCTCACGGGACACCAGGATTTTTCACAGAAACCTGGAGTTCATTGGAACCCGCCTTGGAAAACACTTTTAAATAAATAATAATAATAATGCTTTCTTTATCAACCACAAGGGTTGACATAAAGTATAACATTAAGGTCAACACAGGACAATACAAGACGGTACAAATGGGTATTTCTGAATGTAAAGAAAAAACAATAACAAAGGAAATAACAAAAAAATGAAACAAAGAAAAATTCCCCAATAGGGTGGACACCAAAGAGCGTCACTAGTGGAGAAAACCCATTAAAAAAGCCACGGTGACACTGACCACTAGGGCAAGTGCCCTCTCCCAGTTTTCCACCTCCAATCTTCAGGCATGTACTCAGAGCTGGCCCATTCACTCGGGCCATCTCACCTCTCTCACCCATCTCTCAACAAATTGTTGGGAAGGGATCACTTCCCTCTCCGCCCTGATTTTCCTTTTCAAATGAAATTTAAAAAAGTTAATCAGGGCATCGCTGAAGAGGTAAGTGCTCGTCTTCAGCCCTTTCAAATGCGTCCACCACACAACCTCTTTCACCATGGCCACCATGCAGATAAAAACTGCCTGCCCTTCCCAGCTAAAGAAAAGCAGCAGGGAAATACTCATGATTGACTCAGCTGATAGCCGGATCCATCCTAAATGTGACAGCAAGTGTTCGACATAAACCCACAAGTCAGCAATGCTCGGACACAGGATGAGTGCATGCAGGATGGTTTCATCGTCCAGTATGCATCTCAGACAGGTTGGCTGACAGCACTTCCATGCCTGTAGAGTTTATCCTGAACTGGCAAAGCTCCTCGGTAGCACTGCCAGGCTAGGGATTTCTGGAAGTTGTCCATGGACTCAGGCTCAAAAGTTCTCTCAAAGAGATTGGCTAGTTGATTTTTGTCGACGCCCAAAGTCTCCCCAAGGATGTCGTCACTCTTTCCCTCTACTAACCCTCTATAGAACGCCAGGTGGAGTTTTCACCGATCGCATCGCCTGACTGGTCTAGGGCTGTGAGCACCTGAAGACATTCCAGTCTCCAAGCATTTCCTCTCAGGCTTTGCTTGACCCAGGACTAATACTGCATGGTAATGAAACATGGGAAGTGATTGCAGAAGACATGCGTAGACTTGAGGGAAATGAAGCAGCCATATTCCGTTGGATGTGCAATATAAATGTGAGAAAAAGGCTGAGCTTGGATGAGTTGAGGGAGAAGCTGGGTTTAAGAGGAATCTGAGGTGGTGTGCAGGAGAGATGACTGTAGGCATAGGCATGTGATGTGTATGGACAATGATTGTTGGGTGAAGAAGTGTCAGGAAATGACTGGATGGAATCTGCAGAAGAGGTAAATCAAGAAAGACCTGGGCAAATGTGGTGAGCTAACCTCAAATCACTGAGACTAGATGAGGAGATGATGAAGAAACACAGCGAGTGGAGATATACTGAGTGAAAAATACCCATCCAACCCATGCAAGCATGGAAAAACAGATGTAAAAAGAATGATCACAATTAGTTTCTCTATATACCTTTCATGGAAAATTTCACACAAAAAAGGTGTGTGTTTTAATATATTGCCAAGTAAACTGCAAACTCGTGATTTCAGTACAGATGATTCATAGTTCAACAGGGCACACAGTACAGAGTAATCACCTATATTGAAGAAAAAGTTAATGTTTTGCTTCTTTTAATAACATTTAAACACTTTATTTATAGAGACAAAGGAATTATTCAAGGTATGAAGTTGGATGTATGAGATGGTGAGTAGAGGAGGAACTAAAATATATACGATAATAGTAATTAGGTCAGTTACATAAGTTAGTCATAGTAGACAACAAATTATATTTTGAAGTTATTTTATACAGAAACAGCAGCAACAAGAAGCATTTCCACGTCATTTTACCCACAATGATATGATGTCCTTTTTGAAGACAATGGTTTATAGCTAGATGCCTTTCCTGGTGCCAACCCTTCTAGTTACCTCTCAAAACATGCAGAGCTATGGTGTACTTATTTTATATAAGATACACAGTCAATTGAAGTTATTTTATAAAGAAGAATTAGAGAAGTGGAATTCATCATCAAACTTCTTCATCTGATTTGGTTTCTAATTACTGGATAAGATTTTACAATAGATATAAAGAAACTGAACTATAAAACAATTAATTCATGTAAAGTATTGAAAACATGTGGTCTAGTGGTTAGAAATGTTGGTCCCATAATCATAGGGTCTCAAGTTTGTTTCTAGAGCTAGCTGACATGCTGTGTCATTGAGCAAAGGACTTCATTTCAAGTTGCTCCAGTTTACTCAGCTGAAAATGAGCAGAAGAAGCAGCTAGGAAATAAGCTTGCATGCTGCCCAAGAGGGGTCTTGTACCTTAGTTATTTAAAGTGAGAAGAAACTAGGATAAGCTCCAGTCATGTGTGCCCTCAGGTTAAAAAAAGACACCAACTCTGGTTCAATATGTGGTTGTTTATTTTAAAGTGTTTTTACTTAAGAACCTTTGTTATGCTATGTTTCAAACGCTAGCTTAATTAGGAAAATGTCTGTTATATTACTAAATCCCTCCAAATTCTTGATTATTTTTAAAATGCTTTGAAAATCATAGGCAATGACTTTTATAAGAAATAGACCACCCGTGACCCGTTGGGACACATTCACTTCAAAATATTTTTTTAAAATCATGTTCACTTAAAAATAATTTTTAAATAATTAAAATATACACAGATATGTATATAATGTAAAATGAAACTGGAAGGCATTTATATATATACGTGTGTCTATGTATATATATAAATGTGTGTGTATACATATATATATATATATATGTATGTGTGTGTATATATATATATATATATATGTGGGTGTTTGTGATATATATGCACTGGTCATAGACACACACATATACACTCATATATATATATATACTAGCAGTGGTAGCCGGCATTGCACGGGATAAGGTATTTTGGAATGCAGGCCACCAACAGACCTAATTGTGGAAAAACTGCATGCCTGGACAATATGTAAAGAAAATAAATATAGTACTCTGATGGCAGGATAATCTAACATTTTCCTTGATGAAGCAGGAAGAAGGCAGGTTTTCACCTAATGCGGGCCCTAGGGGATCAAGAAAATGAATTTTTTTTATGTGCATAATATGCCTTGAAATTTCGGGAAAATCGGCTAGACGTAACACCTAAAAAAAGCCCAAAAAAGAAGTTTTTCACCTAATGCGGGCCCTAGGCCATAAAAAGTTGGATTTTCTTTGCTCACAGTATGAAGAAGAGACTGACTAATACATAGTTCAATTTTAAGGAAATCAGTCTGACGTAACGCCTCAAAAAACCCCTAACAAACTGGAAAAAACAGTTTTTCACCTAATGCGGGATCAAAAAGTTGAATTTTTTATGTGCATAACACTCCCTGAAATATAAGTAAAGTTTGAAAAAGATCGGTTGGGTACTTCTCGGGTTTCACACAAACACATACACACATACATACTTCCTCAGTTTTATATACATATATAGATTAAAATAACAGATTAAAGTTTAAGCAAAGAATTGTTGCTTTCACCCTTAACGGGATCTTTTGAAATTAAAAACATCAATCTGTGAACGCAGAAGTAAATATTTCGAAAAACGTTGCAACCGAAGGAAAACTGGAAGACGATACTTTGGTTCGTGAAGACGTTCCCTGGCAATGAACGGATAATAGCGAACATAATACATCATCAATGTTCATCAGAATGTCTTAATGCAGACAGCTAGGCATACAGACAGATATTATAAGAGCGCGACGGAGATGGATAACTGGTGCCTAACACCCCTTTAACAACAGAAAATTGAAAAATAAAAGCTGCAGTTAATATCTTTAGACCGCAAGGAATATATAAATGCAAGTTTGAAGTCAATCGGAGTAGAAATGTGGATTTGTATAGACTTTGCAAAAATGAGGACACACAGACAACATCAGTTTTATATATATATATAGATATACACAGACTCACACACATATATATATATATATATACACACAACAACACCACCAGCTCTCTTCCATTCTCCTTCTCTGCCTCCTCTCCCTATGTCCCTCTTCAATCTACTCTCTCACAACCACTATCTCTTCCTCTCTATTTTGCTCTCTTTGTTTATGCAGGTACCCGGAAAAACCCCATATCTCGGGAACTCATGTTCCAATTTATGCGGAACTTGTTTTATTCCATTTGTATTCCCATTTCAGGGGCAACTTCCTTTCAAAGTATTTTCCCATTATGCGCCCTTTTGGCTGTATTACATTACAGACAAGCAAGCAATCACAGACTTTTAGTAATATATAGATATGGAATCAAATGGGTAAAATTGAAGGAAACTTACCACTTTGTCCCTTTAAAATTGTAGTTAGAATTGTAAGGTAATCTGAAGAAGTTCTTGCTAGATGACAGCATATTGACAGAAGATCACTGATTACAGAGAGAGGACTTTTAGAAGACAATAATGTTTGCTGTATAAACTGTATAGCCTGAAAGAGCAACAATAAATATATTTATATACTCATCATATCAATGTGTATGTATATGTATATGTATATATATGTGTGTTAGTGTGTCCCCATTATTTTACACCCATTTTGGATGCTGGCATGGGTTGTTACAAACCATGTAAGTACTTAATTGGAACTATTGTCCTTAATATATTCTAGATTGCCATGATTTCTATAGCTAAATCCCTTTCCTTTACAAAGTGTACTGGAGATATTTTATCATGGTACCACCACTAAGAATTTTGTCATATCCATCACATGACCGAAGAGTCCTCACAAGGCTTTGTTTGGCATGTGTGTGTGTATGTATGAATATATATATATATATATATATATATATATATATATGTAAACGTTTGGAGTTGAAAAGCCAAAACAATGCAGGTATGGATATAGAATATAAATGCAAATGCAAAAGATATTGTTGACAATTAGTCTTTTACCTTAAATTTATTTAAATATCCTTAATTTTTGAGATATCTCTTCTTCATGACTTGGCAAGCTAATTAGTACACTGGATTAACCCCTTTACTTCCCTCTGAAGAAGAGATATCTCGAAAATTAGGATATTTAAATAAATTTAAGGTAAAAGACTAATTATCAACAATATCTTTTGCATTTATATTCTATATCCATACCTGCATTGTTTTGGCTTTTCAACTCCAAACGTTTACACTTCATCACACAATGCTTCAAGTGAACTACAACTTCCTCCATATATATATATATATATATATATATGTATATATATATATATGACATCATCATCATCACTTAATATTTGTTTTCCCTGCTATCATGGGTTGGATATGTCATCAAAGGCTAGTCAGAACTGAAGCAGAGCCTCTGACCTCCAAATGGGACAGGGGCCTGATATACAATCATGTCACAAGCACTACGGAAATTATATCCTTGGCAGGGCTGAAGAGTATTTCCAGTCCTTTATTTGGCAGGTTTTCTATAGCTGGATACCTTTCATACTACCAACTACTTTATATAGTGTACTGGATGTGATTATCTTGTAAATTATCAACACTAGAAAGGTATATACATTATATATATATCTCATCATCATCATCATCATTTCATTTTACGTCCACTTTTTCTCTGCTTGCAAGGGTGGGACGGGAACTGATTCTGACTTGATTTCTACAGCTGGATGCCCTTCCTCACACCAACCTCATTTACAGTGAGTGCTGGGTGCTTTTTTGCCGTGGCATCTCCACGACCACTTTGCAGTGGAATGATATGGACCCCAGTCCCTATCATCTCATTTCTACAGCTGAGTAAACTGGAGCAATGTGAAATAAAGCTCAAGGAAACAACACATGTATATATATATATATATATATATATATATATATATACACATTACTTACTATCATCATCATCATCTTTGTGTTTTAATGTCTGCTTTCCCTGCGAGTAAGGGTGGGATGGGTGCAATCAGACCAAGTTAGTACTGAAGCAGAGCCACAGATCTCCTAGGCAGACCACGGATCTATGTCTCGCTTATGTACAGTTTCATGTTCCATCGAGTGCTAAGGAGAGGCTGACATGCCTTTGACACAACCGAGAGTCCTCCCAATCCTGTTTGGCAAGATTTCTACAGCTGGATGCCCTTCTTATCACCAACCACTTTACAGTATATACTGGGTGTGTTTATCATGTAAATCACTAGGGAGGTTGTCATGTTCTTGACATCACTGAAGGGTTCTGCCGATTCTTTTTCTGGCGAGTTTTCTATAGCTGTATGCCCTTCCTATTACCAACAACTTTGCAGCTTGTATTGGGTGCATTTATTGAGGCTGTCATATCCATGACATGAATGAAGGGTCCACTTGACCTTTTGTTTATTTGGCCAGCTATCCATGGCTGAAAGCATTTTCAAAAATTAAAACCTGAAAAAAACTATTTTTACATATTGCAAAAAGAATATATATATATATATATATATATATTTCCAAGAGATGTCAACATGAATGGACCTGTTATTTTTATATAAAGACATTTTTTCCAATTCCACCCCCGCCCGTCACTTCAATTTATCTTATTTCTCATTCTTTCTTGTGATGAAGGACTAGCGTCCGAAACGTTAAGACCTTCTGACTGCTATTTCAAGCGTTAACCTAATATATACCTTCCATATTCTGTACCGATTGTGTTGTTATTTCTGATTACATTTTACACACACACACACACACACACATATATATATATATTATTTATCAGGATTAAAAATGGTTATAGAACCCATAAAATTTAATGTTTCTACTTTATAATATCTAAATTTGATTTTTTTTTTAAATCAAACAAAAAAAACATATCTTCTTTATGACATATTGCATTTAATCATCACCAGCTAGGTAATGGTGTGTAGGTATTTTCCATTGGTAGAGTTATGAGTGTCAGATTAAATTCCTCAGTATTTGTTTCAGCTAACTATATTCTAAGTTCAAATTCTGCCAAAGTCAACTTTGCTTTTCATCCTATCAAGGACCATAAAGTACCATTCTTGGGGCAGTGCTTGGCTGACAGGATTCTTTGCAGTAATCTCATTCTATGCATTCTGAATTCAAATCCTGCTTCCTTTTGCCAAGACTTGTGACTGACAGATACTACCAGCAATGGAAAGACCAACGGAAAAATTGTTTCCTATGTCCAATCTGATGATCAGCCCATTTCTTTTCTTTCCATTTCAAATTATCTAAATCTATAGAAAAAATAAATAATACATTGAAGATAAAAGCACATTTTTATGCTGTAAGAAATATATATCTACTACAGCTGGAATAATATAAATGTTCTATGTTAAATGAATTATTAAGCAATTTTCTAGCTAAGAAATATACTATCTTTTCTCATATTCCTTTTTACTTTTTATCTTTAATATTTCTTCTCTCCTTTTAAGTTTGATTCTTAATTTCCTTATTACCACCAACTAAATATGGAAGCATTTTCCAATTTTTCATTTCAAATAATCTAAAACTGACATGATAAAATGCACCCAGCAGACTTTGAAAGTGAGTGCTAGTACTTCAATAAATTGCATCCAGTACACTCTGTAAAGTAGTTATTATTAGGAAAGGTATTAGGGCGGTGGATTGGCAATATCAGTAGAAGGTCACACACCATGCTTTGCAGCATAGAGTTATGGCCCTTTGTGATCTGAGTTCAAATCCCACCGAGGTTAACTTTGCTTTTCATCCTTACAGGGTCGATAAAATAAAGTACCAGTCATGCACTAGGGTAATTGCTGGCCTTGTGCCAAAAGTAGGAACAATTATTAGGAAAGGTATCCATATATAGAAACCATGCCAAAATATGGAATTTATGAGGAAGATGCAGTTCTCTAACCAGTCAAGTTTTGACTATAATGATCTGCTCAACCCATGCGACCATGGAAAAGCAATATATAATGATAATAATGATAACTAGAAAAAATATATTTAGCCAAAGATTAAAACACATTTCTTTTACCCTGTCATGACTCAAATAATATAAATTTCATAAATTTCCTGATTTGAATAAATTAGTAATCAAGTAATCAATTTTTAGTAGCTAAGCCTTATATATACATCTTTTATCATATTCCACTTTATTTTTTATCATTGACATTTTTTCAACATAACTTTTCTGACTCCTTTTAAGTTTCATTCTTTGTCTTTTGGTATATTAATTTCTTCTCCTTGTTTTTCTCCTTTTCACATATTCTTTTTATTTGATTGTTCCCAATAATGTGATGCATTTCAAATAGCTGTGTATTAATACATCAACAGAAGATTTATGCTTGCCATTCCTTTGAAATATTTGTATATTTGTACTCACGTGTGTGTACATATGTTTAAGTGACTATTGGGGTGTGAGTTTGTGTGACTTTGTATGTATAAATGACTGTGTGCATATGTGTGTATGGGTGATTGTGTGGGTGAGAGAAACTGTGTGGGTGAGAGAAACTGTGTGGGTGAGAGAAACTGTGTGGGTGTAACTGAGTGTGTGAGTGTATGTGACTGTATGAGAAACTGTGTGAGAGAGATTGTATGTGAATGTTTGTATATGATTGTGTATGCATTTGTTTGAGTAACTATAGGTATATGTGAGTGATGTGTATGTGTAAATGACTGTATGTATATGTGACTGCATGCAGTATGAGTATGTAAACTGTGTGTATGTGCATATGACTGTGTATATGTGCATGAGACCCTATATAGAAGTGAGAATGTAAGTATATGTACGGTCAAGAGAAAGAAAAAGAAAGAGGAGTTAACAACCATGATACATAACTAAAATTAAAACACAAATAATCAAAATCAATGGACATATTTCTGAAAGCAGTTTGTAAAACTTTTTTTAATGACATTTGCCTTTCCGTTTTGTGTTTGTTTTGTTTTTCTTTGTTATTTTTTGTTATATCAAAAATTGTGAACCATAAAGAAAAATAATAAAGTTGTCTGGAAGCTGAAATAGAACAGGCAAAAATAAGAACAATCAATACCTGAGTGGTTGCCAATCTCCTGGGTGATAATATTAATTTGATTTCCTTTTAGCCACTGACATCTACAGGAGAGAATAGGCTGTAGGGTACAGCTTTTGAAGTTTCTCATTGTTATATACTACTGGTGTTTGTAAACGTTATTAACCCACATAGGGAATATTACACCCTCTTTCATGTAATTAAACCTTTAATGATTTTCAAATAATTTTGAAAATAATCAGAAGTTTGGAAGTATTTAGTATTATAACTAACTTTCTCTTTATTAATCTGGTGTTTGGAACATAACTTAACCAATAATCTTATGATGGAAGGTTTTATAAACAATGAACTGCTGTAAATGTAACTATATTTCTAATGAAATTAACAGCATTTCAATATATAAATTAGGATAATTTCTCTTAAATTATCATTTCATTATTAATACGATATTAGTAATACTTAATACAAGGTTTTTACATAAAATTATAATGGAAAGATGGATGAATATAAACACTTTAAAATGAGCAGTTTCAAGCTGGTTGGTAACAGAGGGATTAAATGGACTTTGTAAATTATGCTGAAAAGTGTGGGTAAAATAAGCAGACTCTAACTAACCCCAGGGCAAGTATTTTTCATGTCTGAAAATTCAACAGTTCCATATAACTACATATAAGTACAAACTAAGGAAGATAATCCAAACAATAAACAGCATAGGAAATTTAAGTCTCCTTTGGTTCTATGAAACAAAACCACTCATGATAAAGTGTTCCTATTTAAATTAAAATTTTCAACATAATTTGATATAAGAACCTTTTGTTATGCTATGTGACAAATACCATCTTAACAATGAAATAATAGTTTTAGTAAATCCTTCCAATTTATTCATTAGTTAGTCCAAATACAGTGTATTTCTGTAAAATTATGGTAACCAAAGGGTTATGGCTGTTTCCCCTGCTAAAGCAGGGGTAAGCCTTGCAGACCTCATGAGGGGTGTCCGTCCTTCCAGCCATCCATCACATCCATCACTGGAACTAATAAAAAATACAAGTATATGCAGAGCCTGTGCCTGGGTATTTAGGACCCTAATATAGCTTTGCAACATGCTCCTTCTTCTAAATAATATAATTTCAACTTACAGTTGGTAAGCTGACAACCCTAGTTTTAGAGACTTGGCTCTGACCAAACAAGGAAAATTTCTAAGACTACATTTTCCACTTCACATTCAACACTCACCCACACCAAATCATGTGATAGGTCATGATAACACCATACAGCTTTTGTCATCACTTTGGTTATTTCCACAATGCAGCTGTGTGGCAAAGATGCTTACTGATTTATTTATTGATTGCAAGAAATTATTTTGTATCTAAGTTTATACAAAATTTTATAAAACCAAGATCCTTTAACATTCTATGTCAGGTTCCTCTTAAGTACTGCTGGTAACATGTAACCCAGTACAACCTGTTACATGGTTGGATTGTTGGTAACTAAACCAGCAGCTTCACCAAACTTGCTTGGTGAGTAGGGTGATTTTTTTGGACACCCCTGTCAATAGCTATCCAATAGTGTGTAAAAAATCAAACAAAAAAATTAGGTCAACATAGACTGCCAACCATGACTAATGAGCTATCTAGGAGAAAAATCACTCTGATTTCAAAACCAGAGTAGATGAAACTTCTTAACCACCTTGGTGACAACCTATCAAGTGGCCAATGGCTTCATCCTTGTGATGAAGGTAGATGAGGTATGGCTTATTAGCCAGGTTCCAAATTATTGGTCAGATGAGGATTCAGGACCTACTGACATCACTTTTTTTCCTGATGAGAATTATGGACATACTGCATCATATAGATTAACATTGGTGCCATTGTCTATGGTACTCAGCCCTCAGCAAGGTCCAGTAGTGCACCTCTCTGATGTGTGCATCCTAGATAGTTGCCTAGATAACAATAATGGTAGTGCCGTCCCTGGCTTCATGGTTAGAGCCTTCGACTCATGATCACAAGGTCATGAGTTTAATTGCTAGCAGTACATTGTCTTGAGCTGCTCCAGTCAACTCAGCTGGCAAAAATGAGTTACATCTGTAATTCAATAAGCCAGCCTGATTACATGTAATGTCACGCTGAATCTCTCAGAGAACTACATTAAGGGTGCATATGTCTGTAGAATGTTCAGCCACTTATACATTAATTTCATGAGTAGGCTGTTCCAGTGATCAAACAACCAGAATAGTCATCATTGGAATCAAAGGAGGTCCAAAACAGTTGAGATTTTTCTAGAGACTTGAAAAGACAAACAAAATAGGCAACTTAAATAGAATGTGAATACCTACATAATCACCAGACCATTTCTGTGATATATTTGTTTGGTTGTATACAAACATAGTTTCAATTACACTGGAAGATAGCCAAAGCAGAGACGACAACACTTCTATATAAAATTTTAATAAACATTTCCATTTTAGTTCTTATTTGAGACAGGGATATTTAATCAAATTTCTAGCTTGTTATGACAACTGTAATCTGTTTAGTTATTTATTTTGTTAGTTTCAAGCATTAGATAGTAGCCATGCTGAGGTACCACCATAGAGATTTAATAAATCATACCAACCCCAGTATTTGTTTTTTCAAGCCTGATATCCGGAAATAAACACACACACACACACACACACACACACACACACACACACACACACACACAAACATACAGCCCCAATGTCATCAATCTTTTATGTCCTTTTTTTCCATGCTTGCATGGATTGGATAGATCTTCTCCAGTACAGCTTTCATCCACTTATTGCGTTTCTTGTCACCTTCTTTTTAAGGTTCAGCACCTTGAAACCAGCTCTTAGCACATCTGTCTAGGCCTTCCATTACTCCATCTTAGTTCCACTGGGATCTCCTGATACTTTTTCACTCAACAATCACTATCTATAGGCATCATATGACCATTTCCAAACAGTCTTTTTTCTTGCACACATCATCTGATTCTTCTTATACTGAGTTTTTCTGTCAGTTCATCCATGCTGCATTGTTCATGCACATTAACATTATATATTCATGTCTCTCCAGCTTTTGCATATCATCTGTATTCACTGCCAATGTCTCACTGCTATGCAACAAGATACTTCTCATGCAGGTATCATGTAATTTACTCTTGCTCAGAAAGAATTTCCCTTTGCTCTCAAACGAGGTTAAAGCTCCATGAACAATGAACACTATATATCCCGTTCTTATTCTAACTACTATAGCAAAATAATTAGGAATTAAGAATATTTAGAATATTTAGAATTGAGAAAATGAAAAGTGGTCATTGAAATTACATTGTAATCCCCATCTCCTTTCATGTCTTATTTAGCCTTTTTGTCTTTTCTTTATACATTTCTTTCATAGACAGTAATTATGGTATTGGACTTATGATCATAATGACATGGGTTTGATTCCTGGACCAGGTAGCAAATGTAAAATGGATTGTGTTCTTAAACAAAACAATCCATTTCATGTTGTTCCAATTAACAAGTACCAGTAGCAACTGCTGGGGGCTAATCCTGCAATGGATTGTACTCCCAGTCACTTAATGCCAATGAAACTGGGATAAACTATGAATAGATGAGCTTCTGGGCTTGACAGACTTTAACTTAACTTAATAGCAATGATGAAATAATATAAAAACTATAATAATAAACAATAATAATTGTTTCTACTTTTGGCACAAGGCCAGCAATTACCCAGTGTATTACTGGTACTTTATTTTATCTACCCCGTAAGGATGAAAGGCAAAGTTAACCTCGGCGGGATTTGAACTCAGAATGGCAAGGGACTTAACTCTATGCATCAAAGTATGGCATCCGACCCTCTACCGATACTGCCAATCCAGCACCCTTAATAATAAACAATAATAATGATAATGTTTCTACTTTTGGTATAAGGCCAGGAATTACCCCAGTGCATTACTGGTGCTTTATTTTATCGACCCTGTAAGGATGAGAGGCAAAGTTAACCTGACGGGATTTGAATTCAAAATGTAAATGGCCATAATTCCTAAGCTGCAAAGTATGGTGCCTGACACTCTACCGATACTGCCAAACCACTGCCCCTATAATAATTGTTTCTACTTTAGGCGCAAGGCCAGCAATTACCCAGTACATTACTAATGGTTTCTTATATAGGCACAAGGCCAGTAATTTAGGGGGAGGGGAAAGTCGATTAAATCAACCCCAGTGTGTGACTGGTACTTTATTTTATCGACCCCATAAGGATGAAAGGCAAAGTTAACCTCAGCAGGATTTGAACTCAGACCGTAAAGGGACGTAACTCCATGCCACAAAGCATGTTATCCAACACTCTACTGATACTGCTAATCTACAATAATTTTTTTTAACCTTCAAAAAATACTATCTATGTAACTCCAAAACAATCTTTTTCACATATTATCAAAATCACCATTAAAAGTACTTAATAGTAAATAACTTTTATTGTTATTTTATTGTCTTAGCACCAAACTACTTTTGAACACACTTACAATTTTCTTATGTTTTGACAGACATTTTCTAGAACAATACTTCTTTTGAATCTGGAGTACACAATTAAAATTGAAATCCCTATTGCTGAACTACATTCTTCCCCTAAAAGCATGACAATTATCTAACATCCTAGTCATAATGCCCACTTGAACTTATAACTTGCTATCTCTTGACGTCTCAGAGTGAGACTTGGAGTCCAGCTCGTACAAACACAAAGTAAAATCAAAAGATCTAAATAATTGTTTCTACTTTTGGCACAAGGCCAGCAATTACCCAGTACATTACTGGTACTTTATTTTATCGACCCCGTAAGGATGAAAGGCAAAGTCAACCTCGGCGGGATTGACTTTGCCTTTCATCCTTACGGGATCGATAATAATAATAATAGTTTCCTCTATTGGCACAAGGCCAGCAATTACCCAGTACATTATAATAATAATAATAATAATAACTGCACATACCCAAGGTATACTACACTGTGCTCAGGAATCAACACACAATAGAAAAAATAAGTAAATAACTCAATTCTTCTGCAATGAAATATGTTAGATTTTTTACATTAAGCTATGAAATAATCTCAACATTCTATTATGAAGTAATTTGCAATATATATTGCTTTTCAACAAGGAATATTCAACAAGAGCAGTACAAGAAAACTATATTTTGATTTATTGTTATGTATGTATTCACAGACTCACACATACACAGATTTACACATACAAAGACACATGCATTCACAGACTCACACATTCAAACTTACACATACTCACTCACACACAGACTCACACATTCACAGATTTGTACATTCATATACTTACTACAGATTGACATAAAATTCATTTATTGAATTGGTTCCCAATATTACAGGTAGTATATATATATTTGTAGTGATACCTATTTAAGAAATTTGTAAGGTAATCATCATCCTTTTACATCTGCTGAAATTAACAATAACGATAAACATAAACAAATAGATAAATAAAATCATGTGCAAGAGGGAGAGAAATATCATTATTGGAATATATATATATATATATATATATATATATATATATATGTGTGTGTGTGTGTTAGGTAATTCCAAAGGAAAAAAGAGTGCTCTATGTATAGAACAGAGCTATTTAATTAGAAAGTAAATCACACAAAATATAACTACTCCATTACTAGTGATCCAGAAACCTTAGGTAATGGAGTAGTTATATTTTGTGTGGTTCACTTTCTAAATATATATATATATATATTTACATGATTTGATATGTATGTATGCCTTGATATGTATGTATGCATTTATAAAATATACTGGTGGAGTTCTATTTTGGCATGAATTCCATTGTTTGAATTCAACCAACATATCACATGTTTTTGTCTAATATAGAGGTCTTCCTCTATTTTCATTAGAGGTCAAGTGTAACGTTAGCATAAATTGCTAGATTCATTATTGAAGTGGTAAGTGCTACCATGCACAGCGAATAGACTGAAGTATTGACATGGGCTACCTTCTGAAGACGTGCAATTTGCCCAGTTACATAACTATCTGCTGATAATACATAGTTTTCTGAACACTACAGATCAATATCTGCAAATGTGAAGTGTGTTGCACAGAAACAAATTTCTTGAGGAGAGAGATACATACTGTATCTCTACCAAAACACAGCCACTGTACTTGTTATTAACTAAAATGTGTGCACTCTGAACTGTTAGTTCCAGTTACATTACTGCAATCTAGCAAATTTATTGAGTGGGCTAGACATTGGCCAGAGACTGTTGAATATTCTAAATATTCTATATACATATATAAAATAATGAGTTGAGGCAAATGGATTAGTGATTAGTTTATCCTGCAGTGGTACTGAAAATATGCACAACTGAAAATATGCACTTTTTAACAGAATTTTCAATGCTGATCTCTTCATGACAAGCAGCATAGGTGGGATTGCATCATTTCTGATTCAATCCTAATTTAGATGGGCTGGTCATGTCCTACAGATGACTGAGGACCGCATACCCAAGGAATTGTTATACAGTCAACTTCATACAAGACAAACTGAAGTACAATATCAAATCTGTGAACATACATATTATTTCTTTTGAAGCCCTAGTTGCCAACTGTCGAAAATGTAGAACTGTCTGCCATGAAGGTATAAAGAACTTTGAAAAATCTCGTCTGGTCAATTTTCGTGATCTAAGATCTAACACCAAGATTCGATTAAACATTCCATTCTGCTCCTCTCTAAATCCTGTCATCTGCACTAAATGTGGATTAATGTGTAAATCAGTAGCTAGACTGAAGTAACATAAAAAAATGAACTGAAAAAACTCTTGAACCCTCATACGTCAATATATGATGATTATTAGGATTAGGGAAGGTAAGCAGCTGTAGAAACAACACCAAATATGAAATGTAAGCATGCGGTTACTCCAACCCATTTGGTCTTGAACTGTGACAACCCATTCAACCCATCCCAGCATGCTAAGCAGATGTAAAATTATGATGATGAAGTTTTTATAGATGTATGAGTGTAAACATACTTAATAGTTACACAAGAATTCTATTCATATTTATGATTATAAAACTGTGATAGTAAGTTGCTTACCTTAGGGTCTGCCTTTAGAGCATTTGAGAACTGAATGACCATACCATCGGTGGACAGAACTAAGCGAGAAATTAAGCTGATAGGGACATCTAAACATTCCTTTGTTACATAATGGATCGTGGCATACAAGAGTTTTGGTAATAATTTCAGGGAGTGAAAACAACTGCAGGAAGAAGAAAATAAAACTAGAAAAATAGGTAATGTCATACAACTAGTCTTAAGATCATTTTCATTTCCTAATCCATCATCTTTAACTGTGCCTTTATTGGTCTTCTCCTTCCTTTTACATTCATTTCCATTTTATTAGTAAATAGAATATATTTACTAATAAAATACTCACAAGAGGTTTGAGACCAGTTTCCCTGCTAAAGCAGAGGCTAGCCTTATGGACTCTATGACAGGCTTTGTATTCATCATGGGGTCATTTTGGGAGGCAATGTTTTACAGCAGGTATTTTTCTTGGAGCCAACCCTTTTTGTAACTATTCTATATTTATTTTCATCACTCCTCTTACCTAGTCATTTTCAAGAACTACTAAAAGTTAATAGTACATGAGCAAGAATTTGTAGCTGGGGTGGGCTACAAAGTATTGAAATGACCTCAATACAATGTCTGGTAGTTATCTTGTATTTCCACAATACACTTGATCCCTTCAATCATTCAACCTGTTTTTTAATTTGTCATTACTCTCTCTTCCATGCTTAGTAGTGAGTAATCTTTAGTCTTCTGAGATCCAAGGCAACCTCTCTAGTGCTAAATTTACCCATGCCAAATCACATAGCAGCTAACAACACAATATGGCTCTCTCAACTGTTTTAGATATTTCCCCAATGTTGCTATTTGACAAAGATGTTTAGCAGTGGTTCAAAGTGTTAGGAAATGTCTTTCAGGTTTAGCAAACTGAACCTCATCTCCTGAATAATAATTTGATGATAGATACATTGTTAATAGTAATTGTAATGAATGATGGGAAAAAGTACTCAATACCATAAAGTATTGTATCAATTTAATTTGGTTAACCAAATAATATATATTCATATATATGGAGGCACATGGCTTAGTGGTTAGAGCATTGGCCTTGCAATCGAAAGGTTGTGAGTTCAATTCTCAGACCGGTTGATGTGTTGTTTCCTTGAGCAAAACACTTTATTTCACATTGCTCCAGTCTACTCAGCTGTAGAAATGAGATGATAGGGACTGGGGTCCCTATCATTCCACCGCAAAGTGGTTGTGGAGGTGCCACGGCAAAAAAGCACCCAGCCCACACTGTAAAGTGGACGTGTAGGCGCCGCAGAAAAAATGCACCCAGCACTCACTGTAAATGAGGTTGGTGTTAGAAAGGGCATCCAGCTGTAGAAATCAAGCCAGAATCAGTTCCCGTTCCACCCTTGCAAATAGGGAAAAGCGGACGTAAAATGGAATGATGATGGTGATCTGATTTAGAATAGATACACCATATTCCTGCATGTCATGATGACTATAATTGTTGGCATAAAGAAGGACATGTGTCTGTAAAACATTGCTTTGAAAAGGATGAAGCCTATCATGGAGTCAGCAATGATAGCCCCCCACCCCCACCCCTATCCCCACCCACCCATTAACAGGTCATGATTTTGATTTCTGAATTGCGCATTGTGTCCTTGAGTGAGACACTTTATTTCACATTGCTCCAGTCCACTTAACTGAAAACAAAAACAGTTGCAATGACGCCAGTGGCCTGTAGACATGCATGTATGGGTGACTGTTGTTGATCTTTTACAAAATACCTTTCATGGGCTTATGCCTTGTAGAGGAACATTCCAGGTGCAAACCCATGGTCAGTGATATGCAAGGAAAGAGTGTGGGTTGTCTTTAAGTCATATTTAAATTAAAATCTTCAAACATAATTTGATATAAGAACCTTTTCTTTAGTAATGCTATTAATACCATTTAACACCATATAATCACTAATTTTAATAAATCCCTCAAATTCTCCGTTAACTTTTAATGTCACATTAAATCACATGAGCAAGACATTCTTGAAAAGTCAAAAAACAGCAATACGATTATCAAACTAATAATTAAATTATATATCTAGATATGGTTATGAAAGCATTAAACCAACCTAACTGTCTGCTCTGTTATTTCTATGTCAACATCCAAACCAAAGGGGTAACAACACATCTGGACAACCCGCAACAATATTTCCATTGGTAATTCAGAACTTTTAACATCAACACTAAATATAAAATAAATATAAGAGAATAAAGAAAAATATATACATCAAATAATCATCAACATATAAAATATATTAATAAAACTAATAATGAAAAATATAGGTGTGGGCTGTGTCATTGAGAAGTTTGTTTCACTGTGCCTCACCAATGCCTTCTGAGTGAAATTTGGTAGACAGAAACAGTATAGAATCCCATCGTATATAAATATTTCTAGCATGGAAGATAAACGATAATGATAATGATGATAGTTAAGAATGTGTTTTACAAAGAGGAATGAAAGAGAACCACAGCTAAATAAGGTACTCAATACATTAGTAGAAAAGGTATGTGTTGATTTCATATAGAAATGACTTCTACAGGACCAGAATTGATTGATTCATTCAAAATCAATATACATGTGTCTATGTATGTATATATACTCTCGGGCCCCAAATAATAGGGGTGGTGGAATAAAAAGGGGGTTTGGAGATTTGCTTAAATTTTTATAAAGGGGAGAATAGGGGGGGGGGGTTATTCAAGATCTGAAAGTATATATATATATACATATATATATAATCCATGCACACATGGAAAAATAGATGTTAAGTGGTAGTGATGATAATGGTCTATATATATATATATATATATATATATATATATATATAAAAGAAAATTTCGCTCTACATGGTTGAATACAATAAATGTAATCTGAGTTTTTCGAATCATCATCATCATCATCATCATCAGGTTCAGCGTCCGTGTTCCACGCTTGCATGGGTTTGGACGGGGGTTTTCCCACTTGAGGCAAGAGTGGTTGTCTTGCTCGCATAGGACTGTCTGGCGGGTTTTCTACAGTTGGATGCCCTTCCTAACACCAACCACATTTACAGTGTGGGGCTGGGAGGTTTTTACCGTGTTGCCTACACGGCCACATTACAGCGTGGACTGTCTGGTGGGTTTTCTACAGCTGGATGCCCTTCCTAACACCAACCACATAACCACATTTACAGTGTGGGGCTGGGAGGTTTTTACCGTGTTGCCTACACGGCCACATTTACAGCGTGGACTGTGTGTTTTTTTGTCGTGACACCTACACGATCTCATTTGTTTCGGCCTGGATGTTGTGGGACCAACATAACTTTACATTGAAAGGGGCGGTGTGGATGGGGTGGAGGTGGTGGGACGGGGGTGTGTTTTGATAGAGATGCCTACTGACTGTAGTAGGTTTTTACTTTGTATTTAGGTAAGGCGGGTCTTCTCTATTACTGAGTACCGCCAAAGGTCTCGGTCCAGTGACATTGTCTTGGAGAGGTGTAAGCGTGTGAGGTCGGAATTTATCAACTCGTCCCATATTAATAATAACATTCGATTCGTTTGCAATTTTGCAAACAAGCCTCAATTTTATATATATATATATATGATGGTATACATATATATATATATATATATACACCATCGTCATCACCACTGCCTAACATCTATTTTCCATGCACGCATGGGTTAGACTGGTCGTCCACATTATAATACAAGTCTGGCCAGTTGGTATATATCATTAGCAATCTCCCTCTCGATTTCTCCTGTGTATCTTCTACAAGCAAAATTCTCCCTTCCTCTCTACTCGTTATCCCACTACATCTTTTGTGTACCCAAAATTTACATTGTGTATATTGTATGGAGTTTATGCCTTCTCCTTTTCTGCATATTGAACATGGCCACTTCTCTGAGGGAATCTCTCCTACTCACTAGCACTTTAGTTTTGGCTAAGTTTACATGCAGACCTTTTGATTCCAAATTTAGTTTCCATAATCAGAATTTATTTTTTGTGGTTTCAGCTATGAGGGCCAAATCCTCTGCATAGAGAAGTTCCCATGGGCAGCCTGTTTTAAACTCCTCTGTTATAGCCAGAAGAACTATGGTGAATAGCAATGGGCTAAGAACTGAAACTTGATGAACTCCTACCTGTACCTTGCATTCCTTGCTAAACTCATTTCCTACTCTCATTTTACTCACAGCTCCTCTGTACATAGCTTGCACTGCTCTCACAAGCCATTCTTCTACACCTAATTTTCTTGAGGACCACCAGATAATAGATCAAAGTACTCTGTCAAAAGCCTTCTCTAAATCAACAAAAGTTAAATATAGTGGTTTATTTGGGGCTAGGAACTTTTATTGTAGTTGCTTCACTAAGAAGAGTGCATCTATAGTACTTTTCCCAGGCATGAAACCAAACTGCATCTCATCTATTTTGGCTTTTTCCCTAATTAACCACACTAAAACACTTTCTGTCACTTCATAACTTGGTCCATTAGTTTCATTCCTCTATAGTTGCTCCTTTGTAGAGCATCACCTTTGCACTTGTAGCAATTTATTATTGTACTGCTGCACCAGTCATTGGGTATGACTCCGTCATGTTTTACTTGATTTACTATATGGATAACTAGTTTGACCTACCTCTCCCAATGTTTTTAGCAACTATTTCTGATAATCCCACAGCTTTACCATTCTTCATCTCCTTGACTGCATCTTTGACCCAAAAACTATCAACTTCAAAAGCTGGTCCTTCCTTTGGGTAAGGTGGGGATAGTTTTACTTCCTCCCATTCATTCTCTACAATCATCAATCTCTCCTAGTAACATTTCCAGGCCTCTTTCCTTTGGGTATCAGTGGTGCTAAGTGCACCAGTGTCATTTCTCACACATTTTTCCCCAACTTCTCAATTCACACTAACACACTGTCTTGCAATACGGAACACTTCACACCTCTGATCCTTACATCTCAAGACATTGGCAAATTTACTTTCTTCAGCCTCTTTCCAAGCTGTGTATACCTGTCACCTAGCTTCTTTCTTAGCTACTTGTTACCGGTTTCTGCTACCCCTATTTTCCCAGTCTTTCCAGGCATGTCTCTTGACTTTAATGGCTGTTCCACCACCAGGTCACCTTTTGTCTGATTAGCGCTTTACTCCAGCTGTAAATCTCGCCAAGTTCGCAAAAGGTTGTCACTCTTCATTCTTTGAGCCATAACCATAGCCACCATGAACTCCACTGAATCTGTCTTGGTACTGTCCCACATGTCCATTGAAGTAGCTTGTCAGACTGATGAGGTCTCTTTCATCAATACCTGAAGTTGTCTGTAAAAGTTCCTGTCCTTTTGTTCTTTACTCAGTCCTGCCTGCAGAGCATAGGTAGATGTGATTGTCACCATTCTATTTCCAACAGTTAATCTAAGCTTGATGATTCTGTTACTTACTCTAACTAACTCTATCATCTTATCTATCTATTTCTCAGCTAGTAAGATGCCTACACCTCCTACCCCATTGTCATTTCCTACCCAGTAAAGTTTATATCTAAGTTGCTTGCCTATAATTAGTCTTGTTGAGGCACCCCTCCATCTCACTTCTTGTACACAGCATACATCTACTCAACTTCTCTTTAACAATTCCACCTGATTTGCCTTTCAGGGCACCAACATTGAGGGTGGCAGTTCTGAGATGTGTACCTTGATAGTTGTTGTTACCTCTTTGTTCATGACGGTTGAGGGATTCTCGCACATGGCTACCTTAGCCACCCCACTACTGTGTGTAGCTCTAACATGACTAGTGTTAGCAACTAGTGGAAATCATATTGGCCATGCTTTTCATAATTTGGGTTAGATTTTACTGGCTGGATGCCCTTCCTATCACCAACCACTTTACAGCATGGCCTGGGCACATTGTTTATGCCACCAACACAAGAGAAGTTGTCTTACCAAACTCTCCACCTTGTATCAGTTTTTATTTGGAGTATCTACTCTCCTAGATGGCTAGCCTTTACTACAGCTTAGAGAGCCCACGTCTGCCCCAGTTCGCAGAGTAACGAATTGAGATTCATGATGAAGGAGAGTATGTATTGGTGTGCGTAAGTGTGCAAGCAGAAAGGAAAAGAAAAAAGGCAGCAACACAAGGCCATGTCTGCCAGACAGCTAATCGGATGCTGGTGGATAGGCTGTGGGTAAGAGAGAGCCAGTGTCAGCATTTGAAAGAGTTAGGTAAGTAGCTGAAGGATTACTAATAAATAAACAGTGTTAAAAGTAATCATATATATATATATATATATATATATATATATATTCATATATATATATATACCCACACACACACACATACATATATATATATATATATACATATATATATATATATATATACACATATATATATATATATACATATATATATATATACATATATATATATATACATATATATATATATATACATACATATATATATATATACATATATATATATATATACATATATATATATATATATACATATATATATATATATATACATATATATATATATACATATATATATATATATATACATATATATATATATATACATATATATATATATATATATACATATATATATATATATATATACATATATATATATATATATATATATTACAATTTTGTTTTAAAAAATATATATATACAAATATATATATATACATGCAAAAAACACCCAGCCCACATTGTGAAGTGGTCATGCAGGTGTCACAACAAAAAGCACCCAGCCCACACTGTAAAGCGGTCGTGTAAAAGACATGGCACAAAGCACCCAGCACACACTGTAAATATGGTTGGCATTAGGAAGGGCATCCAGCTATAGAAATCTAGCCAGAAACAGTTCTATATGAGCAAGACACTGTCACCTGACCAAACTTTCCTCAAATGGAACAATCCATCTAACCCATGCTAGCATGGAAAATGGACATTAAACAAAGCTGATGATGATGATATATATATATGGGTAAGTGTTTTCTACTATCACGTTGGATGTGTTTGTATGTATGCGTAAATAGATAGACAACAGTGGTATGAAACATTTTGCATCTGCACATATATTGCACACACATGTACACACTGCACATACATGTACACACACATAAACATAAGGACTTACATTTATATCAAAGGTATGTAATATAGGAAGATGAAACTTCTGAATAAACCAAATTGTTAGTTTCAAAAAATAAATATATAATTAGACAGCAATTAATGAAGAACTAATAAGCACAAATACCTTTCAATGAGGATTGCAAGAAATTCGTTTGTTAGAAGATGATTAAGGGACATCATAAATATTTTGTCAGGTAGAGATAAATATGTTACAAATTCTTGAGGAACCTGTGAAAAAAATATGTTCAACAAATATAAGTAACAATATACAATTATTTCAATGAAATAGTTGTATATTATTAGTAATTGTATATATCATTACTGTGCAGAGCACTAAAAGTTGATGGAAGCCTTGGAGTGGGGAAACCCAAGAAGACCTGGGATGAGGTGTTAAAAGCTGACCTTGCGCAATTGCACCTCTCAAAGGCGATGACACAGGACTGAGACCTCTGGCGTTAGGCAGTAATACAGAAGACCCAACTTCCCATGGATACAAGCCGAAACTGAAGGATATAGACAATATGCCCCCACCGACGCCCACTGCAAAGTGGTTGTGGAGGTATCATGACAAAAAAGCACCCAGTCCACACTGTAAAGTGGTCGTGTAGGCGCCACGGTAGAAAAGCACCCAGTACTCACTGTAAATGAGGTTAGTGTTACGAAGGGCATCCAGCTGTAGAAATCAAGCCAAAATCAGTTCCCCTATGAGCAAGACATGGTCACCCGACCTGGCATTGCCCACAACAGGACAACCCGTCTAACCCATGCTAGCATGGCAAAATGGACGTAAAACAGTGATGATGATGATGATGTGCCTAGGTTGATGAAATAAGAGTTAAATATTTGGCTCCTTATTTTCTTTCTTTATAATATAAATTTGTTTTTTTACCTTAGTGAAAATATTGACAGCAATTTCTAAAGCTGCAACAAGTCCTTGAGGGGAAACCAAGGACCAGTCAGGTTTCTTGAATTGGTTACCATCCAAGCTGGTTTGTAGGTCATGGATTGGTTGGTTACTTAGTGGATTGTTCACTTGGAGAGCCTGTGCTATCCGATGCCATAGAATGTCCCAAACCCCAGTTTCAGTAAAAAGCTGGATCATGGGAATGTCTCCCTAAAAGTAGACAATAAAATAAATCAATGTCATCAAACAAAAAAAAAAAAAAAAAAAAACAGAAATAAAAGAAAAACAAGAAAAACATTTAACCTTTTTGATATAAAACTTTGACTTAAAGTATGTTACATACACCAGCTTAATCATCATCATCGTTTAATGTCCATCTTCCACGCTTGCATGGGTTTGGACAGGAATTTTCCCACTTGAGGCAAGGTTGGTTGTCTTACTCGTATAGGACTGTCTGGCGGGTTTTCTACGGCTGGATGCCCTTCCTAATACCAACCACGTTTACTGTGTGGACTGGGAGGTTTTTACCGTGTTACCTACACGGCCACATTACAGCGTGGACTGTGTGTTTTTTTGTCGTGACACCTACACGACCTCATTTATTTCGGACTGGATGTTGTGGTACCAACATAACTTTACATTGAAATGGGTGGTGTGGATGGGGTGGGAGTAGTGGGACGGGGGTGTATTTTTGTTATGAGGTACCTACTGACTGTAGGTTTCGCTTTGTACTTAGGCAAGGCGGGTCTTCTGTATTACTGTGTAGTGCCAAAGATCTCGGTCCAGTGACATTGTCTTGGAGAGGTGTAAGTGTGTGAGGTCGGAATTTATCAAGTCGTCCCGGGTTTTTCTGGGTCTGCCTACTCCGTGGTTACCGTCTATTTTTATTGCCCTGCACTTTTTTATACAGCTGTTGTCTTTCATGCGCATCACATGACCATACCAACGTAGTCTTCTCTAGAGTAAACAACATCTGATCCCTCTTATTCCTAATTTCTCCCTTAGTTCATTTATGCTTTGCCGTCCACGTATATTACACATCCAACAGAGCATGCAAGCTTCGTTTCTCTCCAGTCTGCGTATATCCTCTGCACACAATGCCCAAGTCTCACTGCCATGTAACATTGCTGTTCGTATGCAGGCATCATACAGCCTGCCTTTCATTTTTAAAGAGAACCCTTGAGCGGCCAATAGTGGTATAAGCTCTCTGAACTTTTTCCATCCCGTTCTGACTCTAACTACTGTACTTTCAGAGCACCCTCTATAAAAATATTTGATTATTCGTAAATCATAGGTAGTGTCCCTCATTAGAAATATGGTAATGAAAGGGTTAAGGATGTTTTCTCTGCTAAAGAAGAGTTTAGCCTTGCAAGCCCCATGACTGATATCCCTATTTTGCCCTATACTCTGCATCCTATTTCACATCCCCTGACTTTCATTTCTTCTTCTATCATCTTTAAACAAGCGTGGAAAAAAGGCCATAAACAATTTTCACCCACTTGGTATTGGTCAACCTGAAACTATAGTTGAAGTTACTTGCCCAAATGTCACACAGTGAGACTGAACCTGAAACTGTGTGGTTGTGAAGCAAATTCCTTAACCACACAGCCATGCATGCAGCTATGTATTCAGTATATATTATATAGTACATTTGTTCACACAATAGTTATATATGAATCTGTTGATAATACAACCCCACATAACTTTCACAGTTTAATTTGTTCACAAGCCAGAAAATGTCCCTGCTATTGTTACTAGAAACTGGCAGAAGGACAACAGCAATGCAATAAACCTGACAATAACTCAGTAAGTAGAATTAACTATATTGCTTAATAACATGATTGACTGTCATCTTGGATACAGCAACACAGTTAATCCATCTACTTTATTGTTACAGAATGAAACTAATAAATAAGAACATTTTGGTAGCAATTTCTAAAGGTGGCTTATATATATACACACACACACATACATATATACATATACACACACATGTATATATAATAAATGGCTGATAAGTTTCAAAATGCCGGTACAATGCAGTAGAAGTATATAAAAAGCAAAAGATGACAAATAAAACAAAACAAAGTAATGTTTTACCCAGTATATTTCAACATGGTATTTCAGGACTCTTTTAAATTGTGAAACAGAAACAGTTTAAAACAAAAACAAATGATTGATGTGTTCTGCCTTAACTAGCCTACGTGTCTAAAATACACATGCATGGAGTCATTATAGCAGCCAATCTGCCAAAGGCAGAGGTTAGCTTTGCTTTTCATCCTTACAGGATCAATAAAATAAAGAACCAGTAATGCACTGGGGTAATTGTTGGCCTTGTACCAAAAGTAGACACAATTATAGTAGTCAATCTGTTTCGTGCATTTCAAATCTATTATTTAGCTGTGGTTTTTTCTTGTTGATGATAATGACCTCTTTGATTCTTAAATTACTCACATTGCTTTGTCACCTGTATGGTAAGCTCAATGTCTTGGCTGCAGCATCTGTCAAGATGTTTTTAGACAGAAGCTCTCATCATCATGTGCTCATCCATATGTAAGATGAGACTACTTTACAGATACTGACCTACATACTTGTGCACACTTCCTAATTGTCACATCAACAATGCAGAAGTGTGCATGAGAGCATATGTGGTCTACAAGGTTACATGTAAAAAATGTAGCTCTTCGTACATTGGCAGTACTGTACAGATGCTGCACATACAGATCAAGGAGCATAAGAGAGTAATAGCTCTGAAATATCATGTTGAAATGAACCTAAAGGCACAGGGATGTGAAGCAAACTCCTTAAATATACAGCCATGTCTGCACCTATAAAAGGAATTTTATTTGGGGGGAGAAAGGGGAGAGGTAATCTTGCCATTTACGCAAATGAAACTAACCATAATGGTGGAATGTAAAAAAAATATAACTTGGCTTTCTTGAATTACTGAAATTAATAAGATTTGTTTTAAAGAAATTGTTTTTGCTAACATAAAGCAGAATTTTACAAATATGCTTACACTAATGATATTACAGCTGATGATAATGGTGAGGAGAGTGATGATAGTGATAATAATGATGAAGTGGAGAAGGATGGTGATGGAAGATAAGGATGATAGTGAGCAAGATAATAATAACTATTCCTCATAAATTATACAGTGCAGTAATGAAAGGTTACATTTGTAAACATGAGATTATTTATCTGCTAATTAAATATTTAATTTTGCCTTCACGTAGAAATAAAAGAAGAAAAAATATAATTAACTGATGAGCCATATGTAATAGATATTTGTAGCTGGTGTCAATATCTTACTGAGACAAATTTTATGTGATTAACCCTTTCATTGCCATATTTCTATTGAAAGACACTGCCTTTGGTTTTCAAATAATTTTGAAAATATTCAAGAATTTGAAATGATTTAATAATATAACTAACTTTCTCATTATCAATTGGTATTTGGAACATAAAAGTTATTACATAAAATTATAATGGAAGGTTTAAGATGAATATAAAACATTAGCCATTTTATGACCATATTTCTAAGAAAGACAATGCCCCTAAATTGAAGAATATTTAAGACTAATTATTAAATTGTAAAACCAATCTATAAATGATAATTTATATTATAATAGTTTGTTAAAATACTATATATATCATAAGGTAAATTTTAATTGAAAACAGTTTTTACGCCATATATCATGGTTTTTAAAATAGATATACCATATTCCTGCATCTTGTATGAGGCAATCAGACCATATAATAAGGAGGAGGAAGCCAATATATCAGGCGGGGGTCCAGAGAACCAACAAAGCAGGGCGCTGTAAATATCTGCGTCCCCCCACTAAAAAGAAAAAAGAATTCTCAGCCTCCTTGAATTTAGGGAGGAGTTTTCTCTGGAGCTTAAAGTCAGTCATATTCCTCTTTGCAAAATTTCTGTCAGAAGCCCTGGAGGCAACTAAAAGGGTTAGCACCAGGAAGGATTATAAAGCCCCATCTCAAAAAGAGTCCTGTCCAGTCCTTGCTAACATAGAATCTAATCTAATCTGGCCGACTTTACACTCGCAAATAAGAAGAACAAGGGCCACTCCTAGGAACATTGGATTTAGTGTACTTCATATTTGTTTCAGTTGCTGAATACAATCAGGGGTCGCTGCTTCTCCTGAAGGTTCATAGTTCTCTTCTAACTCGAGCGGGAGCGCCTTTCCATTGTCAATTTGCATTGATCATCTGCAAAGCCGCATTGTTCTCAGAACCACTACACCAGTCTTTCGATGCGTGTTGCTGGAACTACTGCCACCCATTAATTTGGCAGGATTGCAACTCATTTCTACAGCTGAGTAAACTGGTGCAACGTGAAATGAAGTGTCTTGCTCAAGGACACAACACATCACCCGGTCCAAGAATCGAACTCACAACCTTTCAATTGCAAGCCCAATGCTCTAACCACTAAGCCATGTGCCTTCACACTAACATAGAAGAGTGGATTTAAATATGATGAAGATGATAACTAGGTTTATTCTAGTTTTTGTAATAGGTACACATAACCCCTGCATGTACTAAGAGGTCATTAAAAGGGTTTACATCAGAAAGGACATCTGACCATAAAACACAACTGCAATGTTCTATCTAAGTCATGCCAGTATGGAAGAGTAAATGTAAATAAATGATGATAATTTTAACCTGAGCTAATACTTCACATAGGAGGAGGAGAACACCATCAAGTACACCATAGTCAAAAGGATAGCGAACACAAATCTGAAATAATAAAAAAAAAATAATAATAATAATGATAATAATAATTTCTTTATTGGCCACTAGGGCCCACATATAGGGGACAATACAAACAGAGGGACAGTGGGGGTTTACAATAAAAATACACAATAACAAAAATAATTAACAATGAGCATATATAAAATTATATAAAAATATAACAAAATAAATTTACCAATAGTGGGGGGCGCAAACCACTCAGGGGTGACTCAGGTACCACCCAATGCTTTAAGGGCACCCAGGAAGAGCACCCCTCTCCCTCTCAAATTAACCAGCCTACAGGCCCTTGCACAAGGGCCATTCTCATCACATTCACCCACATCACATAACAAATGTACTGGGAAGCAGCACTTCTCTCTCCACCTTTACCTTCCTTTCCAAGTGAAACTTGAAAAACTTGATTGACTGAAGCGAAACGTGTCCGTCTACAGTACTTTCAACCTGGTCCACCATACAATCTCTTTCACTACTGCCACCAGTCAGAAGAAAATTGTCTGCCTTTCCTGGCCAAAATAAGGTGGCAGGGCAATCTTCACTTATGGACTCGGTCGATAGCCGGATCTGTTCTACATGCAACATAACTCCACAAATCAGTAATGCACAAACACTGGACAAGTGCGCGCAGAACAGTTTTGTTGCTCGGCGTGCATCTCAGGCAGATCTGTCTGACAACACTTCCATGCCGGAGTTTATCTTGAACCAGCACTCCTTGGTAGCACTGCCAAACGAGGGATTTCTGGAAGTTATCTATAGTCCCCAGCTCGAAAGTCCTCCAGATCAGACTGGTCAGTTTGACTTTGTCGACGCCCAGAACCTCTCTAGGTGCGTCATCCCAATTGCCCATCACTAATCCTCTATAAATTTCAAGAGTGGATGTTCCACTAACCGCATTGCCCACCTGGTAGAGAGGAGTGAGTTCCTGGCAACATACCTGATGCCAGGCGCCTAGTCTCGGTCTCTTTTTGATCCAGGAGTCAAAGAGATGAGCTGCAGAAAGGCCCGTCTGACAAACGGCAACCACACCTGTTCATCGTTTCGGAAGAATATCTGGAGATACCACAGCCTGTTTGAGTTCGTTATGTGGATGGTGTCTGCCTTTTCTGTTGTGGGTGTTTTTGTGATGTGTAGAGGTTTTTTCTTATTTTGACTCTACTCCAACTCTCTTTAACCATGTTTCTTTGAAATTGAATCCAGCATGCTTTGATTTTTCATATTTCAATTTCTTTTGAAAGCCAAGATTTTACTCCAAGATTTTGTAACATATTGTGATTAAGGAATTATTCAGCAAGTTAGATTTTATCTCTGTTTTCATATTATGAGATTTTTCTTGTAATTATTTAATCAGGCATAAGACAGAGCTCATGACTGTGCAGGTTGGAGGCAGGATATTATCCTGAAACTAGAAACCTGGTCAGAATGTTTGCAACAGTGTGGTTCCCTCTAAATGTACACAAGGACCAGGAAGATTAAGTCTGTCACTTAAGTATGCCAAGTGGGATTTGAATTTAGAGGACAAACATCTGGAACAAATACTACAAAGCATTTCATCCATCACTCTAATAATTCCACCAAACCACTGCCCTGGGATAGTACTTTATTTCATTGACTCTGAAAAAATGAAAGGCAAAGCTAGCTTTAGAAAGATTTGAACCCAGAATACAGAGAAGCAGAACAATTACTACAAACCATTCTCTCTGACATTCTAACAACTCTGCCAATTCATTGTCTAAGCTCTAGTTATACCTACATTAAATTTATCTTTGTTCATCATCATCATCATCATTTTACGTCCGCTTTTCCCTGCTTGCAAGGGTGGGACGGGTCTTATTCAGCACAGCATCTCTCCACTTGTCACGGTCCTTCGTCATCTCCACTGTGAGCTTCAGCGATCTGAGGTCTGTTCTGACCACCTCCGCCCATGTTTTTTGTGGTCTACTTCTACCGGTATTTCCTGGCACTTCTTCACCCATCAGTTATCCTCCATGCGCATCACATGTCCATACCACCTCAGTCTCCTCTCTTGCACATTACATTCTATCCCTCTCAGACACATTATTGTTATTTATGTTAATATATAATTTAAAATTAAAGCAAAGAAATATTGGGGGTGGGGCCGAGGTCAACTTTGCCTTTCATCCTTACGGGGTCGATAAAAAAGTACCAGTAATGTACTGAGTAATTGCTGGCCTTGTGCCAAAATTAGAAACAATTATTACTAATATTCTTAATACACTGGGTAATTGCTGGCCTTGTGCCAAAAGTAGAAACAATTATTGTTATTTATGTTAATATATAATTTAAAATTAAAGCAAAGAAATATTGGGGGTGGGGCAATAATAAATTGCAAATAAAATGATTAAATTAAAAATATAACAATAGAAGAAGGAAAATAAAATTCAAAGTCAAAATATTTTTCAAGCATGAAGAAATTCCAGTTATGTCTTAAGTCTTTAGATTAGTTGCTCATAGAGTTATTTAATATGCAAGAGTATAAAACCAACAGTTTATATGAAGATTTTTAGCAATAAGTCTACAGGTATGGCTGTGTGGTTAATTAGTTCAAGACATCTCATATAATGCTCTAACAAATTTGCTAATCCACTGACCTGGACTGGTACATCATTTTGTCATCTCTGAAAGGATAAAAGGCAAAGTTGACCTCAGAGAGATTAGAACTCAGAGTACAAAGAGCTAGACCAAATACTGAAAAGTATTTTGTCCTATGTTCTACTGACTCTACCAATTCACAGGAGAGAAAGGAATTTATATGAAGTAACCCGAGGCAATAAAACCCCTTAATGAGCTTGTTAAATTGATGGTAATCTGCATAGTATAGGTGATGAGCTGGAACATCTTAATTCCATACAAGCTCCAGATTTCTAAGAAATAACATGCCAATGCTAATTAATTAGTTAATGTTTGGTATTACATTATCTTTGAAGATTAATTTAGCAGCAATGTTAATTGCTACTAAAGCAAGTTTGATGTAGTTGAGAAAGGAAATTATTTCAGATTTAATATATAAATGAGTGAGAATATTAAAGACTATCTGATGTACCTGGGTAAACAGATGATAAAGAGAAGACAGATAGAAGAGAAAGTGACTTTATTGAATGTTTGTCTGGTTTACAGTATGAGGCGTGACCGTGGTGTGTGCATGTGACAACAAAAAAAAAACAGTAAAAATTATTCCAGGTATTCTTTGTTTTACCATTATGAAGATTTTTAGGTGTTTCCACTCGTGAACAACCTACATATAACTGTCCATGAGTAAAAACTACAACTTTGTAACTCTGAGCCTAAGTTTTATTTATGGTCATAGCAAAACTGGCTCTAACAGGGAACTGAAGTCTTGAGAATTTGAAAGGCAGCTCGGTAGAGGAAGGGATAAGGGAAAACTTGAGAATAAATGCACTTTCACCTTGATGATTGCCTCCAAGGATAGTGACCTTTAGGAGGTGGTTCAAACTGTGCCATTGCATAGAAGTAGCAGGTCAACGTTTCTCAAAAGGATGATGGAAGTTCCAATATTTTATATTATATATATAGAGATAATTGTATATAAATGTGTGTGTGTGCATGTGTGTGTATGTAAACCAGCATTTGAATCGGAGAGGCTGGCCGCGAAACCCGATCATCAATAACAATGAACGTACAGAGAATCCCTTATGGTTGATTCCCAGCTTGCTAGAAATAGCAGTCAGATTGGTTAACATACCAGGGATATTTTTCTTCTCCTTTGATGTTATAAAATTAGTATCAATAAACCTCCCTTATTCCATTGCTGTACTTACTTTTCGATGGTCACTTTTCGTATTTGTGTGATGCGCAAAGGAACCAACCAACAAACATCTCTCTTTTATATTATGAATAGATTGTACAAGACAAAGTTTTTCCTCTAAGAAACCTGTTTGTGTTTCACTGGTCTACTGTAACAATACTGCCCTTCATATCAAAATCACAATAATCCATCTAGGAGCAGCTGATGATGGAAAATCAATGTTATAAGTTTGTTTTGCCTCATTTCTTTGTATATTGTGCTTGTTTGTAATTTTTTTCTAGTTCTCATACAACTCTTATCATATGTATGCACACACATAACCTCCTCACACACTCATGACCCCCTCACACACACACAACATCCATGCTAAATGATGATGATGATGATATGACAAACTTCTATCTAGCAAATTCTACTCACAAAATATTGATCAATCTAAGGTTGCAGTAGAAGACACTTGCCTAAGGTGCCATATGAAGAACTAAAATAGAATCAGTATTAATCGGCGGAAGGAATTTAATTTGATTCTGTTCCCGACAAAAGGTATTACCTTCTGTGTAAAGAATAGATTATGTACTGATCAGGAATATAATACTGTTTGACAATAAAACACAGGTCATGGATATAAAAGACTTACAGCACCGGTATTAAATAGGATTTCTTGTCTATGCAATGCAAACATAAAAGACAATTTCAATGATAGTGTCTTATGTTTAAAAAGGTAACTGAACATCCAAGGTATTAGCTTGTAACAATATCACATGAATGAAGCTGCAGATGGAGAAGCACTTGATCATGGTGGTAGTAATGATGATGTTGATGATGGTGATGGTAGTAGTGGTGGTGGTGATGGTAGTAGTGGTGGTGGTGATGTTGGTGATGGTGATGCTTGTGGTGATGGTGGTGGCAGTATAAAACTTGGAAAGAAGCAGTTAAATTGGATCAGAAGTAAGTCTGTTTAGATTGAATCTTACAATTGAAATCAAGATGCATAAAATACAACAGCAAAATAGCAGGAGTTGATGGAGGGCAGCTGCCAACATAAGTGGAAGACAGCTGTTTGAATGGGTGAAAGACTGTTGTAGAAATTCATGGAAGACCAAGTACATGCCAGTGAAGGTGGGTGGTCAAAGGTTTTCACATCATTCCCTTGGCAAGACCTATGGAACCATGGGCCTCGTGGGCATGAACAAAAAAAGAAGCACCAAGAACAATGTGGAAGAAACATGTAGGCAGCTCTGGTTGAAAAGAGGTGACTGGTGGGATCAATAGAAAGCTCCTTGAATGCAGGCTTGATCAACTTGGCTTGGTCAGCTTGATAAGGATGTATATTTTAAGACCTGAAACACATAGGATACAATATTGATAATGTGCCCAAGTATGTGCATTTGTAAATGTATGAAGAACTATATTGTAGACCAATCTTAAGGATTTTTAGACTAATCTGCCTGAAACTGACTGTGGTTCTATGATGCAAAACTGCCTGTTTTAAAGTGATCATATATTAAAACTATCTTACATAATTTCATGTTAGAATTTTGTTAAGTAATGTCCCAAATGTTAGCTTAATACTAAATTCCTCTGACCTTTTAAAGTAATCAAAAATTTGCAGGAATCGAGTATATAGACATAAAAGGGTTAACAACCATAAACACAGTAAAATGAGCATTAAAATGACAATGTGTGTAAGAGTAGTGTGTGTGGTGGGTGAGCTTGAAGACGATACTAAAATTGATCAAAGACAAAAGCAGACATTAAATGATGAAGATGATTGTATATATATATATTGGAAGATAGACGTTAAACGATGATGATGATGATATATATTTATATATATTTATTAAAATAACAGATTAAAGTTTAAGCAAAGAATCGCTGCTTTCACCCTTAAACTTTAATCTGTTATTTTAATAAATATTTGCTCTAGGGTTCTTATATATTTGATATATATTTATCCTTATTGGATATATTTATCCTCTTTGGATTTTAGTCTTCAAATTTATTATTATTACTATATGTATAGTAGCTGGTGACAGAAAGGGCATCCAGCTGTAGAAAACTTGCCAAACAAAGGGTTAAGAGGACTCTTCAGTTATGTCAAAGACATAACAATCTCCTTAGTTCTAATGCCATGATAAAATATACTTGGTGCAATGAAAGAGAGAGACAGAGACTGCAGGAATGTATGGAAGCAGAATGTTTCTACTAATCCATCTGAGAGGTTAGTAGCTCTGTTTGATGATGACCATCCAACCCTTGCTAGCAAGGAGAAAAGACATTAAATGATGTTGATGTCGATGTTAAAGTGTCTAAACAACGATGAGAATGAGAATTTTAATTTGGCTCTTACATAGTGTTTAAAAAACAATATAAAAATATTTTTATTTGTTATGGATAAATGAAAGCCCAGCAATATTTTTATTAGTACTTTTTAATGAAAGTATTGCTACCATGATAAAATGAACCTAGTAGACTGTGTAAAGTGGCTGGCAATCAAACAGAGCCTATATAATGTAGAGAAGGCTCTTCAGCCATGCCAAGTATATGACAACCTCTCTAGTCACTCTAGTGCTGGTGACAGTACACTCTATAAGGAGATAGTGCTGGTGCTATGATAAAATGTATGCAGTATACTCTGCAAAGAGATTGGCATTAGGAAGGGCATCCAACAGTAAAATCATGCCAAATGTGAAACGTATAAGTAAAACATAGTTCTCTGATTAGTCCAGTCTTGGAGCTTAATGACTCAATCAACTCATGTGATCATGGAAAATGATGATGATAATCATAACATTAATTTTATTTGAATTTTTAAAGTAAAGGAGATTGTTAGACTGGACCAAAGAAACAATGTTTCCATCTGTCTTTCCATAGCTGCTAACGCCTGCTGACCATAACTCCTAGTAGAAGAAAAGCCACATTTAACCCTTTAGCATTTAAACCGGCTGTATCCAGCCAGAATTCTCTTACCTCTTTCTGGCCACTTGTTAAGGTATTCTCAAAATAAATAATATCAAAATCTCATAGATTTGATATTATGTGAGATAAATCTTTGCTGTGAAAATACAATAGTATATATAGAATAATGTAAATGCTAAAGGGTTAAACTTGGAATTTACAAGGATAGAACAGATACAACAAAGGTCCTCTTTAACTATTTAACAATGTCACCAATCCACTGCCCCTGGACTACTAGTGTATTTATCAGTACAATACCCAAGAGGATGAAAGGCAAAGTTGACCGAAATCAGATTTGAACTGGGAGTGTAAAGAACCATGCATTTAATCTGATGCCCCAATATCTTGCAAATTTGCCACTCTTTACACTTTGCAAGTGTTAAAAAAGTTATGTAGCAAAGCTATTTATTTGTTATATAGAAGTGATGAGGCTGCAATATCTTTATTAGTATTTTTTTCATGAATATTTCATGGAAGTAGCATATAATTGACAAATTCAATATTTTAGGATATTGGTTCCCGAAATACATAAAAACTAATCTGAAATAAACTGCACACAATATTGCTTTGGGAAAAGAAACAAAATTACACTTTAGTGATTATTATAATTATCATAATTTTCTTCAAATTTCTTCAGAAGATATTAGGAATGAAAATTATTCATCATCATCATCATTATACACACACACATATATATACACGCATACATACATACATATCACATATCATTTTACATCCTTTTTTCCATGCCTGCATGGACTGGAAATACGTATGCATATATATATATACACACACACACATATATATATATATGTGTGTGTGTGTGTGTGTGTATGTTCATACATACACACATTCATTTATAACTTTCTTTCTGCTAAAATAATTTTGTTGGTCTAATCTCCAGAGAGAATATGAAAGTCTAACAAAAGATGTAATCCTATTTCAACCGATTTGAGTCTCATTCAACTGAAAGAACATATTAGCTCCTGATTAGACTGTATGTATATATATTTATATAAAACAATATTTGTTCCTGATGAGACTGTACGTATATACATATGTATAACAATATCTGTTTCAACACACGTTTTCAGATAAGAAATCTTGCAAAAGAAATACAAAAACAAATATATATCATCATCATCATCATCGTTTAACATCTATCTTCCACGCTAGCATAGGTTTAGACGGGAATTGTCCCACTTGAGGCAAGATTGGTCTTCTCGCAGGGACTATCTGGCAGGTTTTCTACGGCTGGATGCCCTTCCTAACACCAACCACGTTTACAGTGTGGACTGGGAGATTTTTACCGTGTTACCTACACGGCCACATTACACCGTGGACTGTGTGTCTTTTTGTCGTGACACCTACACAACCTCATTTATTTAGGACTGGATGTTGTGGTACCAACATAACTTTACAGAGAAAGAGGTGGTGTTGATGGGGTGGGGATGGGGTAATTGTGGTAGTGGGAGGGGGGTGTATATTTGATTAAGAGGTGCCTACTGACTGTAGGTTTCGCTTTGTACTTAGGCAAGGTGGATTTTCTATATTACTGTGTAGCGCCAAAGATCTCGGTCCAGTGACATTGTCTTAGAGAGGTGTGTGTAAGGTCGGAATTTATCAAATCGTCCCAGGGTCTGCCTACTCCGTAACTTCTGTCAATTTTGATCGCCCTGCACTTTTTTATACAGCTGTCGTCTTTCATGCGCATCACGTGACCGTACCAACGTAGTCTTCTCTCGAGTAAACAGCATCTGATCCCTCTTATAGCTAATTTCTCACTTAGTTCATTTATGCTTTGCTGTTCACATATATTACTATTATACATCTAGTGGAGCATGCATGCTTCATTCCTCTCCAGTCTGCGCAGATCCTCTGCACACAATGCCCATGTCTCACTGCCATGTAGCATTGCTGTTCGTATGCAGGCATTATACAGTATGCCTTTCATTTTTAGAGAGAAACCTTTAGCGGCCAATAGTGGTATAAGCTCTCTGAACTTTTTCCATCCCGTTCTGACTCTGGCTACTGTACTTTCAGAGCACCCTCCAGCACTGCTGATTTTGTCACCCAGGTAACAGTAGGTGTCCACTATTTCTATAGAGCCATCTGGGCAATAGAAGGAGCTAGTATCCTGTGGGCGCTTGCTACTTATTGCACCTGGGCACCGGCCACATATATATGTAATAAAATGTTGTAGTTTGCTTGAAGCATTGCATATAATATATAATGTGGAAAGTGATATAAGGCTAAACAATGCAAATTGAACTGTAAGATGAAGGAAATGAAAAAGTAAGTTACCTGGTAATCTTTTTGTGATTTTGCTGTTGTTTCTTTTGTCCTAATATTTTGGGACTTAAAATTCCCTTCTTCAGTGTATAAGGAACTTTCAGCGAAAAATGCTCCAGTTTTTTCTCTCTGGGATTAATTTAGATTTAAATTTCTTAAACCACTTTCAAGCGTTGTTTGATGGTTGCTTTGCTATTCATGAGAATGATGTCAATTGCTGATCTAGTTTTTCATGGAATCAATTTTTTTTTTGTATGTGATGTTGTTTAGGGAGCATGTGTATGTATGTGGGAGTGTCTTTTTAAGTTAAGTATTGTGTGCTGAGTTTTAATAATCTGTTATTTATTTGGTGAAACTTCAGAGTAACAAGACTCACTACTTAGCCATACATTAATATTTAAATACATGGAAGATGACCGCTGGGTGAAGAAGTGCCAAGAAATTCTAGAGGAAGGAAGATGCAGTAGAGGAAGACCATGCAAAACATGGGCAGAGGTGGCGAGAGCTGACCTCAGATCACTGAAGCTCACAGTGGAGATGACAAGGGACTGTGATGAATGGAGAAATGCTGTGTTGAAGAGGACCTGTCTCACCCTTGCAAGCAAGGAAAAGCGGACGTAAAATGATGATTTTTTTTTACTCTTTTACCTGTTCCAGCCATCCGGCTGAGGCCATGCTGGGGCACCGCCCTTGAAAACCATTACGAGCTCACCAGGATGATGATGATGATAAGAGAGGTTCTTAGAGAAGAATAAGCCACTATACTTAGCCTTTGTTGACCTAGAGAAGGCCTTTGATAGGGTACTCTCGATCTGTCATCTGGTGGTCCCTAAGGAAACTAGGTGTTGAATGTCTTGTGAGGACAGTGTAATCTTTGTACAGAGGTGCTGTCAGTAAAGTTGGGGTAGGAATGGAGTTTAGTGAGGAATTCCAGATACAAGTAGAGGTACATCAGGGTTCGGTCCTCAGCCCACTCTTGTTCATTATAGTCTTCCAAGCCATAACAGAGGAGTTTAAGACTGGCTGTCCATGGGAACTTCTCTATGCTGACGATCTGGTTCTTATAACAGAATCAGTAGAGGAGCTAGAGAATAAATTATGGCTATGGAAACAGCAGTTGGAATCAAGAGGACTGAGAGTGAACCTAGCTAAGACAAAAGTGTTGATGAGTTGAAAATGAGTAGCATGGGGGGGGGGGGGTTCTGAGGCCATAGTATCTAGAATAAGGATGGGTTGGGAGAAGTTTAGGGAACTGCTTCCTCTGCTGACGAAGAAGGGTTTCTCCCTGCGTACAAAAGGCCGGTTATATGATGCTTGTGTGAGGAGCGCGATGCTGCATGGCAGCAACTGCAGAGGATATACGATGGCTGGAGTGAAATGAGGCAAACATGCTCCGTTGGATGTGCAATGTCAATGTACGTGAACGACCGAGCATGGATGTGTTGAAAGAGAAACTGTATCTGAGAGGGATAGATTGTAGTGTGCGAGAGAGGAGACTGAGGTGGTATGGACATGTGATGTGCATGGAGGATGACCGATGAGTGAAGAAGTGCCAGGAAATGCCAGTTGAAGGAAGACGTGGGCGGAGGTGGTGAGAGCAGACGTCAGATCGCTGAAGCTCACAGTGGAGCTGACGAAGGACCATGACAAGTGGAGAGATGCTGTGCTGAATAGGACCCGTCCCACCCTTGCAAGCAGGGAAAGCGGACGTAAAATGATGATGATGATGATACAACTATATTTAAAAAGTTCACTTTTCTTGGTGAATAGAGACCAGTAGTATAGGTGCCATACTTAAAGCCAAGTAAATCAGAGAGGACCTCCAGCCACATGCCTCAAATAACCTCTTATAAAACATACCAACATAGAAAAAAAACTTAAAATTCTAAAGTCTGTCTTGAGCCTGGAGGTTCATCAGGCTGGTGCTTATCCTGGTTTATCTGGCGTTAAGCAACTGAGAGTATAAGACTCCCCCCTGTACAGGCTGCTAGTCCATTACAAGGTTAAATCCCAGCTACTGCTGGTACTCATTTTCAGCTGAGTATACTGAAGCAACGTGAAATGAAGTATTTTGCGCAAGAACACAACACATAACCCAATCCAAGAATTGAACCCATGTCGTTATGGTTGTAAGTCAAACATACTTACCACTAGACATGAAAAAACAATAATGATGATGATATGAACTATTTTCAATATATATTATAAACCCCTTACCTCTGAAAGGTCAGTAAAGACACAGAGACAAGCATTCATAAGGTCAGCAGGTGAAATAGAAATACATGTACCACAGTATAATATCTGACTGAACAGAAGAGCAACAGCAGCCTGTAACAAGAGAATATTTCAAAATGTTTATAACATCAAATATCATTATATTGACACCAATACATTGTAATTTATACTGTACACAAATACAATAATAATGAAGAATATGTTTGACATCAAATATCTTTAAATTAGCATAAAATCTCTTACATTAGCATCATATATCTTTAAATTAACATCAATATTTTAAATTTATGTTCCTTAAATACACAACGGCAAACATCATTACATTAGCAACAATATTATATAAAATGTACTATACACATACACAGGTTTTTAGAAGAACTGGTATAATGTATTCCTGTATGTTATAAAAATGACTAAAGGAGTTGGCATCTGGAAGAGCACCGAGCTGTAAAACACTGTCTAAAAACAACCAACCCAAACCATGACAACAGAGAAAAGTGGATATAATCATGATGATGATGATGTGGGTATTTATGTAAATATGTGTTTGAGTGTCTGTATTTACATTTACAAGGTAAGTTCAACAACTGCTGGTTCTGCCTGATTATGTCCCGTAACTGACTTCAATTTTATATGTATATCATCATCATCATCATCATCATCATCCTATAACTTGAACATTCTTTTAACATTTATGCATCACATTTTTATTAACATATTCCTCTGACTTTGAATCACCATTTCTCTTATGTATTGAACATATATGTATATATATGTATACACACACACACACACACACATATATATATATATATATATATATATATATATATATATATATATATATATATATATTATTACTTGATTCTCATATTAAATATTTGTTTCTCTCAGCAATATTTTGCATCAAATATTCATTTTATTTTATTTTTAACTTTGTTACCAAACACAGTTATAAATTTCAATGGAATGTCAAGCATGTATTTTTCTTTTTGTAGTATATCAACATATATTTTCTTACTCTTTGTTGAAGTAGTATAAACAGATAAGTACATAACAAGAGTTATTTAGGTAAAAAATATTTTTAAACATGCTTGAATAATATTTTGTGGATTTATAATTGCAAGCATAGCTGTGTAGTTAAAGAGTTCACTTTGCAGCTATGTGGTTTCAGGTTCAATCCTACTGCATGATACCTTTGGCAAATATAGCCTCATGTTGACCAAGGCCTTCTAAGGGAAATTTGAAAGACAGAAACTTACATTTGAGTCCCTGTACAATTTATCTTACATTTGAGTCCCTGTACAATTTATCTGACATTTGAGTCCCTGTACAATTTATTTTACATTGCACTCCTTTTACAATCTAGCTTATATTTCATTCACTTACCAACCCATAATGTTTTTATTTTTCGTTTTTTACGTGTGTTGTTTTGTTTTTTTCCGAAAATTTTTTTGGATTCTTACCTTAACTTTAACCCTAACTCTAACCTCAACCTTAATACATAGTCTAATTGTAACCCACAACGTTAACCAACATACCATTAACCAACATAACTTTTCGGTCTGCATCATAATCAAACAGCAGCATGTGGTTCAATTAAGTGCTCTGTTTGACAACTGGTACCCTTTTTTGATAAGTTAACTATTATCAGAGTTACTTTGCACCTTAGCCTTCACATATGTGAGCCACAAAAATGCTGATGTGGTGTCACTACTCTCAAATACTTTCCATTAGGAGGAGCGCTGATGTAACCAGTTTCACATCACAACTGGTCCCTGTTGGCCTTAACCACAGACACGGTAGACACAGTTGGGGGCAATGTTTCTTTCACATTGAATGGGGTTGGGACACTACATGTTGCAACATGTTCTCTTGTGCCAACCTCATCACTTCAGCTACAAATCCAGATGTTGTCACTCAGAATACAAAGATGATCAAATTTGAAAATATATGAGGTTGTGTAGGTGTCACAACAAAAAAACACAGTCCACGCTGTAATGTGGCCGTGTAGGTAACACGGTAAAAACCTCCCAGTCCACACTATAAACGTGGTTGGTGTTAGGAAGGGCATCCAGCCAGAGAGTCCTATATGAGCAAGACAACCAATCTTGTCTCAAGTGGGAAAATTCCCGTCCAAACCCATGCAAGCGTGGAAGATGGACGTTAAATGATGATGATGATGATGAAGTTAATGAACTAACATTATTTCAAAACTAGAAGTATCATTGTTAAGAAGAAGTTAATGAAACATTTATTTCAAAGTGATACAAATGTCTTAAAGAAACATTATTTCGATTGTGGATTGTAGCATTAGTTACTGTTACTTTGAAAATATTGAAGCAAAACTTGGAGATTTCCGATATTCTTGGCCCCCGGATCACATCCCTACTCACTTCCATCAGAGTGAAGTTGACCACCCACAGGTGTGATGACTGTTTCAGCATATCTCCCTCACTTTTCTTTTGGGGCAATGCATTCTTCATCCTGAGTGCCTCTTTGAATCCATTCATTTTATATAATAAACTATCTACCATAAGAAAAAAGTTTTTTAAAAAAACTGTGGAGGAACCCCCTATCTCACTCTCTGCTGAAAATACCAGAAGCTTGTTGCATATAATCATCATTTTATGTCTGCCTTTCATGCTGGCATTGGTTGGATGGGTCAGTCTAATGACTGAAACCAGTAAAAGAATAAAAGTCATATTGCTTTCAAAGTGTACTGAAATGGCCATTATTATATGGCAGCGATTCTTTTCCAGACTTTATTTTTTAATCCTTTTATTTGTTTCAAACAGTAGACAGTGGTCATGCTGGGGAACCACTTAAAACAATTTAGTTAATAATATTGATATTAGTGTTGTTTTTTCAAGTCTGGTACTTATTCTATCATTAACTTTAAGTAGAACAACTAAATTATGAGGCATAAACAAACACCAGATATGGTCACACACATATATATATATAAAAATATAGATATCATCATCACCATTTTACATTCATTTTCCATGTTAGTATACATTGGATGGGTTGTCATGTTCTGAGGCTTTACAGTGTGAGCTGGGTACATTTTATCATGGTACAACTATGGTTTTCCACACAGTTCCTGTCTATTAAATTCCAGGGTGGTTTGGGGGCATTTTATTGTGGCACAACCATGGCCTTCCACACAGTTCCTGTCTATTCAATTCCACTCACAGACTTGTAGTCAACCAAAAACTATAATAGTAGGACAACTCAGAACTAAGATATATCTGAAATTTTTTTATGCTTGAACAGAGTTGTCTTCAGGATATTTTTATAATAGATCATTATCTTAAAACAGTATGTAACATTAAATATATTTATGAGAAAAAGCATTAGAAAAATATTTTGAATTCTCCAGACCAAAACACTTTGAACCTTTTTTTTTTCTATTATCATATTTTTAATGCAATATTTTGTTTGGAATTTGTTATTGAGAACCAAACAATTTTCTTTCTTTCAATTTTAAATTAAATATGGAAAAGAAATCTATGATAACAACAGCTTAGGCAATAAATTGGCAGAGTTGTTAGAATGTCAGAGAGAATGATTTGTGGTATTTGTTCTGCTTCTCTGTGCTCTGAGTTCAAATCCCATTGATGTCAGTTTATGCCTTTCATCTACTTGAGATTGATAAATAAACTACTTGACCAGTACTGGGGGCAATTCTTCTGTTATGTCCCTCTCTCCACTTCCATGTCTATAAGGTGGCCATGTTGGCAACATGACAAAAAGCATCCAGTCCACCCTGTTAGATAGTCATATCAGTGCCCGGAAAGCACCCAGTCCACACTGTAACATGGTTGGTGTTAGGATGGTCATCCAGTTGTGGAAAGTAAGCTGAAATACAGATCTGTATGAACATGTTGGTCTCCGGACATGACATGTGTCATAATGTGACAGCCCATCAAACCCATTCAAGTGAGGAAAAATGGACGTTAAACAATGATGATGATGTCTCTGTCCCTGTCTCTCTATCTCTGGAAGAAATCAGCTATGTTCCAACCATGAGAGCACCTCCTCAACCCCATCAGAAGTTAATGCATGGAATGTATAACTACTGTTTATTGAAACAGTTTCATCTCTGAAGGTAAGTTTAATAACCCCCAAAATTATAATTGTATTAATAACAACCCATTTCAAATATTTAACAAAATAATGTTTTTTAAATTTTATTTCTAAGATCAAGAGAAAAATGATTACCATATTAGAAAATCTTACACAAATCTAATGTAGATATAATTATAGCTTATAAGCCTTAATGTGAAAATGTAAACAAATCTGTTACTCTAGATTTGTCTGTTTATGAAGAGAATGTCTATGTACAATGAAAATAACAATGTTTTCACAGCACAACTGTAGTGAAATTGCAAAAATGATAAGAAACACACATGTGGCTTGGTGGTTAGGGTGTTTAACTCATGATCATAACATCATGAATTTAATTCACAGTGGTGTGATGTGTCCTTGAGCAAGATACTTTAATTCACATTGCTCTAGTTCACTCAGCTAGAAAAAAAATGAGGTGTGTAAATAATTCAAAGGAACAGTTTCATTACACACTGTGCTCAGCCACATTCAGTGCAGACTGTTCCATTGATCAAACAACTGGAACACTCATAGTAGAAACTGACAAAGGTTCAGCACACAGGAAAGAATGGAACAAAAGAGAGAGCAAGTAACAATGACAGATAGAATGAAGAGAAGCTAGATGTCAGGTATACTCAGCTTGGAGAGAAGTGGTAAATAAGAAGTTTGCCTATATTCTGCAATATGATGGGTTTCCATAATTATCAGGATGGCATTGGTGAAAAGTGTGTACATAATCATAGTAGCATACTCATCTAAATGGATACTGCTTAGAAAGAAGCATGGACATACCACCACAAGAGTTTGTGTATTCCAAGTGGTTAAGTATTCTACAGATTTTGAACAGAATTTTTAGGTAGAATCAGCATAACACAATATACAACAAGGCTGAACCTTTGAATTACAGGTGCAATCCATCCAATGGGATACTAAATAATTCCCATCTAACCAATTACATTCACAAAGCAGTGTTCTAGTTGTTAAGGTGTTGAACTAAAGATCATAAGTTGAGTGATTCAATTCCTGAATCAGATGGCATATTGTGTTCTTCATTTCATGCTGCTTTACATGATAGGATTAGATCCCCTATCAGTAAAGGAACCCCATATGTGATGCATCCTCATAACAGTTCAGCTATACCTGTATAGGTGTAAGCTGTAAACTTTAATTTTTTTTTCATGCATTGAAATTGAACTCAGGATATCATGGTTGCAAGCAAACTTCTTATCCACTCATCTATGCCTATGGTGCTATCATTTTAAAGGGCTTACTAGATGCAATATGTTATCCTAGTTAAAGCATTTCCATGTGAGAAATACATCAATATTTTTCAAGACCATACATACTATCTCCACATAACATTGCATCCAGTATAATAAATCATATTAGGCATATTTACTTTTCAGTGAAAAGTAACATAATTTCAAGTCACAAATATATATATATGTGTGTGTGCATGTGTGTATGCATATATATGTATATATACACACACACAATAATAGCAACAAGAAAATGATTAACAAAGAGTATTAATAATTTTTTTTGTGTATGTACTTACTGTGTGATTAGCAAATTGAGATTCTAAGAAGAAAGTCACAATCAACTCTGAAGAGTTCTTCAGGCTGTAACATTGAACAGTAAAGTACAATATTAGAACTGATTATAAAGAAATGAAATAAGCACAGGATTCTAATGGCAGTAACTGATGGTAAATGAGATACATGCATTTATGTATATACATATATATATGTGTGTGTGTGTGTGTGTGAGAAAGAGAGGGAGGGAGAGAGAGTGTGTCATGGGTTCAATTGTAAGGTACTCAATACATTAGTAGAGTATAAACATCATGTTTAATATAGAAATATATATATGTGTATCTACGTGTCAGCATAGAAAATTGATATAAAATGATGATAGGGAGTTGGTGGGAGGTATTTCATGTGAATCAATCCAACATTTGGAAGTTCTTAGTTATCAAAACATGAACATTTTTTCATTTCTGTTTGATAAATTGTGTGTGTGAGAGAGAGTGTATATATATAAATATATATCATCATTATCATCTTTTAACATCTGGTTTCCCTGCTCGCAAGAGTTGGATAGGTTGTCAATGACAAAGTCAGTACTCAAGCAGAGCTACTGATCTCTCAGATGGATTAGAGGCCTGCATCTCCATATAAAGTGCATTTTAACATGGTATAAGCAATAGGGAGGTTGTTGTGCTGGCATCATACAGTCTAACCATCACTCTCAGAGAGAAGCCTCTTGTTGTCAGCAGAAGTACTGGTTTCCTAAACTTCTTCCAGCCCATTCTTGCATTTTGGCCACCACACTTTCACCTTGGTATCAACAACTCAAGAGAGCCACCTTGCGCATTCAACCCTTTAGCATTTAAACTGGCTGTATCCAGCCAGAATTCTCTCACCTCTTTCTATTCAAACCAGCCACTCATACTTATGTTAAGGTGTTCTCAAAATAAATAATATCAAAATCTTGTAGATTTGATATTATGTGATATAGTTATATAAAATAAAGCCTTTGCCTTGAAAATACAATAGTATATATAGAGTAATGTACAACCTATTTCCTGGGGGCTTTTAGTACTTCTCCTGTGCATTTGCTGCATACAAAGTCTATTTTCTCACTTAATCTGCTTTTAATACCACTACATCTTTTGTGCATCCATAGATTGCACTGTATGCATTTTATGAAATTTCTGACCACACCTTTTTGGATATCAAACAAAGCCATTTCCCGAAGAGTATAAAGTTCTTCTTTTCTTTCCTAGTTATTACTACTTTAGTCTTAACTAAGTTTACTTTCAATTCTAGGTTTTTCTGCCATGTTTAGAATTTTGCCTCAAACACTTCTGTGGATTCAGCTATAAAGACTGGATCATCAGCATACAGGAGTTCCCATTGAATACCAGTCTTAAACTTGTCAGCTATTGGATGAAGGACAATGAGAAACAAATGTGAAACAACAACTGAATTTTAGTACTTCAAATTCATCACTCTACTCGTATGTATATATATGTTCAACTCATGCAATCATGGTAAAACCAACATAAAATGATGATGATGACATATATATGCATTAACCTCTTCATGTGCACAAAATATGATGAAGTTATATGAAGTATATGTGAATAACATTCAATTTCTATCATAGAAAAAATAATTTCAGAACATCTTCTTTACCAGGAATATCTTAATAACAAGTGAAACTGGTCAAATGTTATGATGGAGATGTAAGCATTCTTCCTTTTTTATGATAGGGTGTTTTAATGCATTTACTTCTCATGTTTTTAGTATAGATATAGGTATATATAAGGTGGTCGTTTTGATGATATGAAAAAAAGCACCCAGTCCACCCTGAAGGTGGTCATATTGGTGATACAACAAAAAGCAACCAATCCACTTTGTTAGATGGTCGTTTTAGTGCCACGTTAAAAAGCACTAAGTCCACACTGCAATGTGGTTGGTGTTGTGAAGGGCATCCAGCCATAGAAACTAAGCCAAAATGCAGATCCATATGAACATGTTAGTGTTCAGACCAGACATGTCTCATAATATGACAACCCATCTAACCTAAGCAAGCATGGAAAAATGGATGTTAAACGATGATGAGGACGATATATGTGTGTGTGCATATGTGTATGTATGTATGTGTGTGTGTATGTATGTATTTATGGTCATGTGATGCATAAAGAGAGCAAAAGTTGCATTAAAAAGCCCACAGCACTTGATGTGGATGGAATCTGTGAAAAAAAGGAGACCAATGGATGAAGATGTGAATATTGGCACCAAGTACTTCACGAAGATGAGTTACAATGTACCATAATACAAAATACCTCCCCACTACTATCGAAATCATGCCAAATATGGAATGTATGAGCAGGATGAGTTGATTCAAACCATCTGCTCTCGAACTGTGACGATTTGTCCAACTCATGCCAGTATCTTTTCACTCTTTTACTGGTTTCAACCATAAGATTGCAGCCATGGTACAGTAATCATAATAAAGAAGTATGTGTTTAGGCTTAGGCATAAGGCAGTTTATATTGATATTATTATTATTAATACTAGGGCAGTGGATTGGCAGTATCGGTAGAGGGTCTGACGCCATGCTTTGCAGCAAAGAGTTACGGCCCTTTATGGTCTGAGTTCAAATCCCACCGAGGTTAACTTTGCCTTTCATCCTTACAGGGGTCGATAAAATAAAGTACCAGTAATACACTGGGATAATTGCTGGCCTTGTACCAAAAGTAGAAACAATTATTATTAATACTAGGGCAGTGGATTGGCAGTATTGGTAGAAGGTTGGACGCCATGCTTTGCAGTATAGAGTTACGGCCCTTTGTGATCTGAGTTCAAATTCCACTGAGGTTAATTTTGCCTTTCACCCTTACGGGGTCGATAAAATAAGGTACCAGTTATCCACATGGATAATTGCTAGCTTTGTACCAAAAGTAGAAACAATTATTATTATTAATACTTTGATATTTCAGTCATTGATGGAGTGTTTGAGGACTCTGCCACCACGACCCTCTCAGGAATAGATGAGCGAAGAAGAAGAATCACACATATATATATATATATATATATATTATAATTCTTCACAATATCTTGGAACAAATCAGTAAAAGGTGAGTTATCTCTTCATCTTCATCATTGTTGTTATTTTTCTTGTAGTTGTTCTCTTTGTTTCTTCTAGCAGCTTGTATTCTTTAACCAGTGAGATGATCACACACACACACACACACACACACACACAGAGACACACATATATATAAATACATATCCAGTTATTTTAACACAAGTGCATTAATGACTTACTACATAACATAAATATGCAATGTCTGACTTTCTTCCTTACCTATTTCCAATATTTATCTGCATCAGCAGAGATGATATATTCAATGAGGACAGTTTAAATTACTACTACAGAAACCATCAATGCCATCCTCGTTATCACCACCATCACCACAACCATTATCATCACCACCACCACCGCCACCACAACCATCATCATCATCATCACCACCACCACCACCACCTTATAGTTGCCGTTTATGATATCCAAAGACATGGTGTAATTCTAAAAACTAAGATATGCACAGTGTGTGTGTGTGTGTGTGTGTGTGTGTCTCTGTGTGTGTGTGTGCATGCGTGTGTGTGTGTGTGCATGCGTGTGTGTGTATATATGATCAAATAAAATTGAAATGTTGCTTTCACCATGTTGGCTCACAGTCAAGATCAACTCCTACTGTATTGTCTTAAATTGTTCCAGAAGACATGGATTGGTTTAGGCTATAGGAGATAGATATCTTCCCTGATTCCTTTTCATTATCAGAACACCCTTAAAAGGGAATTTTTGTTACAAAATTGTGAGGATAGTGTCAGCTGGTTGAAGTTTTTTCGCACTTGACTTATTTAGACTGTGAGTATCTATATATTATTAGCAGAGAAAGATTGATGTTAAATGTTGATGGAGAGGAGGATTATATATATATATAAATGATCATATATAGCTGTCCAATCTTTGCAAGCATGGCAGTGATGATGTTGATGGTAACGACTTGTATCTTTCCTAAAATGTGACTGTACAGAAATGGCTAATGAAGGTTAAGAAAATTCATTTTAAAAAATTGATTGCCAGTCCAAAATAGTATTATAGAAGTATTAATAATAATCTTATGAAATGTTCCACTTACATGATTGGAAGGTCGTCCATCTGAATAGCAATTGTACTTAATATATGGATAGTTGTTTCCATAACAAGATTCATATCTACATCAGGTACTTCAGTCTGAAATTATATATTGAGAAAATGGCAATAAAAATATCATGGAGTTAATCTATTAACAGTTTGATGAACTAAACTGCCTGAAACCATATCTCCTTCTATGATACAAAACTGCTTGTTTTATAGTATTTTTATTTATCTAAAACCTCCCATCATAATTTTATTCACAAACCTTCATTAAAGATTACTCCACACACCAAATAATGAAGAAGTCAGTTATTTTAGAAAATGCTTCCAAATTCTTGATTATTTTCAAAATTAATTGAAAATCATACAGTAATGAAAAGGTCAATATAAAGTAAAGAACTACAACATTAGTCAAAATAATTAGCATAGCTGTGTGGTTAAAAGGCTAGGTTTGCAATCATGTGGTTTCACTTTGTCATGGATTGTCTAATGCCATGTAAGTAGAATTTGGTTGATGGGAATTGTACAGAAGCTCATAGAATATATATATATTCATACATACATCATCATCAGCAGCAGAATTGAATGTCCATTTTCCACTCTAGCATGGCTTAGACGAGTTGTCCTGTTGTGAGACAAGCCAGATCTGATGACCATGACTTGCTCATACAGGACTGGTTTTAGCTTGGTTCCTATGACTTGATATTCTTCCTAACAACAACCACATTTAGTGTGGGTTGGGTACTTTTTGTCATGAATCTACACGACCACTTTACAGTGTGGGCTGGATGCTTTTTGGAGTGTTTGTGTGGTTGTCCAGATTCAGGAGGTGAATTTATATTCATAGGAATGCTCAAACTCTCCATCTCTATAGTCCATTCATCATATGAAACAACAACCAGGTCCATAATAATGTTTAGGAGGAGTAGTAGCAAAAATAGTAGCTTTTGTGATAAAAATATGGTGGTGCCTAGGGGCAGGTGAGAGTCAAAATGGAGGCCTTTAAAAGATGACAGAGAAAAAAAAGGAGCTAGGGATCTGTATGAGTGAAATTGGGGATAAAGAAGATAGGACAGATAGAATATTTTCAATTGAAAGGATATATATCGATTTTCGGTTGAGATCATAGGAAAATTAGTGATAGGAAATAGGACAATATTGAGACCCAAAAATAGTAATGTATGTGAATGGACTAGACAGAGGGATGATAAGAGATAAAATGATTTTTACATCACTATGCATTTATATATTCGTAAATGGAGTAAGGGGGCTGCATATTCTAAACAAAGCATAGAGAGAAAAAATATGGAAAAAAGGACTTTAAAAGAGGACTGAGGGAATATATATATATATATGTATATATGTATGTATGTCAAGTTTCCTCATACTTGGCAATACCCCAACCCCATTCGTAGGGTTGACAGGGTGTTTCAGTTGAGTCAATATAACAATCTCTCTAGAGATTGTGCCATGATAAATACACCCAATACACTTTGAAACGTGGTTAATGATAGCAAGGGCACACTTCTTTAAAAACCATGCCAAAAGGGTCAAGAGAATTCTTAGTTGTGTAAAGGGAATGACAAACTGACTAGTGTTAGTAAACTATATGATAAATGCATGCTGAGCACACTGTAAAATGGTTGGTGATATGAAGTACATCCAGCAGTAGAAAACTGGTCAATCAAAGGGTTGAGAGAACTTTTCATCTGTGTTATAGACATGACAACCTCCAAAGTGTTGGTGATTTACATGATAAACACACCAAGTACACACTATAAAGTTGTTGATGATAGCAAGGGCATCCAGTGAAAATGGAAAAGGATGCAACTCATTGTAGCTTTTGAGTTTTTCTGTTTTCGATACAGGTATGTACCTGATTATCCTATATGCTGCAGGTGAGTTATCTGCCGACGATGCTGCCACTGCCTCATCTCCCCCACCCCCATATTGATGCTCATAGCCACTGCTGCCGATGCAGGAACATTGCCAATGCCTCAACAACCACTACCATGTGCATTCCGGTGAAATTGTGTGCTTTTCATTGTGGACCTGGTCAGGTCATGCCGGCATTGAGCTTATGTTCATTCTGTCATTCTTTTCCAACCAACCATACATATGACTGTCCAGTATCTGCAATAACACGACATCTGTGACTTTATTGTGGACCCTTGTGCCACTCCTTTGTGTGAGTGTCGGTGTATTCCATGCCTCTGAAATTTCCTCTTTGCGCATGTCAATCATGTGACCAAATCCTACCTGCTGGCTTGGCAGGTCTACAAGCCATGGCCAGTGTATCCTGCTCACGGCAACACTAATACTTCCATGGGGTCCTGTCTATTAGATAGGGTAATGGTGATCAGACAAGCTCAGTGAATTTGGATTTCTGCTTTTGATATGGCTTTGTGCCTGAATACCCTGTGCAATCCCAGGCAAGTTCTTGATCTGCCCCTGACACTCCATCTGCACGTTAGCAACCATATCCGCATGTGTGTCATTCCTTTTCGACCATCAATGCATCCAACTTTAGATCAGCAAACAAAGTGTTCTGGCAGACCATCCACTGATTTCATAATAAGAAGTCTTCCTCCACACCTGCTATCAGGAACTCATCAGATTCTCCTCTCTTCAGAGAAGTGCATCCTCACAAGGTGGAAGAAGAAGAAGAAGAAGAAGAAGAAGAAGAAGAAAAAAAAGAAAAAGAAAAAGAAAAAGAAGAAATTAAAACCGATAAGCAGTTTATTTTCATTTTGAAATTATAGTAATAAAAAAATTAACAGACAACCATTTTATCAATAACACAAAAAAAGCCCAGGTAAAACATATTAGATGCATGTTATTGGGGTAATACAAGACACATTGGCTAGACAGATCAAGAATGAATTGTTAATGTACGATAAAAATTTCAATCATACATCTTGTGAAGTGAGGAGGGGGAGAGGAAGGAGATGAAATATTTTTAAGATTAATCTTTTAGAGCCCAGATTTTTTTTTTAAATCATTCTAATTTTTTGTTTATTTTTTTTTTTAAACTTATTTTTGAAAATATAATTCTGCTAAGACATTTTATAAATGAATAGTCATCATCATCAATTAACGTCTATTTTCTCTTCTAGCAAATGTTGGACAAGTCAATACATAATCTGAGCCACTGACCTCACAGGTATATGTTTCCGCACACAACAGGATGTACCAGGTGCATTTTATCATGGCATCAGCACTAGGAAGATTGTCACATGTTTGACACAACTGAAGAGCCCTCTTGACTCTTTGTTTGGTGAGAAAACCTTATAATCATTGCTTCTGTTTTAATGATGCAGAAATGGCTGTGTGGTAAAGGAGTTCAGTTCACAACCACATGTTTACAGGCTTATTCCCAGTATGTGACACTTCAGTCAAATGTCTTCTACTATAGTCTCATGTCAATCAATGCCTTGTGACTGAACTTTGGGAGGTAGAAACTGCAGAAGCTTGTCATGTATAATCATCATTATCTCTTCGATTGGCAGTATCGGTAGAGGGTCGGACGCCATGCTTTGACGCATAGAGTTACGTCCCTTGCCATTCTGAGTTCAAATCCCGCCGAGGTTAACTTTGCCTTTCATCCTTACGGGGTCGATAAAATAAATTACCAGTAATACACTGGGTAATTGCTGGCCTTGTGCCAAAAGTAGAAACAATTATCTCTTTAAACCTAACAGAGCCCATTCCTCTCCAGGCCCAAACAGTCAATTTTTCCAGAGAGGGTGAAAGAAGATGGAATGAGAAAGAGATATAAATAAATAGGTAAACCATTAAAATTAATATAAAATAAATGAAAAAAGAAAAACAATAACAAGACCATTTTCTCTACTAAAATAGGGGTTCACCTTACAGGCTCCAAGACAAGCTTCTCCATTTTACCCTATCATCTACACACACACCCTCACCAATCTGCTTAAATCAAAAATATATTTATATTTCTTATACGAACGTCAGGTTTGAGCCCCAGAGTTCAATCAAACCTTTGTGTTGTCTCATCAACTCCTGGGGACCAGTACTGAATAATTTGGAGACTTCTGGAATAAATTTACATGCAATATGATGTAGATGTTTTTTAGTTTATTTTTTCAAATAGCATTAAAGAAGTTGATAGAAACAACAGTGTGAGAGAACCAATATCACATTGAGATATTTATATTCAATTGTGTGAGATTCAGACAGATTTAATTGAGTATGAAGCATTAAAATCTATTGGAAATTTATAGAAAAAATTTCAGCACAGAACATAATAATGACTGAATCATATTTGAAGTTCTATATTAATTAAGAATAGCAAAATCTGGACACTACATAATGGGCACATGGGGTGGATAAAAGCACAAAACTAGTGATATTTGGTCTTTTTGTTCTAAAACATCAAATCTATATCTGCATGTAATAAAAGTTGGTTGTAAATGAAGATCAAAAGTAAAAATTCTGTTCAATAGATCGAGCAGAATAAACAGAATAAAAATAGAAAATTCACTAAAGAGAATATCTTATCAATATTTAGTAGTCTGTAAATCTTTAGTAGGAACAGAAAACAAATGAATAAATGAATTTTACACACAAATATATCTGTATCAATATAGAAAAATGAACAGCAACAGCAACAATAACAAGAACAGCAACTATGGTGTTAATATGAGAATCTGTTGAATTAGGAAAATGAAAGAAAACATTAAAACCTAAATGAGCAACAAAATATAATGGCAAGTGAGGAAAACTCAGCACACATCTAATGAAGGATTTTAAGTTAACAAGGTGTTTTTAATGATACCTTAATGATACCTTAAAGCCACCTGAAACTATCCTCTGGTTCTATAATACAAAACTATATGCTTTAAAGTGTTCATCATCATCACCATCAACATCATCATCATCATCATCACCATCACCATCATCATTTAATGTCCATTTTCCCTGCTAATAAGGGTTGGTCAAGCGGTCACAATTCAAGTCAGTACCCTGCCAGAGTTACTGATCTCCCAGATGGGCTGGGAGGCGGGATTTCTTCTCGCTTACATATGTACCTGTACTCTACAGAGTGCACTGGCACCAGCATTAGTGAGCTTGTCATGTCTTTGACACAACTGAAGTAGCCTCTCAACCTTTTGTTTGGCAAGTTTTCTATGGTTGGATTCTCTTTTTCTGAGTGTGTTGAATACATTGTATTTTGGCACCAATATTATTTAAGAAATTTTTGTTAAGTAATGTTCCAAATATCAGCTTACTACTTATTTTACTAATTTCCTCTAAATTTCTGATTATTTTCAAAATTAATTGAAACACTTCGGAAGTGTGTTTCATAAGAAATATGGTGACAAAAGGTTAAAGAAGAACAATATGATTACAGATTATATAGACCAGTACTTACCTCTCCACTAAAAAGAGAAACCAACTGAGCCATGATAGATTGTTTATTTGATATACAGAAACACAAACTTGGGAATACTTGGCAGCAGGAGTAGATTACCTATATTAAATTAAAGAATATATATATATATATAAGAACAACAACAACAAAAAATAAAACAAACAATACCAGGTAACTTACTTTTCGTTACCTCATCTTACAGTCCATTTTGCATTGTTTAGCCTTCTATCTCTTTCCACGTTATATATTATATACAATGCTTCAAGCAAACTTCAATATTTTATTATATATAATTAAAAATAGATATTAAAAAATGCACAAATTATTACTGGTATTAAAGAATATATATATTTCTTTAATACTAGTAATAATTGTTTCTACTTTAGGCACAAGGCCAGTGCATTACTGGTACTTTATTTTATCGACCTCGTAAGGATGAAAAGCAAAGTCAACCTCAGCAGGATTTGAACTCAGATCGTAAAGGGACATAACTATGCTGGAAAGCATGGCGTCCAACCCTCTACCGATACTGCCAATCCACCGCCCTTTATACTAGTAATAATACACACACATATATTTATGTGTGTGTGTGTTATTTCAGGTTAGCTTTTCAATTGGCCCTACATTAAATATGTATGCTAACAATAACTTAATTATCGTTTACCATGCAGATGGTGTCTCAGAAATTTGTTTCTATTAAAAGAGTGTGGAGACACAGTTAGAATTAATTTAAAGTATTTCTTTAAGTGAATAGCCGTAAACATTTTAAATGATTAGTATCAAGTCTTTTTTATTGGTCTTGTCTAGAAGGGGATGTGTCCATAGTGATTGCAAGTCTGTTGAAATTAGTGAAATAAATGCAGTTAATGTTCTTTATGAAGTTGCAAGTTGACAGCTGCAGAAGCATGATCAGGGGCAAATTTATAAGATCTGACAGTGATGTAAAATTTTCACTGTTCCTTGATCTGAAAGGAGATGTTGAAGGAAACAACTCTTGAAAGTGTTAACAGTTAAACCCATGTAATTCCTTTCAACGGTATATAAAGGTGCTATGGTAGCAACTTTATATAAAATTTCTCCATGTACAGAAGACAAGTCTACTCGATAGTACATTTACCTTATGCACTGATACTAAACCACTTGAAGCTGAGCCTGGTTCTACAATACAAAACTGTTTGTTTTAACCCTTTAATATTCAAACCGGCTAAAACCGGCCAGAATTCTCTACCTTTTTCTGTTGAAACTGGCTGTAACTGGTCACTCAAACTGATGTTAAGGTATTGTTCTCAAAATAAATACTTTCAAAATCTCATAGATTCGATATTATGTGAGATAATTATGCAAGGTAAAGCCTTTACCATGAAAATATAATAGTATATGTAGAGTAATGTGAATGCTAAAGAGTTAATGTGTTTAAATTTATATAAAAACCTTCTCTCGTAATTTTATGTAAGAACCTTTGTTAGGATAGGCTCCAAACACCAGCCTAATTAAGAAAATTGTTACTAAATCCAAATCAGTGACTATTTTTTAAATTACCTGAAAGTCATAAGCAGTGTCTTTCATGACTATGGTAACAAAAGGGTTAAAAGCATTGTAAGTAAAGAACTTGATTAAAATTTGATTTGATTTGATATTTGTAAATTCAATAGAAAGCAAAAAGTTATGTTTAATTTACTGGATTAAAATTCAATAAAAGAAAGGATGAGATAAACGTTTTTAACAAACAAATTTTACCAGCATATAAATCAATGCAAACATGAATATTTATGAGTATTTATATTTTTTGTAGACTGTATGAAATTATATTTTAAAAATAGAAAATGAAAAAAAAAAATTGATTTAAACAGAAAATTGACTGAAAAATTATAATTTTCTTAGAAAGTGTTTACAATATTTTCCTACAGACGTCTAATTATGCAATTATATGCAAATGATTGACTTCACTTTATTGAAGATATTTACAAGTAAAGAATAAATGTTTGAGTTTTATAAATATAAACTTGAAGAACGACAAATAACAATGAAACAGAAGAAGTTAGCTATTAACACTTTTAGTGTTCAAACTGGCCAAATCTGGCCGAAATTATTTCCCCTTTATTTGTTCAAATTGGCCAAATCTGGCCGCAGACACCCACACAAAGATATCGTTCTAAAAATAAACAATAACGTTATCAAAATATCATAAATACCACAAAATACAACACTTAATATAATGAAACTTGAAACAATATATGTTTTTTTTTATTGCTGGAAGTACAACAGATTTTTTTTGTCTGTATCAACATGGCTTGTGAAAGTAGTGATACTGACTTTGAAGGTTTTACACCCGACGACATTTAAAATGAAGAAGAAATAAAAGAAAGTATATGTGATTTGTCTTCAAATGAATCAGACATATATATCTCTGAATTTACATCTGACGATGATTATTGTTTTGATAGTGAAAGTGAAGAAGATCTCCAGGATGCCATTGAAAGTGTTACAGCAACATGGTTGAAAAACACCACACCAATACATGTTCCTGGTTTTATAGAAAATACTGAATTATTTCTTTTTGTTGTTGTCACAGACTTTCTTTGAAGTTGTAGCAAAAGAGACAACTTGATATGCCCAACAACAACTTTCAAATCGTGGAAAAGCTGATCTATTATGGCAACCGACAGATGCTGCAGAAATTCAAGCATTTTTTTCAATTAATATAATGTTTGGTATAAAGTAATTTCCAAGACTATGGAATTACTGGAGCACTTATATAAGGTTTAGTGACCCTTATATATCAAGTATTATGCCGAAAACAAGGTATTTGAAATTAAATCAGTATTTGCACCTGGCCAATACTTCAAATGCCACCAGTAGAAATGAATCAAATAATGATCCTCTCTATAAAGTTCAACCATTAATTAATGTATTATCTAAAAAGTTGAAAACTGTATATACCTGGAAAATATCTGTGTTGATGAAGCAATGATTGGGTATAATGGTAGGGTACATTTCAGATGGTATATGTCAGCTAAACCCACCAAATGGGGCATTAAGGTGTGGGAACTCTGTGAATCGAACAGAGGCTACTGTGCAAACTTCGATATTTACACAGGGAAAAAACATAACGGACAGAGAAAAAATGGATTGGCATACAATGTTGTGTGGTCTCTGACTGAACCCTTCCACTCTCAACACAGACACACATATTTTGACCATTTTTTTCTTCGGTGCTTCTAGCAGAGGATCTTGCCCTCGAAAATACGTATACCTGTGGGACAATAATGTGTCACACCTGTAATGAACTTATATATTAGGCACATTCTGTTGTGTAAATCTACCCAGTACATTGTGTAAGAGTACATTACCAATATTATTTTGACTGGTAAAAGAATTTTATACTTTTTTTTTCAATGAAAATATTTGCATAGAATTTAGAAAAGACTAAAACATTGTACCGATTATACTAGAATTTTAAAGTAATTCACTTGTTCGTGAAAAGTGGTATTATTGTTGGAAGTCAATATCTAGGTCATTGTTGGATAATTTTTGTAACAAACCTAACAAGTAAAGCACATAAAGTTTAAATTTTTGTGTTTATCCCAAAAATTATTACTTATACTTACACCTGTTAATTAATTTCACTTGCCTATAAAAGTCAAATTTAACAAAAAAAATCAGGTAAAAATAGATAATTGTAAATTATTGATATTTAAGCATCTACTGAAAACATTTCCAGTCTTCACATAGAAAATTATCAAAATTACAAACAAATCATCATCATCATCATCATCACCGTTTTACATCCGTTCTTCCACACTAGCATGGGTTCGACGGGTTGTCCTGTTGTGGGCAGTAGCCGGTTGGCTGACCATGTCTTGCTCATACGGGAACTGATTCTGGCTTGATTTCTACAGCTGGATGCCCATCCTAGCACCAACCTCATTTACAGTGAGTGCTGGGTGCTTTTTTCCGTGGTGCCTACACGTCCACTTTACAGTGTGGGCTGGGTGCTTTTTTGCCGTGGCACCTCCATGACCACTTTGTGGCAGTAGCTCCCTGAACTTCTTCCATCTCGTTCTTACCCTAGTTATTGTACTTTCCAAACACTCACCTCCGCTGCTAATTCAGCCACCTAGGTAGCAGAAGCTGTCTACTGTTTCTACAGAGCCCTCCCAGAGTTTGGTGGTGCTTGTTTCCTGTGGCTGTTTGCTTGCTGCTTGCTCTCCCAGCACAGATGCTACATGTGAAGCCTACATTCTTAGTTAAGCTTCCTGAAATCCCACTACATCTCTTGTGTAACCATTGTTTGTATTTGCGGCAGAGGATGGAGTTCCTACCTACACCATTCCTACATACTGAGCAAGGCCATTTCCCTGGGGGGATCTGTTTTCTCGTCTACTTACAAGGACCTTAGTCTTTGTCAGGTTGACTTTGAGACCCTTTCTTTCTAGTCCCTTTTTCCATGTTTGGAATTTCTTCTCTAGTTCTACCATAGATTCAGCTATAAGTGCGAGGTCATGTGCATACAGGAGTTCCCATGGACATCCGGTCTTAAACTCCTTCGTTATTGCCTGCAAAACTATAATGAACAGGAGAGGGCTAAGAACAGAGCCCTGGTGGACACCGACCTGTATGCTAAATTCCTAGTTATAGTCATTGCTAATCCTAACTTTGCTAACTGCTCCCCTATACATGGCTTGTACAGCTTTCACAAGCCATTCATCTACTCCTAGTTTCTAAGAACCCACCAGATTATAGCATGGGGAACTCTGTCAAAGGCTTTCTCCAGATCGACGAATGCTAGGTAGAGTGGCTTGCTTTTAGCTAGGTACTTTTCCTGTAACTGCCTCACAAGGAAGAGGGCATCAGTGGTGCCTTTTCCTGGCACAAACCCAAATTACATCTCATCTAGTTTCACTCGGTCCCTAATCAACTGTGCTATAACTCTTTGTTACTTTCATGACCTGGTCCATATAGTTGATAACCCTTGTGAGTATGATTAACTCAAAATGATGTAGAGATAAACATGACATTTGACAGAGTAATGCAAATGCTAAAAGCTTAGCCCTTTAGCATTTACATAAAACAGTGATGATAATGATGATGATTACTCTATATTTACTATTATATTTTCATGGTAAATGCTTTATCTCACATAATATCGAAACTATGAAATTTTGATATTTATTTTGAGAACAATACCTTAACATCAGTATGAGTAGCAAGTTATGGCCAATCTGAACAAAAAGAGGTGAGAGACTTCTGGCCAGATATGGCCGGCTTAAATGCTAAAGGGTTAAGCAGCTTGCTTTACCAGGGGCTACCTCATGATACACTAAGTGGGAAGTCCTGATATTCAACAATAAAGAAATACAGGGCAGAGAAGACTTTTATTTTCTTGTGAGTACATGACAGTTCCTCTAGTGTTGGTGACTCAAGAAAATGCTCCAAGAATACTCTGAAAAGCGCTGGTGTTACGATAAAATGCACCCAATGTACTCTCCATGGTGTTCATACTGGTGACAATAAAATGCTTACTGTACACTCTGTAATGTGTTAAGGCTGCTGCTAAAATGCATCCAGTAGTCTCTGTATGATGGTAGTACTCAGTGCCACCCAGTAAAGTGCCATGTGGTTGGCATTAAAAAGGCACCCACTCATAGAAACCAAACCAAATATAGAATGTATGAGCAAGGCAAGATTCTCCAAACAGTTTTATCTTTGACCATGACAACCTGTCCAACCCATACCAGCATGGAAAACAGATGTGAATTAAATAATGATGATAACAGAGTGTCATTTTGAATAATTGACAATTTTTATCATTGTAGAATTGTAACTATGGGCACTTTATTGCAAAATAATCAATAGTAACATAGTCATTATCATCAATTCTTAATCATTAATATTAGCAATCATTAAAAATAAATTTGAGAAACCTACATATAAACAGAAAAGTATGAAAACACACACACTTAGATTGTGGCCTGAGACTAAAGTACGAAAGTTTGAAAAATATTTTAATTAATTTAACCTTCAGTTGAACTGAATTGATTTAACACTTTCGATATATTTCTAAGAGACATTGAAAAACTTCATTTTTATATTTGCTTTGCAAGATTCTAGATGTGAAATCGTGTGTTAAAATAGATATTGTTATACTTTGGGAGGGTCATGCTACCAACAAAAACACAGGCACCATTAAACTTTCACTTCCATTTTATTATTAGTTAGGTAACTAGGCCAGTGAATTAGCAGTGTTAGTAAAATGTAAAACAAAATGATTTATGGTATTCACAAACTCTATGTTTCATTCTGCCTTTCATCCCACAGGAGTCAATAACATACCAGTTAAGTATTGGGGTTGATATTACCAACTTTCCCCTTCCCCAAAATTGCTGGCCTTGTTAAGAATAATTATTAATTAGGTAACTAATCTATTCCTTGGTTAGTTTTGTCATGCTTTCTGCGACCTCCTCAATGACTGTTCTTGCTCCTCTGTGTCTCCTTTTCATTTCAATTTTGTTTTATTTACTCCATTAAAAATCATAACTTTCTAATTGTTTTGAAAATAATCAAGAATTTGAAAGGACTTAATAATATAACTAATGTTCTTGTTATTAACCCTTTTATGACTGCATTCCTAATGAAATCCACTTTATTTCAATTAATTAATGAAGAATTTTGAGGGATTTACCAACATTATTATTTCATTACTAAGATAATAACTTAACATATGGTGTCTTATATAAAATTATGCTGGAAGATCTAATCTAAATAGAAAACTTTTAAATGGCTGGTATTGTTTCATAGATCAAGAGCTGGTTTTGGCCAAATTGGTAATGAAAGGGTTAAACTGGTATCTGTAACATAACTTATCACAGGTTCTTCCATAAGATCATGATGGACATTTTAGAGAAAACAAACGGTTTTGTATCATAGAACCAGAGGTGGCTTCAGGTAGTTTGGTATCAAAAGTGTTAAGTGATACAAAATATGTTTGTCTCCATAATAAATTCAATCTGGGAACATTTGTGAAGCAAAATCTGGATAAAAACCATCATATGACTAATCTACTGGACCTACAAAACCTTATTGGTGACTCAAGGACTCAACAAAGAACTACTATCATCATCATCAGTACCATAAATGGTTGGATATATTGTCACAGTATGTGACTAAATGGGTTAAAATGACTTCATGTTAGTCCTACATTCCATATTTAGCATAGTTTTAATAGCTGCATGCACTTTATCATGGCACCAGTAGTAACATTTTACAGAGTGTACTGGCTGCATTTTCTTGACACCAGCAATACTACTTTATTGAGTGTATTGGGTGCATTTTATGGTGTCACAAACACAAAAGAGGTTGCAAAATGTCCAGCCAGACTAGTGAGCCCTCTCTACTTTATATTGTTTCTGCTTGATCACCAACCATTTTACAGAATGTATTGTATATAAAACAAGGGTGCAACTTATCTACCGGCATGATATAAACATGAGTATACATGTACAGGAGGGAAGGTTGTGCTTGTATAGACATGTAATGCATTTGGGTGATGACTGATGGATGAAAGAGTGCCAAGAGTTTCAAGGGAAAATGTACACAATGCAGATCTTGGATACACAAGGGATGTAGTGGGATAGCAAGCAAACTAACAGGTAGGGAGAAATACGTATGCAGTAGATATACAGGGAAATTTGACAGTAGAAGTCGCATCGATAGACACATTTTTCAAATGCAGGTGGGTGCTATAGAAGTGGTTGATAGCTTCCGGTACCTAGGTGATCAGATTAGCATGGGAGGGGGGGGGGGGGGGGGTTCCGCAGCCATAGTATCTAGAATAAGGACAGTTTGGAAGATGTTTAGGGAGCTGCTTCCTCTGCTGACAAAGAAGGGTTTCTCCATGCGTACGAAAGGCCAGTTATATGATACATGTGTGAGGAGCGCAATGCTGCATGGTAGTGAGATATGGGCAGCAACTGCAGAGGATATGCGACGGCTGGAGAGAAATAAGGCAAGCTTGCTCCGTTGGATGTGGAATGTCAATGTGCGTGACGACCAAGCATGGATGTGTTGAGAGAGAAACTGTGTCTGAAGGGGATAATTGTAGTGTGCGGGAGAGGAGACTGCGATGGTATGGACATGTGATGTGCATGGGGGATGACCGATGGGAGAAGTGCCAAGAAATGCCAGTTGAAGGAAGACATAGTAGAGGAAGACCACAAAAAACATGGGTGGAGGTGGTGAGAACAGACCTCAGATCGCTGAAGCTCACGGTAGAGATGATGAAGGACCGTGACAAGTGGATAGATGCTGAGCTGAATAGGACCCATCGCACCATTCCAAGTAGGGAAAAGCGGACGTAAAATGATGATGATGATGTGGTTGGGGAAAACCAAGAAGTATGTCAACAGAAGTGATGAAAGCTGATCTCAGGAAAGTGAAGCTCACAAAAGAGAAGATGACAAAGAAAAGAAATAAGTAGATAGAAGAAGACATGTCTAACCCATGCAGGCACTGAAAAAAGTCGTAAAAACAATGATAATGATGAGGATGATGGTGGTGGTGGTGATGTTGATGATGCTAGTGGTGATGATGATGATGCTAATGGTGATGATAATATATATAGAGTATTATAAAATGGATATAGAATATAACAAAATAGGTAGATAAGTAATGAGAAATACTTACAGTGAGAACACAACCACTTATAGTTGGGGAGGAAATCAAATTTAGGAAATGGTCTGTCACAGCTTGATGTTTTTCAGAAACCATTAACTCTGCAAGTTCCATTGCCACCTAAAGTATAACAATATATATATATGTATGTAAAAGGTAAACAAAAATAACACAATCGGTACAGTATATGGAAGGTATATATTAGGTTAACGTTTGATATACATTTTATAATTAATAATTTACAAAACCAATCATTATTTTTAACATTGCCACAAGGCCAGCAATTTTGAGGAAATGGAAAATCAATTATATTGACCCCCCTTACTTGTTCTGATTATCATTTCTTTTCTGATTATTGATGACAAAAACCAAGCTAATTCAGCAAATGAAAAAGCATGCTGTACTCATTGCCTTAAAGCCAGAGCCTATAGATTGCTTGCTTCCTGAAAATTGTGTGGGTATTCAATAGTAATAGCCAAACGTCAAACACCTGCTAAGGGTCCTAATACCATCAGAACAACCAAATTTGCATGAAACGTGCAGAAATTATGGATGAGAATCCCAGAAAATCAATTAGCAACATTTTTAAGGTACTCAAGGTTTCAAGGAGCACTATTGGAAGAATTGAGAATGAGGACCTTCTTTCATACAAGTCATATATGATGCAAAAGGCCAATTCATGTCTGCAAAGACAAGGCAACCGTCTGAACCACATAAAGTACTTGTTGAGCAGGCTGAAATATCAAAAGCCTGGAATGTTTTGATGAGAAAAACTTTGACCGGGACTAAAAGGTCAACCGAGGGAATGACAAATGGTTATGCAGTGACCCTAAAGATATTCTAACAGTCGTGCATACAAAGTTTCCGGCAACTATGATGATTCTGTGAGTTGTGAACAATGAGGAAGATGTCATGACCCCTCATTTTTTCCTCATGGATTAAGGTTAAGCAATAATATATGTTGGTGATAATAGCATAAATGTTATTAAATTGTAGTATCAAGAAATGTAACATTTTGTTAAGTGTGAGGCAATGTTAGCCGAAAGTGAATGTTGTTAGTAGTAAATGTGAATATTGTTAGTAGTAAATGTTGTTAGTAGTAAATGTGAATGTTGTTAGTAGTAAATGTTGTTAGTAGTAAATGTGAATGTTGTTAGTAGTAAATGTTGTTAGTAGTAAATGTGAATGTTGTTAGTAGTAAATGTGAATATTGTTAGCAGTAAAAGTGAATGTTGTTAGTAGTAAATGTGAATGTTGTTAGTAGTAAATGTTGTTAGTAGTAAATGTGAATGTTGTTAGTAGTAAATGTGAATGTTGTTAGTAGTAAAAGTGAATGTTGTTAGTAGTAAATGTTGTTAGTAGTAAATGTGAATGTTGTTAGTAGTAAATGTGAATGTTGTTAGTAGTAAATGTGAATGTTGTTAGTAGTAAATGTGAATGTTGTTAGTAGTAAATGTGAATGTTGTTAGTAGTAAATGTGAATGTTGTTAGTAGTAAATGTGAATGTTGTTGGTAGTAAATGTGAATGTTGTTAGTAGTAAATGTGAATGTTGTTAGTAGTAAAAGTGAATGTTGTTAGTAGTAAAAGTGAATATTGTTAGTAGTAAAAGTGAATGTAATGTAGAAGTTGTTCGATTGTAGGGTTGTCACCATGAAAGAAGAGAATTTGTTGTTGTAGTGATAAGACCTTGGGAAAAGATTTTTTTCCCATATCATGTCCAAGGTGACGGTAGTGGTAAAAGTATTATAACACTTTATAATATTTTACATAATTTATTTAAAAACCGAAAGGATTACAAAAGTTGAGCTGGCATGCCAAACAATGTGAACAAACAAATTAAGAGTTATATGTTAAGAAGGCACGGTCGCTAGCTGACGTGTCACCGACCAGGCCGAAGTTGAGTTTTACCGTTACATATTGGCTAGTGGTTGAACAACAAAGAAAAATGGATGTTTACCTTCCGATGTCAAAGCAGCAACTGGTTTTTAGTGAAAACAAAAGCACAAAAATCTTTGGGCAGAAGTTGATATTCCTGCGCGACTCATGATTGATCAACCAGTGACCAAATCACGCATGAATAGATTATTGTTACACACCATGAAAATAACTCCGCTACAAAGGGTCAATACTGTTGACTATAAGGAAGTGTTGCAGAGGGTTGTGAAGCCTTGGATAGAGAGTGAGAGCAAAGGAAAACCATACATTTACCAATAAAACTTTGTGCCATCTCATAAGGTCAAGATGATCCAAGAATGGATGAGTTACAATCTCCATGATCACATCACCCCCAAACATATGACCTCCTAGCTCTCCCACCTGAATCCTGTGGACTGCTATGTTTGAGGAATAAATCAATATGAAGTCTGTCATAACTAACACTATGTCCAAAATAGACAGAGTGTCTGATTCAGGCATGTCAACATCTCAGACCTCGTATTGAAGCAGTCATGCTAACAGTGCATTCATTGAGTAGATGCATCAAGAAGCATCTCAAGATTATTCATTCCAATCTTTTCTCAAATAAAGCTCTTTTTCATGATTTATGCATATTTTACTAAGTTCATGAAAATGTACTCAAAGAACTGAGCAGCCCTGTATTTTATTGACTCCAGAAGGATGAGAGGCAAAGTTGACAGGATTTGAATTCAGAATCTAAAACACCAGAACAAATACTACAAATGCTCTCCCAATTCAGCCAATCTACCACCCTAATTTATATGATAATGATGAATTCTCCATCAGTTTCAATGATAAGCATTCAGTTGTTTGATCAACTGAGTGTTGAACACATGAATCAAAATGTATGTGGATGAATCTTCCGCAAACACGTGTACTCTTAACCTAATTTTCAGCCAGAATCTACATGACACAATATGTGAGAAGGTTGGACTTTAAATTACATGTGCAATCTATCCAATGGGTCTTCACACAGTTTCCATTTACCCAATATCACTCATAAGGAGTGCCTGTATTGGAGTCAACTCTGTTGCAAGCATTCAAATAAAGCCTCCAGTTTGCAGATACCTCCTTCCTTCATGCTACTAGTCTCAAAGGTCCAGGAAAGAGTCCTGACCGCTGACCTTCTTTTCCTCACTAAAGACAGTAAAAGAAAGATGACAATGTTATAATAAAGTAGTACTTACCCTCCTCTTACTCTGATCTTCAGGAGAATTAGCAAGGGATAGATGAACCATGAGTGACAGGCAAACTACACAAAGATAGGCTTCATTTTCACCATTTTCATGTGAAGTACCTTCAGGTTTTTCTTGAAATATTAGAAAACAAAAACAATTATCAATAATCTATTTTATAATTAACTCTTTTCATACCAGCCTGATCAAAAGCAGCTCTGGTTCTATGGATCAAAACCACCCACTATAATGGGTTCTTATTTAAATTAAATCTTCCACCATAATTTTATATAAGAACCATATGTTAAATTGTAAAATAAATGATAATTTCAGTAAAATCCTCAAAATTCTTCATTAATTGAAATAGAGTGTATTTCATTAAAAATTCAGTCACAAAACGTTAAGTTTCATGAAAATGAATTGTAAGATATGACAACTTCTCTGCACTTGATATGACTGTACATAAGTGGAATACATAACCCTTACCCCATTCTGTGAGGTCAGTAGCCCCACATCAATCCTGACTTAGTCTATCTAGACCCATCCAACCCTTGCTAGCAGGGTAAGTGGACATTAAATGATGATAATGATGATTTATATATTATATATATTAAATGGAAACCTTAGTTATGTTAGCTACTTCTTCAATCACCCTAGGAATGTAATGAAGGCCATTAATCAATAGTGTAGCACAGAGGATCTCTCGACTTTCAATTAATAGGGATATCTTCAATAACAAAGCTAGTTACAACAATGACGCATTAGCTAGAGCTGGAGATGGATACTACAATAAAATAAAATTCATAGGAAGCGATAGAATTAATGACACACGCATACATAAACAAACTCATAATACAAACACTAGTTGGAACATGCTAACAGAAAATAAACCCAGAGGTATCCAAAGCAAACATAATAGAAATAGAACAAACTCAGCATGTCCTAAATATAGTATCAATACTACCACGAGATTAACGAGGCGGCATACAAATAAACAAGCCCAGGGACACAGAAACCCCACCACGAATAGCTACAATACTAAATCTAACTCCCCACCCCATGGCACACAACAGACAGACATATAATAGAAACATAACACACGATAACAACAATGACATGAACTGTAACTGCCAAATTCCAGCCAACTGCCCTATGCAGAATAAATGCCTCCATAGAAACATAGTATATGAATGTAGAGGTACTACTAGGTACGAAACATATAACTACATCGGAGTAACATCGACTAGTTTTAAGGATAGGTGGTACAATCATTGCCACTCATTTAACCAGATAGATGAAAGATGACGCACGGCACTATCCAAACTCATATGGAAGCTAAAACAGAACTGTGTACATTACTTGTCTTGGCACATGCTCACAAAAGTATTTATGCATAAGTGAATCTTTTTCACATGGCTGTGATCTTTGCACAACGGAAACTCTACACATTATCAATAGGGGAGACCAGGTGATTAACAAAGGCTCTGATCAATCTAATACTTGTATACATAAAATAGACTTTCCTTTCTTGGGCAGAGAAAAGTGACTTGCATAACATGTCAAATTATAGGGGCATATCCAAGCTGTACAACCGATTACTACTAAATAGAATAAGGGGAAGCCTCGAAAGTGACATTGGCAACACTCAAAGTGAGTTTAGACCATTTCACAGCTGCACTGAACAAATACATACTTTAAAACATTTACTTGAAATGGATGAAGAATGGTACCCTCCGTAGTTGCTGCATTCATCGATTTCTGAAAGGCTTTTGACTGTGTGAACAGAACTGCAATCTTAAAAATCTTGTGAGGCACCAGCCTCCTAGAAAAAATCATTGCCATAATTGAATACCTATACATTAATCAAATGGCTGGAGTAAGTATCAATGGAAAACAATCTCCCAAATTTAATATAACGAAAGATACTTTAGCACCGTATATATTTGTCACGTTATCGACCACATTCTAAATCCAGAAGCCCATCCCGAAGACGGCACTAAGCTCACATATCAATTGATCAAACCTGGCATTCACAGATGACATTGTTTTAATTACACCTCAACACAGAAAGCACAAGATCATTTAAATCACATAACATACGAAGCACAAACTGTTGGCCTGGAACTAAATGTCACAAAAATTGAGTACGTGTGTTTAAATGTTGATAACGATAATGGAACATTTGCAGAATAATGCTAAACTCAGAAGAACCGCTAGCTTTATCTACTTAGGCTTAAACGTTGTCAGCTCTAATCGCACTGGTGAGGAAGACATACTTCAAGAAGAGCCTATAAGGCAATGAATGATCTTCGACAGATTTGGAACGCGACCATCATTATTCATCTGAAGTTACGGATGTATAATACACTATGTCTGCCAGTATTTCTTTATGGCTGCGAGACACGGATTGTGCATTCACAAAAACAAAAATGAGGAGTGAACACATTTCACACAAATTGTCTTCGCATTATTTGTGGTGTAACATACCAAGATCACATAATAAATGCAGAAATTTTCACATGCACAGAGCAGTCACATCTCTATGCTCAGGTTCGAAACCAGCGATTGACATGGATTGGTCATCAAATCCGGCATCCAATTAGTAACTTCCATGCTGAGTGTCTTCTGATACATCAACTACAAGGAGGTCGCCACAAGAGACAGAGACCGAAGACCACATTCCAAAGAATAGTCACAAAAGAACTGAATGCAAATGTCACTGATTCGGAAAAATGCCAATGATAAAAAAACTTGGGCAGCTTTCATTTTATATCCCTCATGACATTATGACATTATTTTAATATGTTTTATATGTATGTGCACATATTTCTGTGTACTATTATTTCATTTGAAATAATAAATATTGATTGATTGATTGATTGATGCATAAAATATCAAAATCTTTCCTGGGATTATATTGTTAGCACATTCCGTAGACATTAACCTTCACCTAAACCTGAACATAATCACTAAACCTATATATTCAGAGCATAATTACATAGTTACAGATGAATCTCCTTCTCTCATAACACATAGCCTGGAAATATAAATACATAGCCTTAAGATAAAACAAATAAATAAGTAGATTATTCGAACCAATTCTTTAACATATATGAACTGGAGTGACTGACCACTCTGGTAATTTGATACTTAACCTATTTACCATCCCAAGAATGTCAGCAAGAATAGCGCCTCCTGCATCCTATCTGCCTACTATAATAACAATCCGAATCATATAACTACTGGAGGGGAATGCCAACACAATGCTAACCCCAGTAGCATATCAAAAACAAAAACATCACAACTTTCAACTTGTCTGAAGAGAACACATCAAAGGGCTATTATGCAACCACTCTTTAGTATAAAATATTGTATTAGGGAAAACAACAGGCAAGGAGTGGGGAGAAATTTGAAGAGAGATTTATTTGATTAATTAATCTAACATGTGTTTCATTGCCAATTGCATAATCATCTATGAGAGCTGCACAGGAATATTTTTTTCTATTCGCTCACTCACATTATGTTTGTAAATAATTATGCATTTGGTAATGAAACACATGTTAGATTATCTAATCAAATGTCCCAAGGCTCAGATACCATCAACACTATAAACACAGAGCTGGCATATCTAAGAACTGACTAATTGCCTGATGAGGTCATAGCCATTCAATGGCTATCATCGAAATATATATAGCAGTAAATAAAGGATTATGAGTTCATGCAATTGACTTATGTTTCGTCACTATTATAACTCCGGAACTTATATCTTCATTGAGTGCTCCCTATCCGCATACTGAAGTACTGGATTTTACCAACACTTACTTTCTTCCTTATATATATATATATATATATATATATATATATATATAATTAGTGACAACAGTGATATGTACTACAGGTGCTTAAGTTTCGTTGGGTCATATATCCCAACTCATTCAGCCTGTCAGAAAATGAAAAATGGCTTCCCACCATGGAGATATTATAAATGATAGGAGAATTCTAAGGGTAGTTAATTCCAAAATTATTTATAAAAAGACAAATACTTTAAATAATGTAATTGAAAAGGGAGGTAACAATGTAGGCAACTTGTGTTTTACAGGGAACCAAGGGGTTAAGTTGAAAAGTCGAAGAAAATAAATTCAATTAATCTGGTCTAGACCATTTTTTCATAAAAAAATGTTGCTTCATAAGGACAGCGACTGAAGCAGTCAAGGTGCATATTTAATCAGCACTTTCCTGAAGCCAGTTGTGAGAGTATATTCCACTTCTCCGAATTACACAGCTGGCAAAATTTTGTCCCATTGATGTAAGGGCTGGATTTTTCCAGTATACGCTATTTAATGGAGAACACTATGCAACTATTTTTGAGGTTCCACACATAGTTCACGAGCTGAGTGTTATGTTTTTTTTGTCAATGGTCATTTCGTGACCATTTTTTTTGTCAATGATCATTTCGTGATTCAGGAAATAGCTTTTGAACTGGCTCTCAGACATTCCTAAGTCCAGGCTTCAGTTTGGTGGTTCTCGTTGGTGGAGATCATATCTGCTTCATATATCATCCCTGTAGTGTTGCACTCTTGAACCTAGGGGCATGCCTCTGGCCTTCTGCATGAGCATCCGTAAGATGGAAGGTTTTTGCATTTGTTGGTGATGTAGGATTTTATGTTGTTGGCATAGAGTAACCTATTTTCACTGTATGGTGGTTGAATATTTTCCAGTATTTATGGCCTACAGGAAAGTGAAAATCTAAGAGGGCTAATAATTTCCTAGCTACACCAGTTTTCACACTGAGTGTGAATGGTGGCGTGAACCACATGACGGTTTTACATCTTGATTTTTTCTTGCTATATATAGAGCAGTGATCCGAGGAGTAAGAGATTCAATTGTTGCTTAGGGCTGAGTTGTAGTAGGGGGCTGCCCTGTCAAAGATGGCTTTGTTAGAAGACAGGTTGGATACCCTCTTGCTAATGTTATTAATGAGATTTTCAAAAACTATAGATGGGTGACTAGAGTCCTTATGAATGTACCTAAGTTTTCCACTGAGTTTGTGAAAGGGTCTGTATGTGCGTGTATGTAGGCATAAATTAATGCTAAGAAGTTAACACTGTTGAGGTTGATAGAGATGGTTACTTTTAGTACTAGGTTGTAATCAGATTTTTTTCTAAAAGTGTTGAGGTCATGGCTCGATAATGCCAGACTATCATTACGATATAGGCCGCTATGGAAGTCAGGGAATTTCTTATGTAATCGGCACTGTCAAATGATCCCATCAGCACATCAAATAGGTCATTGTTAGTGGATTTCTTTCTCCAGGGGTACTCATTATTAAAGAGAAGGGCTTTCTTACAGTAGGATATTACTAAATGGTCTAACTCGTATATATTTGTGAAATTGTTAGCTAGTGAAATCTAAAGTCTTATCAAGTAAAGTCCTGGATATCAAACGGTAAAAGTCAACTACATCAAATTGTGTAAACCTTTTGAGTGTTTGAGGACGTTAAACCAATCTATGATTACTTGACTATTATCCCACTGATTAAGGTTGAACTATTGTCTAATAGCTATATTAATGTTTTGACGTATGACCTTACTAACAAGTTCTAATTCAGTTTTGGCAGAGTTTATGAGTCTGCAAGTTGGTTTATTAGTGAAGTACACCATATGATCCTTAAGTGTAACATAAGCCTCTCTCCTAGCTAAGTATTCTAACTTGTTGTCTACTTTGAGGGTGGTGGCAATATGCTTTGCCTCATCATTGATGGCATGGGTCAGTTATTTTATATTTAGACTGTATGGTATTGTTCAGAAGCTGGTTGGAGGTAGAATGATCAAGTTCATAAAGATTGTTAGGTTTATCTGATAGGACAATGGTTTTATTAGAGGATCTGAAGTTTTTTATGTCTCTACTTAGATTATTCTGACTGTTTGCGGAGAGATATGTTAGCAACTAGATTAAGAAGATCAGCTTCAAAAAAAGTGAGGTAATTTACCTTAGGTCGGTAATTTCTAGACTTCAGGTTGAAAACATTGGCTGAACTAGATAGTTTCCTGCCGAAGGCTAGTGGCCTCCATCTCAATCACCTGACCATATCTTCAACTTTTTGAAGGAAGAGCTTAGAATAAGTCCTGTTGGATGAGGTCAGTATATTTTAAGGGAGTAGTCAATCTCTCCGATGTCCATTTTCACATTGTGAGTGTACTCGAATATATAGAGTGCTCAACAGATTATTTGCTGATCTTACACTCATTTACTGGTCACAATAAGTTTCTGGAGCTGTACAATTTTTTTTATAGTTACCTCCCTTTTACTTTATATTATTTAAGGTATTTGTCGATTTATAGATAATTTCAGGATTACCTACCCTTAGAATTCTCCTGTACTTTCTAAAATCTCCATGGTGGGAAGCCATTTTTTATTTTCTGACGGGTTGAATGAGTTCGGATATATAACCCAAAGAAACTTAAGTACCTGTACATGTCGCTGCTGTAACTAATTATACTTATCTCATCCTATGGACATTCAGACCAAATTTGGTCTGAATGACCATAGGATATTCAGACCAAATACAACAGATCTTTTATAGGCAGTCCCCAAATTGAATTTTCAATTTTCAGTTTTCTATTTTCTTTCCCTATCTTCGTAACCTTGTTAAGTAATTCTGTGGATGTTGCCTGATGAGAGCGTCCTGTCTTGCAACATAATTGGATGACAGGGCTGGGCCATTAAAATATGTCTAGTGAATTCATGGAATTTTTAAGCAAATTTTCCAGTCCAGCCTCTGTTGTTGTTTAATCATCATCATCATCATCACCGTTTTACGTCCGTTCTTCCACACTAGCATGGGTTAGACGGGTTGTCCTGTTGTGGGCAGTGTCTGGTCGGCTGACCATGCCTTGCTCATACAGGAACTGATTTGGCTTGATTTCTACAGCTGGATGCCCTTCTTAACACCAACCTCATTTACAGTGTGGGCTGGGTGCTTTTTTGCCGTGGCACCTCCACGACCACCTTGCAGTGGGGGGTGTGGGGGCATATTGTCTATATGCTTCAGCTTGTACCCATGGGAGGTCGGGTACTCTGTATTACTGCGTGACGCCAGAGGTCACGGTCGTGTGTCATTGCCTTTGAGAGGTGTAATTGGGTAAGGTCGGCTTTTATCACCTCATCCCAGGTCATCCTGGGTCTCTCCACTCCGCGGTTTCCATCGACTTCTAGTGCTCTGCACATTTTTATGCAGCTGTCATCCTTCATACACATCACATGTCCATACCAGCGCAACCGCCTCTCCTGCACACAGCATTTGATTCCTCTTATGCTCAGTCTCTCTCTCAATTCATTTATGCTTTGTTGTTCACGTATATTACTGTTACACATCCATCGGAGCATGCAGGCTTCGTTTCTCTCTAATCTACGTAAGTCTTCCACCTTCAGCGCCCAGGTCTCACTACCATGCAACATTGCTGTTCGGATACACGCATCATACAGTCTGCCTTTCATTCTGAGGGAAAAGCCTTTTGCAGCTAGCAGTGGTAGTAGTTCCCTAAACTTCTTCCATCCCGTTCTTACCCTAGTTATTGTACTTTCTGAACACCCACCTCCGCTGCTAATTTGGTCACCTAGGTAGCAGAAGCTGTCTACTGTTTCTACAGAGCCCTGCCAGAGATTGGTGGTACTTGTTTCCTGTGGTTGTTTGCTGCTTGCTGTCCCAGCACAGCTGCTGCATGTGAAGCCTACATTCTTAATTAAGCTTCCTGAGATCTCGCTACATCTCTTGTGTACCCATTGTTTGCATTTGGGGCAGAGAATGGAGTTCCTATCTACACCATTCCTACATACTAAGCAAGGCCATTTCCCTAAGGGGATCTGGGTTCTGTTTTCTCGTCTACTTACAAGGACCTTAGTCTTTGTCATGTTGACTTTGCGACCCTTTCTTTCTAGTCCCTGCTTCCAAGTTTGGAATTTCTTCTCTAGTTCTACCATAGATTCAGCTATAAGTGCGAGATCATCAGCATACAGGAGTTCCCATGGGCATCCGGTCTTAAACTCCTCCGTTATTGCCTGCAGGACTATGATGAACAGGAGGGGGCTAAGAACAGAGCCCTGGTGGACCCCAACCTGTACGCTAAATTCCTCGCTATACTCATTGCTAATCCTAACTTTGCTGACTGCTCCCCTATACATGGCTTGTACCGCTTTCACAAGCCATTCATCTACTCCTAGTTTTCTAAGAGCCCACCAGATTACAGCACGTGGAACTCTGTCAAAGGCTTTCTCAAGGTCGACAAATGCCAAGTAGAGTGGCTTACTTTTAGCTAGGTACTTTTCCTGTAGCTGCCTCACAAGGAAGAGGGCATCAGTGGTGCCTCTTCCTGGTACAAACCCAAATTGCATCTCGTCTATTTTCACCCGGTCCCTAATCAACTGTGCTATAACTCTTTCTGTTACTTTCATGACCTGGTCCATCAACTTTATACCTCTATAGTTTCCTCTATCTAGTGCATCACCTTTACCTTTGTAACAGTTGACAATGATGCTACTGCACCAATCTTTTGGTATGACACCTTCTAGTATTACCTGGTTAAAAATACGTGTGGTTATAGTGTGACCTACAGACCCAGATGCCTTCAGCATCTCGGCAGCTATACCCGATGGACCGGTTGCCTTCCCCATCTTCATATCTTTGATTGCCTTACTTATTACGTTGCTGCTGACTTGTACTGCTGGCCCCTCTATAGGGTCTACTTGGGGTAGGGTATCTTCTTCCCATGCATTCTCCTCATTTAGTAATCTATCATAATGACTCTTCCATGCATCTTTCTTCTCAGCACTTGTGAGGGCAAGCTCACCTTTATCATTCCGGATACACTTCTCTCCAATGACATCACAACTATCTCTGACACACTGCCTCGCAATCTTGAACACCTCCTGTTTCTGGTCCTCACGTTGCAAAACATGCTTGAATTTTCTACCCTCTGCTTCCCTCCTAGCTAAGTATACTTGTCGCCAGGGTACATTACATAGAGACCTCTTGGTCTCTATGTAATGTACCCTGCTCCCCCCATTTTTCCATTCTTTCCATGCCTGTCTCTTGGCCTTAACTGCTTCATCTACCTTATTGTTCCACCACCAAGTCACTCTCCTCCTGCTTGAGGTCTTACTCCAGCCACAGACCTCATCCGTCGCCTCTAGTAAATTATGGCTATTCATCCAGCCATCCATACAAATTTTTCGAAGGTATTTAGCTCTTATGACGCTATTATTATTAATATTATTGTTGCTGTATTATATCGGCTATTTGCCATGCGGTATCCTATCGGTTAGTTTGTTAGCCTTGACAGCGACCCCCCCCCTCTCTATCTCTCTCTCTATGATGGCTACCCTCTCCCTATCTATCTCTAAGCCACCCATTACCTCCCGTTCCCCTTTCGCCCATTCCACCTCACTCATCTTGAAGCTATTGAAGAGATAAGGCACTCTATTCTATCGGCTAAAATGAATCACTAGAGTTGATTTGGATTCGTTCCAGCCATCCATCCATACAAATTTTTCGAAGGTATTTAGCTCTTATGACGCTATTATTATTGTATATGTGTATATATATATATATATATATATATCTTGAAGATATTCGAAAGTTTCTTGGAATAAAATAAGAGCCTAAATATAAAGAATGAAAGTAAAAAATGAAGATATGCACATCACGTAAGATGGCTGTGTTATTGATGGCTGAATCATGGCACTCTCTTCAGGCAGCTATTGATTAAGACCAGATGCTTTCAAGAATTCTCTCAAATATTAATTGTGCTAATTTTACTGAATCTTCACCTGACACTACAACTAAAGAAGACATTTTGGAAAGTTTGCTTTAACAAGATTTATTTCTGACATTTTTAAATACTGCCTTTAACAAAAATAAAATAAATATATAAATACATGCAACAACAATAATAGTAATAGTAATAATATTAGTTATAATAATAGTCATAAAAACAATAATAATAAATAAATAAATAAATAAATAAATAAATAAAAATAAAAAGTGCATTCTTCTTCTTCTCCTACTCCTCCTCCTCCTTCTTTGCCCACATATTCCTGAGAGGGTCATGGGGGCACAATCTTCAAACACTCCTTCCAGTGGGCCCTGTCAGAAGCAACCATCTCCAACTGATCCGATTAGATTCCCAAGCAAGACCAACCAAGCTCATGGATATTATCCAACTATCTTGCTCAAGGTCCACCCTTGGATCATATGTCCTTTCAAGGTCGACAAGACAAGAATATACGTCTTGGCAATATGCTCATGATTTCTCGAAGACCTGCTGCAGTGTGAATATTTGGTTAGCTGAGCTGCATCCAGGGCGAAAACCGCACTGTTCATCAGCTAGCTTGGACTCGACAATCTCCCTCGTCTCTTTACCAGACACTAAGCATAGACTTTACCAAAGAGGCTTAACAAGGAGATCTCTTTGTAATTGGAGCAATCTCTCTTGTCTCCTTTTTTGAAAATTGGGATTATCACTCCCGATTGCCATTGCTTAAGTATCTTTCCAGAAATCCAGGCCACTCAGCACACATAAGTCAGCCAGATAATACCGTCTCTATTTAAGGATTTTAACATCTTGGACCAGGTTGTAAAGATGTAAACATAATCATCCTCATTAACATCCTCCTCCTCGTCACCATCATCACCATCATTATCAAGATTTAGTATCTGCTTTTTCATGCTAGCATAGGTTGGATAGGTCATGTCAGCACTCAATTGGAGCCATAATCCTCACAAATAAACAGGGAGCACATCTCACACATGTATTTTTCGACATTTCACAGAGTGTAATGGGTGCATTTTATCATGGCACCATCACTAGGGAGGTTTGTCCTCATGAACCAATTAAAGAATCTCTTCCCTATGGTTGGCAAGATTTTGATAGCTGGATGCCTTTTACAAGGTGTACTGAGTGGCATCTGGTTAAAATTATATGTTGTTGTTTTTTTTAGTTATTATTGTAGAAATGTAAATAAGGCTATGTGGTTAAGAAATGTTCTTTGTAATCATGCCATTTCAGGTTCAGTCCCTCTGTGACACCTTGGGAAAGTGTCTTCCACTATAACCACTGACTGGTGAATGACTTGGGATTTAAATTCAGCTGAAGTTAAATATATATTATGATAGCAATGATATAGTAGGTATAGATATACAAAAAAGTTGTACGAAACAGATTGAACAGTTGCACGAACAGATTGAAAATATATTAGTCATAATGCTAATGGAAAATAGTAGATGGAGATGTCTGTGGGAATCAAACCACAGAAGAGATGACAAAAGAAAGAAACAAATGAAGAAACACTGTATTGAAGAGGACTCAAATGACCAATGCAAGCAGAGAAAAATAAATATAAAAATAGTAAAGCTGATGATGATAGCAATGATATATTAGGTATAACTATACAAAAAGTTTTATATGTAAAGAAGTAAGAAACAGATCTACTGCTATAAATTTCATTGACAAATATATCTATAAGGTAACTGTGTAAAAAGCAACATTTGAAAAAAAACTTAGTGAAATAAATAAATCTTAGATATATATCAATGTTGTGAGAGAAATATTTAGACAGTATATCATGGTTATTGCATGCAAAAGTCAACACATCAATGAAGAATATTGTCTGAAATAGCAGCAGTTATAATTACTTGTATGTTTTATCTCTAAGATCTTACATCAAAAGTTTTAATAAATCTTTAAAAAAAAGTTTGAGCTGCAAAATGTCTCATACATGGAATACAGAAATCTTTATAAATAAAATATATAAGAGACTATAGAGGAGTCTTTGACCTTGTCAGAGGCAAGACTACCTCTTTAGAGTTACTGCCATGATAAAATGCACTCAATACACTATGTAAAGTGGTTGGTGATCAAATTGAGACAACATAGGGAAGAGAGAACTCTTCAATCATGATAATTTCTCTAGTGTTGGTGCCACAATAAAATACACCCAGTACACTGGAAAAAAACTGGCGCAAACCATGATGACCCATCCAGCAAATACCAGTGTACATAAAATGGTGGAATATGATGATAATGAAATTTGAAAAGTAAAAATAAGCTGAGATCACTTAATTAAAAAATATACCAACAATAACAAGCATTTTAAGAAGGTTTTCCCTGCTAAAGCAGGGATTAGCCTTGTGGGCCCATGTGACACTTCTTCATTTTACCCATTTCTCTGCACCCATCTCATCAACTCCCTTGGTCTTCCCCTTCCTCTAATTCCCTCCACATTTCCCTCAACCAGTATGATTACACTTAAAGATACACTATATTAAAATAATAAAGGTATATATGGAGCCATATACAATATGTTTATCATCAACATTATCATCATTGTCTTTCCATCCATTTTTCCATGCTTGCATTGGATGGACATGTCCTTTTCAGCACACCATCTCTACACTTGCATTCTTTCGTCATCCCCTCTGTGAGTTTCAGGGATTTGAGATCAGCTCTCACCACCTCTGCCCAGTTCTTCCTTGGTCTACCTGTACTGTAGCTTCCTTTCACTGGCATTTCCTGGCATGTTTTCACCCAGCAATCATCATCCATGCACTTCACATGTCCATGCAACACAGTCTTTTTTCTTGCACATCACTTCGGATTCCTCTTAAACCCAGTTTCTCCTTTTGTTCATCCAAGCTCTGCATTTCTCTCACATTTACATTGCACGTCCAATAAAGCATGATTGCGTCATTTCTCTCCAGCCTATGCATGTCTTCTGCAGTCACTGCCCATGTTTCACTACCATACAGCATCACACTTCACACACAAACATTATACAGTCATTTTTTTGTATATAGGGAGAAAGCTTTTGTTGTCAACAGTGGGAGTAACTCTTTAAACTTCTTCCATCCTGTCCTTAATCTAGCTATTATACTCTCAGAGCACTCTCCTCTGCTGCTAATTAAATCACCTAGATAGCAAAAGCTATCAAGCACTTCTATGGATCTTTCATGTGATTGGAAAAGGTTTATATCATTGACACTTTCCCCTTGATTATGCCTGGGTAAATTATACATATAAAATCTTCCATTCCTGTTAGTCTACCTGGTATCTCACTACATCTCTTGTGAATCCAAGATTTACATTGTGCACATCGTATTGAGTTTATGCCTACCTCTTTCCTACATTTTGAGCAGGGCCATTCCCTGAGGGAATCAGGCTCTTATTGTCTTTCCTACTTACTAGCACTTTAATCTTGGTTAAGTTTACTCTCAGACCTTTTGATTCCAACTTCTGTTTCCATAGTCAGAACTTAATCTCTAGTTTTTTTTATGGATTCGGCTATAAGAGCCAGATCATCCACATAGGGATGTTCCCATGGACAGCCAGTTTTAAACTTCTCTGTTATAGCCTGGAGAACTATAATGAATAGCAGTGTGCTGAGAACCAAACCCTGATAAACTCATACCTGTAGCTTGAATTCCTCACTAAACTCACTTCCTACTCTCAATTTACTAACAGCTTTCTGCACATGGTATGCATTGCTCTCACAAGCCATTCTTCTACACCTAATTTCCTTAAGGACCACCAGATAACAGAATGAGTAATTTTGTTAAAGGCTTTTTCTAGATCAACAAAATTTAAATATAGGGGCTTATTCTTGGCTAGGAACTTATCTTGTAGTTGCCTTGAGGGTTTATGTGTAATAAATATATATTTAACCTAATTATGACATATGTATGTATTTTTATTATATGTAAATATATTGGATATGGCTCTCTATATATACCTTTATTCTGAAACCCACCGTGTTAACCCTTTTTTGACAATATTTCTAATGCTATACATAGTATTTCAAGTAATTCATGGAGAATTTTGAGAGATTAACTAAAATTATTAATTTGTGTGACAGTACACTACCATATAGTTCTTAAATTAAACCACGCTGGAAGATTTTTTACTTTAAAAAAGAACCCTTTAAAATGGGCAGTTTTGTTTCATAGAACCAGAACTGTTTCAGCTAGGTTGGTATGAAAAGGGTTAATGCTATTGTTAGTTAAAAACTGAACATACTTACTTGTATTTATGTTAGAAATTTCAAGATTTTTGTATGAAGAAATGAATATACATTGTAGAATCTGGGATGATTTTGATGATAAACTTGTGTAGAATGTTGCAGAAATTCCTGATTTACTATGACCCATAGTTTCACAAATATAGCGGAGGCACTGTGGAATAAAATATGATATAGAAAAATAACAATGATGTATTTAAAACTTCAAATAAATAAATTTTGATAGTTTTAAAGTCTGTATTCAAAAGAATGTCAGTTAGCCAGCTAGACCTTTGAGCCTATAAGACCAAATGCTAGGGATTTAAACTAGAGAAAGACCACACTAGTTGCAGACATGCTGCAAACCCACAGAATGACACCAGTGCAGTGCTGACATCTTGTTGCAGATCACCAATTTCATCTCCCCCAAAAAACTATCCTGGTAAAAGCACCCAAACTAATGTTAAAATCATTAGAACATCAAACAATATGTCTTGCAGTATATATTCCTAGAGTTTTTAATTTAAATCCTGCAACGATTAACTTTGCTTTTCATATATCTAAAGTTATTAAATGAAATACCAGTCTAGAGTGATGAAATAGTGAAATAATTCAAGTGTATGATACCCCACGGGGGTATCTGCTCCAGCTCTTTATGTTCTGAGTTAAAATCTCAATGTGGACTACTTAGCCAGTAGACTTGATCCACTGCATAGTTTAACACCACCACATGGCTCTTTGGTGTCTTTGGTAGAGTCCCATCCTATCAGTTTTCCAGTTTAAAGGGACCTTCTTTCTTCCTTTCATCCCATCAGTCTTGGAAGCCATGAAAAGGGTCACTGGTACTTTCCAAATTAACAACACAAAATATGTAAACTCTATAAAGTGGTTGGCAATCAAACAAAGATAATACAGAGTAGAGAGGGTTCTTCAGTCCTGATGACAACCACTCCAGCGCTGGTGCTATGATTAAATGCACCCAGTACACTCAGTAAAGTGTTAGTGCTGCTGCTAAGATAAACGGTATCCATCTACTGCATAGTGGTAGTGCTTGCACCATGATAAAATGCACCCAATAGAGTGTCGTGGTTCGTATTAAGAAAAACATCCATCTGTAGAAACCATACCAAAATATGAAACATCTGAGCAAGGCATGCTATCCAAACTGTCTTGTCTTGGATTATAATTATCTGTTCTTCCCTTGCCAGCATGGAAAGTAACCATAAAATGATGGTGGTGGTGCTGGTGGTGGTGGTGGTGGTAATGGTGGTTGTGTGGTTGTGGTGATAGTGGTGGTGGTGGTTATGGTGGTAGTGGTGGTGGTAGTGGTGGTAGTTGTGGTGGTGGTTGTTGTTGTGGTGGTGGTGGTTGTTGTTGTTGTGGTGGTGGTTGTGGTGGTGGTGGTGGTGGTGGTTGTTATGGTGATGGTTGTTGTTGTGTAAAGATGATGATGAAGAAGCTATGTAACTGCTTTATACATGATTTAATTTTTCCATTAACAAACTAAATGAACAGAAAATATATGAGGAAGAATATATAAAGTTAGCAGATCAATAAGTTGTTGAAGGTTGCAGTAAATATTTGTTTTCTGAGAACAAATCAAGATGTTAATATTGATAGTCATTTCCAATAAATGAAACAATCAAATCTATTGTTTATTGGAGATAAATATGAAAGTTTCTTTATGGATGATATATTATTGATTACTGGGAAAGCTTTATGAGACGAAAAGTGCAATGCTGCATGGTAGTGAGACAGAGGTATTACATCAAGAGGATGTGACTCAGGATGAGATAATCTGTCCAGCCCCTGTAAACATGAAAAAGGGACATAAAATGACGATGATGACGTTGTAATACTTCATCAAATCCTAATGGGAAGGTGGAGTAATGACAAAGCCTTGGCTTCATCATAAGTTTTTTTAATGGATGCTTTATTGTAATGAGTTACCACATTTACTGCAAGCTGATACTGTCTGCCTTGGCACAACTTCTGACAGAAGGAGGTAGGACTGGATCTTAGAACACACAGAGGCCGATCAGATACTTTCTTAAGACTAACTTTACAGAATGTACTGTGTGTATTTTATCATGGCACTCCTACCATTTTACATATTGTACAAGGTGCATTTTATCCTGTCAGCAGCTCTACCATTTTATAAAGTATACTGAGTATGTTATTATGGCACCAGTACTGCCAGTTTATAGAGTGTACTGAGAGCATTTTATCATGGTACCATCAAGTAATTTCACAATGAAATTTATCCTTTTCAATAATTCTAAATTATTCAGTACTTTAAATGTTTAAACATTTTGATACTAAACTGCCTGAAACTACCCTTGATTCTGTGGTAGAAAACTGATTGTTTTAAAAGGTTTATATTTATCTAAAAACTTTTTATTATCATTTTATATAAGAAACTTTGTTCCAAACACCAGCTTAGTAATGAGAAAGATAAGTATTTTACTAAATCTCTCCAGATTCTTCATTATATTTTAAATTGTTCAAAATTATAGACAGAGCCTTTCACTAGAAATTTTGTAACAAAAAGAAAATAAGAAATCAATTGATATTGTTTTTTTCGGGGGGGGGGGGGGGGGGCGTCTGAAATAAAGATTGTGAGATAAATAAATACTCTTCAAATATTGTTTATTTCTTTGAATGGCTCTTCAGTTTAAAATTTTTAAAGTATAATATTTAACTGGAAAAAAATAACAATTTTCAAAATTATACACTTATCACAAAAAATAAAACATAGAATACAGTATTTTTACTCATTTACTGGTTTCAGTCATTAGATTGCAGCTATGCTAGGGCATTGCCTTGATGTAGTCCATCATATTGCCTCTAGTACCCATTTTTTCAAGTCTGGTACATCTTTTATCAATCTCTTTTTTGTTGAATCCAAACACAGTCACACACACACACACACACACACACACATATGACAGGCTTCTGCAGTTTTTGTCAAGCAAGACATTTGTCCTTTTGAAGCTACATTAAAAAAACACTTGATCAAGCTACCATGCAGCATGACTGAACCCAAAGCCATGTGGTTGCAAAGCAAAATCCCTGACAACAACAATACCTGCACCTAAAATATACAAGTTGCACCATCTTTCATGAAAAATGCAATGAGAAAATCTAATATATGATTGATCTACTAGACCTACAAACCTCAATTCAAAGTATATAGTATAATCTCTAAAATGATTTGGATTAGGAAGGGCATCCAGCTGTAGAATTTGTATCAAAATACGGAACATATGAGTAAAACATAGTTATATGACCAAACTTGGACTGTAAAAACCTATCAAACCCATGCTAGTATGGAAAATGGACGTATGATGATGATTGTAAACTTTGTATGTAAGAGGGAGACATGACACATTTTATGGTGAGATTTATACACAAATATATACAGTATGTCAAATAGCAGCAAATTTGTCATATCACCATCATACCAATCCTGATAATTTCTCTTTTTCAACAATTAAAAAAATATTCAGTACTTCAATCCTTTTAATACCAAAACAGCAAAATATGAACCTGGGTTTATGAAATGAAACCATCCATTTTATAGGGTTCCTATTTAAATTAAAATTTTATAGCGTGATTTGATATAAGAATTGTTTGTTACAAATATCATCACCTTAATCCTTTAGCATTTACATTACTATATATACTATTATATTGATAATTATATTTACTATTATATTTTCACAGTAAAGGCTTTTTACCTCACATAATTATCTCACATAATATCAAATCTATGAGATTTTGATATTTATTTTGAGAACAATACCTTAACATCAGTGTGAGCGACCGTTACAGCCGATTTGAACAGAAAGAGGTGAGAGAATTCTGGCTGGATACAGCCGGCTTAAATGCTAAAGGGTTAATAATGAAATAATTAATAATTTTAATAATCCCTCCAAATTCTTCATTAGTTATTTGAAATACAGTCTATGTCATTATAAATATGGTAATGAAAAGTTTCTTTAAAAAGAAATCAATAATACATTTATTTGTATTGAACTGTAAATGCCTAAAACAAAAATTGCACGATAAATAAATATTTTTAAAATATTATTTATTTATTTGAATAGTTCTTTAGTTTAAGATTTTTAATGTATAAATATCAATACTTTACTTGAATAACAAAGTAATTATTAAAATTAAAAACCAATGACAGAAATGAAGCAAAATGAAATATATTTTATATTTTTCTAAAAGGAAATTGAAATTTTATATTTCTGAATATTCATGCACGATATTAATTAAAGTTGAGAATTGGCTTGGCTTTTTATAAGAAAATAAACCTACATGGCAAGTTTTAATATTACTATCTATAGCATGTATGTAAAGCTGTTGTAAATACAAGCACACATGTTGTTGTCATTGGATCTCCACTGTTCTGACAATGAGAGTTCCAGGTGTTTTATCATTGGTACAGTTTACTCATGAAATTAATGTGCAAGTAACTGAACATGTACCCTTAACACAACTGAAGTGTCGCAAAGCTGGTCATTTGAATTACAGGTAAAACTCATTTTTGCCAGCTGAGTGGATTGAAGCAATGTGTAATAAAGTCTTGCTCAAGGATGCAATGGGCTGCTGAGAATCCAATTCATGACTATTATCATGAGCAGAACACTTTGACAATTAGACCATGTGCCTTCATAGGCAAGTTTAAACACACACAATGACCCTAGCATGCTATGTTGCATGTGAATTGCTAGTATGCATGAACAACAGAGCATAAATGAAATGAGGGAAAAAGTGAGTATTAGATGAATCAGGTGTCATGTACAAGAGAGTAAACTGAGCTGGTATGGACATGTCATGCTTATGAAGGACGATGACATTTAGGTGAAAAGGTTCTAATTACTCCAGGTGGAAGGAACTAGTGGAAGAGAAAGAATAAGGAAGACATAGTGAACAATTGATGAAGTCTGATCCAAGCAGCTAAATCTCAAGAAGGAGATGACAAAGGAAAACAAAAAGTGGCAAGATGCTTAGCTGGAGATAACCTATCCAACGCATGCAAACCTAGAAAAACATGTAAAATGATGAGAGTGTGTGTGTTTAATAGGTCACAAAATATAAGAGCACGATTTATTATGATCAATTAATTATTATTTGATAAAATTGTTGTAATCAATCAAAATGAGTAAAAAATATTTGATAAAACATATTTATTTTTTGTACCTAATGTAGAAATATTTCTTTTGTTGGATTAAAGAAAAAGACACTTTGAACATTTCCACTTATATTGTTTACCTATAATCTTCTATTAGTATGGACATTTACTCTCTTTCTTTAACTACATACAAACACACACAGACGTCTGTATGTGTGCTTACATTTACTGTTTGTATATGTCCTGTAACTTAGTTGATCAACAAACAGAGACAGATAAAATAGGTACTGGGGTCAATATGATCAACTAAATCACTTCAAGGTGGTACCCCAGCATGGCCACAGTCCAATGACTGGAACGAGTAAAAGAAAAAAAAAAAAGAATATATACATGTACTCCCATTCGTATCTACAAACAACCTAACACACACAAATCAATCAGGACAAAACAATTTTTATTTTAAAAAAAAAAAAAAAAATTAGAGAATTTTCATATTAAATTTTCTTATTTCAAAATATTTCAAAACAGCATATTTTTCTCCAATCTCAATATTAACAAACAAAATAAAAAGTTCTTGAAATATTCAGAAATTTTGTTTTTTATACTATTTGCTACTCAGACAGATCAATGCAAACATGTGTGTGTATGTATATATATATATATCATCATCATCATCATCATCGTTCAACATCTATCTTCCATGCTAGCATGGGTTAGACGGGTTTGTCCCATTTGAGGCAAGTGTCTCGCTTGTATAGGACTCTGGCTGGTTTTCTACAGCTGGATGCCCTTCCATATTCACAGTGTGTGCTGGGTGCTTTTTGTTGTGACACCTACATAACCACTTTACAGTGTGGGCTGGATGTTTTGTGGTACAAACATAACTTTAATTATATATATATGTATATATATGTATAATGTGGAAAGTGATGTACGTAAAAATGATTAAAAAATGTAAAATGGACTGTAAGATGAGGGCAGTGAAAAAGTTTGTTACTTGGTAATTTTTTTTTTTCATCTTAATATTTTGGGTTAGGGTTATGTATATATATATATTATGAAAAACATTTGAAAGCCTTTTGCTATGAATTGTAACCAATGGCACACTTCTCCATATGCAAGTGAGTTTCATCAGCTCATATACATAAACGAAAAATCTATATGATTCTAGCTTATTTTAATCTCAGGAGAAACGAGGTGCATAAGTAAACTGGGCACCGACCAAAATGCAAGAAATAATGTTGTTGGTTACTTCCCCTTGCTTTTGCTGAGACAAGGATGTGTGACATTGGTCATAACCTAACATTCATAGAGAATGAATTTCAGATATTTTTCATAAACATCTCTTATATTATTCAATAGAGAACACATACATACAAGCGGATAATGCTATGTTGGAGCACCAATACTTATATATACATATGTCAACATGAATGGACCTGTTATTTTTATCTAAAGACGTTTTTTCCAATTCCACCCCACCCATCCCTTCAATCTATCTTATTTCTCATTCTTTCTTCCGATGAAAGACTAGCATCCGAAACGTTAAGACCCTCTTCTTGCTATTTCAAGAGTTAACCTAATATATTCCTTCCATATACTGTACCGATTGTGTTGTTATTTCTGTTTGCCTTTAAAATGCATATATATATATATATATATATATATATATATATATATATATATATATATATATATATATATGCATAAACATAATAATAATAGGAATAAAATATGAAATTTAACACATTATGAAAATATATAAAAATGAAGTATATTGACTTATCTGAATACAAGTCATTATGTTGGATTAGCAGTATCGGGAGAGGGTCGGATGCCATGCTTTGCAGCAAAGAGTTACGACCCTTTATGGTCTGAGTTCAAATCCCGTCGAGGTTAACTTTGCCTTTCATCCTTACGGGGTCGATAAAATAAAGTACCAGTAATACACTTGGATAATTGCTGGCCTTGTACCAAAAGTAGAAACAATTATTATTAATACTAAGGCAGTGGATTGGCAGTATTGGTAGAAGGTTGGACGCCATGCTTTGCAGTATAGAGTTACGGGCCTTTATGATCTGAGTTCAAATCCCACCGAAGTTAACTTTGCCTTTTATCCTTACGGGGGTCGATGAAATAAAGCACCAGTAATGCACTGGGATAATTGCTGGCCTTGTGCCAAAAATAGAAACAATTATGTTAATATATATATATATATATTCAGTGCATTACCGATATTTTATTTTATCAACCCAGTGAGGATAAAAGGCAAAGTTCACCTCGGTGGGATTTGAACTCAGACCATAAAGGGGTGTAACTCTATGATGCTGCAAAGCATGGCATCTGACCCTCTACCGATATTAACATAATTGTTTCTACTTTAGGCACAAGGCCAGCAATTACCCAGTTCATTACTGGTACTTTATTTTATCAACCCCGTAAGGATGAAAGGCAAAGTCAACCTCGGCGGGATTTGAACTCAGATCGTAAATTACCGATATTAACATAATGACTCGTATTCAGATAAGTGAATATTCTTCTTTTATATATATATATATATATATGCAGTATATATATCATCATCATCATCATCATTTTACGTCCGCTTTTCCCTGCTTGCAAGGGTAGGACGGGTCTTATTCAGCACAGCATCTCTCCACTTGTCACGGTCCTTCGTCATCTCCACCGTGAGCTTCAGCGATCTGAGGTCTGTTCTCACCACCTCCACCCGCGTCTTCCTTCAACTGGCATTTCCTAGTACTTCTTCACCCATCGGTCATCCTCCATGCGCATCACATGTCCATACCACCAGTCTCCTCTCTCGTACACTACATTCTATCCCTCTCAGACACATTTTCTCTCTCAACACATTTATGCTGGGTCGTCACGCACATTGACATTGCACATCCAACGGAGCATGCTTGCCTCATTTCTCTCCAGCCGTCGCATATCCTCTGCAGTTGCTGCCCATATCTCACTACCATGCAGCATTGCGCTCCTCACACAGCCCTCATATAACCGGCCTTTCGTACGCAGGGAGAAACCCTTCTTCATCAGCAGAGGAAGCAGCTCCCTAAACTTCTTCCAACCCGTCCTTATTCTAGATACTATGGCCTCGGAACACCCCCCTCCCATGCTAATCTGATCACCTAGGTACCGGAAGCTATCCACCACTTCTATAGCACCCGCCTGCATTTGAAAAATGTGTCTATATATATATATATCATCATCATCATCATCATACGTCCATATTCCACGCTTGCATGGGTTTGGACGGGAGTTTTCCCACTAGAGGCAAGAGTGGTTGTCTTGATCGCATAGGACTGTCTGGCTGGTTTTCTACGGCTGGATGCCCTTCCTAACACCACATTTACAGTGTGGAACTGGGAGTTTTTACCGTGTTACCTACACGGCCACATTACAGCGTGGACTGTGTGTTTTTTTGTCGTGACACCTACACGACCTCATTTGTTTCGGGCTGGATGTTGTGACACCAACATAACTTTACATTGAAAGGGGTGGTGTGGATGGGGTGTGGGTAGTGGGACGGGGGTGTATTTTGTTAGAGGTGCCTACTGACTGTAGTAGGTTTCACTTTGTACTTAGGTAAGGTGGGTCTTCTCTATTACTGTGTAGCGCCAAAGCTCTCGGTCCAGTGACATTGTCTTGGAGAGGTGTAAGTGTGTGAGGTCGGAATTTATCAAGTCGTCCCAGGTTTTTCTGGGTCTGCCTACTCCGTGGCTACCGTCTATTTTTATTGCCCTGCACTTTTTTATACAGCTGTCGTCTTTCATGCGCATCACGTGACCATACCAACGTAGTCTTCTCTCGAGTAAACAACATCTGATCCCTCTTATTTCTAATTTCTCCCTTAATTCGTTTATGCTTTGCCGTTCACGTATATTACTATTACACATCCAGTGGAGCATGCAAGCTTCGTTTCTCTCCAGTCTGCGTATATCCTCTGCACACAATGCCCAGGTCTCACTGCCATGTAACATTGCTGTTCGTATGCAGGCATCATACAGCCTGCCTTTCATTTTTAGAGAGAACCCTTTAGCGGCCAATAGTGGTATAAGCTCTCTGAACTTTTTCCATCCCGTTCTGACTCTAGCTACTGTACTTTCAGAGCACCCTCCGCCACTGCTGATTTTATCATCCAGGTAACGGAAGCTGTCCACTATTTCTATAGAACCATCTGTGCAATGGAATGAGTTAGTATTCTGTGGGCACTTATTACACCAGAGCACCGGCCACATATAAAATCTATATTCTTAGTTAGCTTACCTGTGATCCCACTACATCTTTTATGTACCCATACTTTGCATTTGGGACATAAAATGGAGTTTCTACCTACTCCTTTCCTACACACTGACCATGGCCATTTCCCAGATGGGCCGGTGCCCTATTTTCCTTCCTACAAACTAGAACTTTAGTCTTAGACAGGTTAATTTTAAGGCCTTTTGATTCTAGGCCATGCTTCCATGTTTGGAATTTCTTCTCTAGTTCAGCCATTGATTCAGCTATGAGCGTTAGATCATCTTCATATAGGAGTTCCCATGGGCAGCCAGTCTTGAACTCCTCTGTTATAGCCTGAAGGGCAATAATAAATAGTAGGGGGCTAAGGACGGAGCCCTGATGAACACCAACTTTTATGCTAAACTCTTCACTATATTCGTTGTTAATTCTAACCTTGCTGACTGATATATATATATATATAAGTAGAAGGGGTATTTAATTTGTTGGAAATCCGATAAATATAGATATAAATGTTTATAACTGATTTAGAGCACTCAACAAGTTCCTGGAGTAAATATTCAATGATATTAAATAAATGGAAACTATATTTATAAAACCATATTTATTTTATTATATATATTTCAAGGGTACCAAAGGACTTTGGTACGCTTTCTTCAGATAAAATACAAAGTTTGTTTTATAAATAGAGACATACCCAGGAAGAGCATACCTTATCAGTTGGATACTCTCTATCCAGAGAGTATCCAACTGATAAGGGATGATTTTATCTGAAGAAAGCGTACCAAAGTCCTTTGGTACCCTTGAAATATATATAATAAAATAAATATGGTTTTATAAATATAGTTTCCATTTATTTAATATCATTGAATATATATGTGTGGGAAGAGTACAACAGATACCCTCTTCTTGGTGAGACAATTGCAAGAGAGGTTCTTAGAGAAAAATAAACCACTATACTTAGCCTTTGTTGACCTAGAGAAGGCCTTTGATAGGATACCCCAATCTGTCATCTGGTGGTCCCTAAGGAAGCTAGGTGTTGAGGAATGGTTTGTGAGGACAGTGCAAACTTTGTACAGAGGTACTCTCAGTAAAGTCAGGGTAGGAATGGAGTTTAGTGAGGAATTCTAGATACAAGTAGGAGTACATCAAGGTTCGGTCCTCAGCCCACTCTTATTCATTATAGTCCTCTAAGCCATAACAGAGGAGTTTAAGACTGGCTGTCCATGGGAACTTCTCTATGCTGACGATCTGGTTCTTATAGCAGAATCAGTAGAGGAGCTAGAGAATAAATTCTGGCTATGGGAACAGCAGTTGGAATCAAGAGGACTGAGAGTGAACCTAGCTAAGACAAAAGCGTTGATGAGTAGAAAAGAGGACAAAACTCTGATTCCGTCAGGGAAATGGCCATGTTTGATATGCAGAAAAGGAACTGGCATAAATTCTATAAAATGTACACAATGCAGATCCTGGGTACACAAGAGATGTAGCGGGATAGCAGGCAAACTAACAGGTAGGGAGAAATATGTATGCAGTAGATGTACAGGGAAATTAGACAGTAGAAGTCGCATTGATAGACACATTTTTCAAATGCAGGAGGGCGCTATAGAAGTGGTGGACAGCTTCCGGTACCTAGGAGATCAGATTAGGAGGAGGGTATTCCGAGGTCATAGTATCTAGAATAAGGACAGGTTGGAAGAAGTTTAGGGAGCTGCTTCCTCTGCTGATGAAAGGTTTCTCCTTGCGTACGAAAGGCTGGTTGTATGATGCCTGTGTGAGGAGCGCGATGCTGCATGGTAGTGAGACATGGGCAGCAACTGCAGAGGATATGCGATGGCTGGAGAGAAATGAGGCAAGCATACTTCGTTGGATGTGCAGTGTAAATGTGCGCGAACGACCCAGCATAAATGTGTTGAGAGAGAAACTGTGTCTGAGAGGGATAGAATGTAGGGTACGGGAGAGGAGACTGAGGTGGTATGGACATGTGATGCGCATGGAGGATGACTGATGGGTGAAGAAGTGCCAGGAAATGCCAGTTGAAGGAAGACGTGGTAGAGGTAGACCACGAAAAACATGGGCGGAGGTGGTGAGAACAGACCTCAGATCATTGAAGCTCACGGTGGAGATGACGAAGGACCGTGACATGTGGAGAGATGGTGTGCTGAATAAGACCCGTCCCACCCTTGCAAGCAGGGAAAAGCGGACGTAAAATGATGATGATGATGATACATATATATATATATATATATATATATATATATATATAGACATAATTGTTTCTATTTTAGGCACAAGGCCAGCAATTACCCAGCACTTTATTTTATCGACCCCGTAAGGATGAAAGGCAAAGTTAATCTCGGCGGGATTTGAACTCAGATCATAAAGGGACGTAACTCTATGCTTCAAAGCATGGTGTCCGACTCTCTACCGATACTGCCAATCCACCGCCCTCTATATATTGACACCGCCCTATATATTGACATAATGACTCGTATTCAGATAAGTCAATATTCTTCATTTTTATATATTTCCATAATGTGTTAAATTTCAAATTTTATTCCCATTATTATTATGTTTGACAGTTGTATTCCTATTACATATTATATTTAACAGCCAAATTAACTCTATTTAACTTTCCAAGATAGCATCTCCACACCCCTCATAATGGACTGTAATAAATACTAAGGCCTTCCCTGGGGAGGAATACACCACTCAACAAAATTAGTTATTAGTGACATCAAAATAAACATGAAACAGAATAAAACACACAGGAAAATATGGAGACGGAAGGTCTGGAAGCTGAGCATAAGTTAGTCAGTGTGTCAGTGTGAATCGTGACGTTCTTCAGGAAAAGTGTGTTACAAATGACACCAGTGTCTTTAGCACCACTTGATGCTCAAAAGAAAGAGACCTGAAAATGTTACTATGAGAGACTGATGAATGTAGAGAATGAATGGGAGGAAGAGAAATTACCCCCAACCCACCCAGCCACTGAAGTTGACATTTAAAGCTGCAGGGCCATCAAAGATAACTGCTGAGATGCTAAAAGCATCGGCAGAAGTAGGAGTCAAACTAGTGACCCGCATAGTCAATCAGGTGTCATACCCAATGACTGGTGCATCCGTACAATCATAAATTACTAGAAGGGCAAAGGTAATGCCATAGAGTGGGGCAACTATATAGGAATAAAACCAATGGACTAAGTTATGAAAGTGATGAAAAGAGTTATAGCACAACAAATTAGAGAAAGAGTCAAATTAGACAAGATGCAGTTTGGTTTCATACCTGGGAAAAGTACTACAGACCCTCTCTTTTTAGTGAGGTAACTATAAGAAAAATTCTTAGTCAAAAATAAGCAACTATACCTAGCTTTCATTGACCTAGAAAAAACATTTGACAGAGTACCCCAATCTATTATCTGGTGATCCATAAGGAAATTAGGTGTAGAAGAATGGTTGGATAAATATACATGGTGTAAAGGGATACAAGAACAGAGATCAGCTGTCAACTGATCAAATTATAGAATATACAGTTTATTTTCTTACACTGGAATATATCTCCTATAAGTACAACAACCACAACAGCAAGCATTTTAAGGCCATTTCACCCTACTAAAGCAGGGGTTAGCCTTGCAGGCCCCATGATAAACACTTTCTAAATTGCTCCATCCTCACTCTCCAACACTGACTTACATTTCCTCCTTCAACAGCTTTAGTCATGTCTTTCTAGGGATTCTTCTTCCGCTACTTTCCACAATAATTTTTATTTCATAAGTGGATACAATATATCTACTACTACAACAACTAGGGTTTAAAGTTAATTTCCCTACTAAAACAGGGGTTAGCTTTATTGTCCCCATGACAGACTTCATACTCATCATAGGGTCCTTTTTGAAGACATATTTTATAACTGGATGTTATTCCTGGTGCTAACCATTTTAATCACTTCTTACAATAGACAGGAACAAAGAGCACCTATTATATACTGTATACACAGAGAAATGTCATATTTAAATATCCATTATTTCTCTTGCATCACAGAATTCCAAGTGTCTCAATCCCTCTTCATTTCTTGAGCCATAAGTATAGCCACCATGAACTCCACTGAATCCGTCCTGGTACTGCCCCACATGTCCCTTGAAGTCTCCTGCCAAGATGATGAGATCATTTTTATAGGTACCTGAAGTCATCTGTAAAAGTTCTTCATAGAACCTGTCTTTTTGTTCTTTACTCTATCCAGCACACATTCTTAATGTATCTTTACTAACAGTAAAAAAAAGTAATTAGTATTCAAAAATGAAATTTTTCTATTGTTATTTCACAAATATAAATGATAAAAACATTACTCTGTTTACCACAAGAGAGAAAATATCGATTTTGATTCTGAAATTAGTTGAGAAATATAATTAACTATTATCGAAGCAGTTACTAAAGTCAATATTTTGAATATTATATCATTAATTAATTGATATTGATCACAAAATATACAGTTTTGACTACTCAGTAGTTTATCATTTTATATTAATCACAAATCAAATTTTTCAAGAATAAACTGTACTTTTCATAGTTTTAGCATGATTTTACAGGCTGGATACCCTTCCTAATACCAACCACTTTACAGCATTGACTGAGTGCATTTTATTATACTAGTAGTACTAGAGAAGCTGTGTGTCAGGCCTAAAATACCTCCGCTACACTGTATCGTCAGAGTGACTGCTCTCATAGATGGGATGACTTCACAATAGCTTGTGAAGTCCATGTCTACCTAATGCAGTTTTTAGATGGAATTAATGCCCTAGATGGATTGTCTAATATGCAAGAACTTATTCAGAGTCAATGCTATCTAAGATGGGATGCATTCACTGTATCTAGTAGAGCCTATATCCCCTCGAATATATAGATCTTGAGCTGGCATGAAGAAATCTGTCATGGTTATCATAAATATCATCATAGTTTTTATACCCTTTTTTCCATACTTATATATATATATATATATATATATATATATATAAATATAAGTATGTATACGTACATACATATATGTATACATACATACATGCACACATATATATATGTGTGCATGTATGTATGTATATACATACTAGTGTACGTCTGTATACATATATGTATGTATACATACTTATATTTAAGTATAAGCCGTACTAAGAGTGAGAAATGAAATTTCATTTTTTCCATTTATATATATATATATATATATATATATATATATATATATATATATATATTAACATAACAGATTAAAGTTTAAGCAAAGAATCGCTGCTTTCACCCTTAACGGGATCTTCTGAAAAAAATCAATCTGTGAACGCTGAAGTAAATATTTCGAGAAACGTTGCAACCGAAGGAAGACAGGAAGATGATACTTTGGTTCGTGGAAACGTTCCCTGGCAAAGAACGGAAAAAAACGATGATAATACGTCAGTATTTGGAGCGATGAAAACAATTACATGCAAAGACAAAACCACGTTTATGGTATAAATGAAGTCGTAGACTAATATTCTATTAGGTGGTTCGTTGAGACGTTCTCTGACAATGAATGGAAAAAACAAAGATAATACGTCATTATATGGAGTAATGAGAACAATTACACGCAAAGACAAAACCACGTTTATGGTATAACTGAAGTCGTAGACTAAAATTCTATTTAGGAAACCGAATGATTCTCGGCTTCAGAGTTAAGAATAATTATTTCTATTTTGGAACAAAGCCAGCAATTACACAGTACATTACTGGTACTTTATTTTATCAACACCGTAAGGATGAAAGGCAAAGTTAACCTCAGCTGGATTTGAACTCAGATCGTAAAGAGACGTAACTCTTTGCATCAAAGCATGGCGTCCGACCCTCTATTGATACTACCAATCCACCGCCCTTCAGAGTTAAGAATAATGTAAATAAGTTACAGAGGTAATTGAAATCAACAAAAATTAAATATATACATGCACGCATCCATATACGTAGATACACATGCATACGCAAAAACACCCGCCATGGGTATGCAAAATCAAGCACGTACACAAAAAACACGCACATACAGAACCCACGCAACGCCTATAGCCACACACATACGAATGTATTCACCAAATACACATAAAAATATATATATATATGTGTGTGCGTGTATACATATAATTATATAAACATATATAAATATACACACATAAATACGTATATAACGCGCGCACACACAAACCTAGATGTAAATACACATATGTTCGCTAAACGTACATCAACCAAAACACAAAGTACACAGATACACACACCCTACATACGTACGAACCCGCATACACACACAAACGCAAAACTCACGTTTACACATAACAATATGCACATGTACCAGTATATATAATATAATATATATCCCTATAACAAATACAAGCAAATATACGTACGAGAAAGTATACGTACCTTCATAATACATTCAGGTAATATATACTTACCTATACAAATAAGTAATGGTATAAACATAACATACACTTAGCTACCACATCAAGACGTAATATATAGCGTACAGTTCGTACTATCCGTTAGGGTATAATGTGGGGCTGTAATACAGGAAAGTTTTGTGCAATTAATTTTTACAAGCCGAAATTGCCTCAGATTTTTTGTTTAAGATGTGATCTTTGGCGTAGAGTATTTCCAGGGCTTTAGCGGCACAGAGGTCACATGGTCTTTTATTTCTGTTATACGATCAAGCCTTAGCTAGGATCTCCCAGTGTAACTTATATTGGGTGTGGTTGTCTTTTAAACTCCAGATATAAGCTGAAAGTGACGTCATATTCCTTCTTAAAGGGTTAAGAAAAGAATGGGTATGCATGTAAAGACGCTGTTTGAATCTATTGCCGGATAACCCTATGTAGGCCCTACGGGACGTGGGTGTTTCAACCTTACATTTGTAGACAATGTTACTAGAGAGGCATTTCCCGGATAGGGGGCAGTCAACCCAATTCCTACAATTAAGGTTAGTACTAGCTACAGGGTTGCACATGTTCCTACGGCTAGATAATTTAGCTAAATTTGAAGCTGTGATGTTATGTGCAAGGTTAGGAGTTGAAGAGTAAGAAATTTTAATGGTATTTCTATTAAAAATTTTCTATATTTATGTGATGAGGGGAAATGCTTCATAATAAGGGAGAGAAAGATCTTAGCTAATGGTGTGGCCACCTCCATATTATATGGTGGGTTATACCATATAATGCCTCAGGATCTATTTTTCCTAGGTCTATTCTCATACTCTGTATATGCAACCTTATCGACAAATCCACTCCGAGCAAGAGCTTCATTGTAATATGTGGAATGGTCGCTGAAAATATGCTCATTTGTAGATAGACGGGAAAGCCTCAAAGAAACGTTTCTTACCAGGTTCTTGGTTATGCTGGCAGGATGGTTAGAATGCTTACTTTTGTAATTAAGCGTATCATTCGGCTTTCTATATGGGTAGTGCAAGCCATTCGACAAATTGTGGGTAACGTCAAGGTAATTAATGACCGAGAGGTTGGCCTCAACCTGTACGGAGAGGTTGAAGCCTTTAAAGAAGGCTGTGAGTACTTTTCTGAACCTGTCGCAAGCACGTGGGCCGCACTTTGTCATGGTCAAAAGACCGTTGTCACGGTACTAACCGTCGCCCACGTTGGGGAATTCGTCCTTGATAGAGAAAAGAAGGAAAAGGCCGATAAGATCAGTAACCTCCGCAGAATCGCTGGCGGCCATACTCACGTCAAATGGGGTACTATTAGATTTTTTAATCCAAATAGAGTCATCGAAATTAATTACCGACTTACGGGCATTGAGGATGACATCAACTTCGAAATCCTTAACCACTGTGAGTGTTTTAGCGAAATTGATAGCTCTAAGAAGAAGTGGTAAAGTGATGGAGGGGTAGTAATTATTGATGTCGAATTGGATAAAATGGCTATGTTCCTTGTTGCATATGCCATTGAACCAATCAATCACCACGAAAGAATTGTTCCACAGTGCAAGAGGGGACAAACTTCTAATTTCAGGTATAATTCTATCTAAAATCCTTTTTACTAAGTCTACCTAAATCAGACTTCGTAGGGTTAATAAGCCGAATAGAGGGGTTGTTCGGGGAAATTGGATTTGTGATCCTTCAGGATAAAATGGGGAGAAATAGGGTCCAGAGGTTCAGAGGTAATTTTAAACCCAGCATCGTTGATGTCATTAATGACGCTCCGATTAGTTTTACGGTAATCCTTAGTTACAGCATTATGTAGCAGTTTATGGTAAGTACTCCGCTCCACTTGATATATATTGCCAGTTTTGTCAGAGTGGACATGCACAGCATTAGAATCCTTAACCGCCAATAGAACCAAGCAGCGTCTTTACATGCATACCCATTCTTTTCTTAACCCCTTAAGAAGGAATATGACGTCACTTTCAGCTTATATCTGGAGTCTAAAAGACAACCACACCCAATATAAGTTACACTGGGAGATCCTAGCTGAGGCTAGATCGTATAACAGAAATAAAAGACCATGTGACCTCTGCTCTGCCCTGCTGAAACCCTGGAAAAACCACATCTTAAACAAAAAATCTGAGGCAATTTCGGCTTGTAAACATAAATTGCACAACACTTTCCTATATTGCAGCCCCACATTATACCCTGATGGATACTACGAACTATACGCGGATATTTTACGTCTTGATGTGGTAGCTACGTATATGTTATGTTTATACCATTACTTATTTGTATAGGTAAGTATATATTACCTGTATGTTTTGTGAAGGTACGTATACTTTCTCGTACGTATATTTGCTTGTATTTGTTATAGGTGTATATATTATATTATATATACTGGTACATGTGCATATAGTTATGTTGTATACATGAGTCGTGCATCTGTGTGAGTATGCGGGTTCGTACGTATGTAGGGTGTGTGTATATGTGTACTTTGTGTTTTGGTTGACGTACGTTTAGCAAACATATGTGTATTTACATGTAGGTATGTGTGTGCACGCGTTATATACGTATTTATGTGTGTATATTTATATACGTTTATATAATTATATGTATACACGCACACACACATATATATATATATATTTTTTTGTATATATTTTTATGTGTATTTGGTGTATACGTTCGTATGTGTGCGGGTAAAGGAGTTGCGTGGGTTCTGTATGTGCGTGCGTGTTTTTTTGTGTACGTGCTTGATATTGCATACCCATGGCGGGTGTTTCCACGTATGCTTGTGTATGTACGTATATTGATGCGTCCATGTATATATTTAATTTTTGTTGATTTCAATTACCTCTGTAATTTATTTACATTATTCTCAACTCTGAAGCCGAGAATCATTTGGTTTCCTAAATAGAACTTTAGTCTACGACTTCAGTTATGCCATAAACGTAGTCTTTGCATGTAATTGTTCTCATCGCTCCACATAAGGACGTATTATCTTCGTTTTTTCCGTTCATTGCCAGAGAACGTCTCCACGAACCACCTAATAGAATATTAGTCTACGACTTCATTTATACCATAAACGTGGTTTTCTCTTTTGCGTCTAATTGTTTTCACCGCTCCAAATAATTGTTTCTACTTTTGGCACAAGGCCAGCAAATTACCCAGTACATTACTGGTACTTTATTTTATCGACCCCGTAAGGATGAACGGCAAAGTTAACCTCGGCGGGATTTGAACTCAGACCGTAAAGGGATGTAACTATACTGGAAAGCATGGCGTCCAACTCGCTACTGAAACAGCCAATCCACCGCTCCAAAGAATGACGTATTATTTTCATTTTTTTCCGTTCTTTGCCAGGGAACGTTTCTACGAATGAAAGTATCGTCTTCCTGTCTTCCTTCAGTTGCAACGTTTTTCAAAATATTTACTTCTGCGTTCACAGATTGATTTTTTGAGTTTCAGAAGATCCCGTTAAGGGTGAAAGCACCGATTCTTTGCTTAAACTTTAATCTTTTAAAAAATATTTGCTCTACGGTTCTTATATATTTGATATATATTTATCCTTATCGAGCCCTCTTTGGATTTTAGTCTTCAAATTTATTATTATTACTATATATATATACATATATGTAGGAATCAGGAAAACTGCCTTCTATCCAGGAAATGCCTATCCAGTAATATTGTCTACAAATGTAGGGTCGACATCTAGTAGGGCCTGCATACGGTTTGCATAAAACTTTCCTGTATTACAGCCCTACATTATATCCTAATAGATAAATGAAGAACAGATAGAGACATTTAACGTAGAAGAGAACTGGGAGTTCCTAAAAAATAACTTACTAGAGGCGACGGATGAGGTTTGTGGCTGGAGTAAGACCTCAAGCAGGAGGAGAGTGACTTGGTGGTGGAACAATAAGGTAGATGAAGCAGTCAAGGCCAAGAGACAGGCATGGAAAGAATGGAAGAACGGGGGGAGCAGGTTACATTACATAGAGACCAAGAGGGAAGCTAGGCGACAAGTATACTTAGCTAGGAGGGAAGCAGAGGATAGAAAATTCAAGCATGTTTTACAACGTGAGGACCAGAAACAGGAGGTATTCAAGATTGCGAGGCAGTGTGTCAGAGATAGTTGTGATGTCATTGGAGAGAAGTGTATCCGGAATGATAAAGGTGAGCTTGCCCTCACAAGTGCTGAGAAGAAAGATGCATGGAAGAGTCATTATGATAGATTACTAAATGAGGAGAATGCATGGGAAGAAGAGACCCTACCCCACGTAGACCCTATAGAGGGACCAGCAGTACAAGTCAGCGGCAGCGTAGTAAGTAAGGCAATCAGAGATATGAAGATAGGGAAGGCAACCGGTCCATCGGGTATAGCTGCCGAGATGCTGAAGGCATCTGGGTCTGTAGGTCACACTATAACCACACGTATCGTTAACCAGGTAATACTAGAGGGGGCCATACCAAAAGATTGGTGCAGTAGCATCATTGTCAACTGCTACAAAGGTAAAGGCGATGCACTAGATAGAGGAAACTATAGAGGTATAAAGTTGATGGACCAGGTCATGAAAGTAACAGAAAGAGTTATAGCACAGCTGATTAGGGACCGGGTGAATATAGACGAGATGCAATTTGGGTTTGTACCAGGGAAAGGCACCACTGATGCCCTCTTCCTTGTGAGGCAATTACAGGAAAAGTACCTAGCTAAAAGTAAGCCACTCTACTTGGCATTTGTCGACCTTGAGAAAGCCTTTGACAGAGTTCCACGTGCAGTAATCTGGTGGGCTCTTAGAAAACTAGGAGTAGATGAATGGCTTGTGAAAGCGGTACAAGCCATGTATAGGGGAGCAGTCAGCAAAGTTAGGATTGGCAATGAGTATAGCGAGGAATTTAGCGTACAGGTTGGGGTCCACCAGGGCTCTGTTCTTAGCCCTCTCCTGTTCATCATAGTCCTGCAGGCAATAACGGAGGAGTTTAAGACCGGATGCCCATGGGAACTCCTGTATGCTGATGACCTCGCACTCATAGCTGAATCTATGGTAGAACTAGAGAATAAATTCCAAACCTGGAAGCAGGGACTAGAGAGAAAGGGCCTCAAAGTCAACATGACAAAGACTAAGGTCCTTATAAGTAGACGAGAAAACAGAACCCAGATCCCCTCAGGGAAATGGCCTTGCTCAGTATGTAGGAAAGGTGTAAGTAGGAACTCCATTCTTTGCCCCAAATGCAAACAATGGGTACACAAGAGATGTAGCGGGATCTCAGGAAGCTTAATTAAGAATGTAGGATTCACATGCAGCAGCTGTGCTGAAACAGCAAGCAAACAGCCACAGGAAACAAGTACCACCAATCTCTGGGAGGGCCCTGTAGAAACAGTAGACAGCTTCTGCTACCTAGGTGACCGAATTAGCAACGGAGGTGGGTGCTCAGAAAGTACAATAACTAGGGTAAGAACGGGATGGAAGAAGTTTAGGGAACTACTACCACTGCTAGCTGCAAAAGGCTTCTCCCTCAGAATGAAAGGCAGACTGTATGATGCGTGTATCCGAACAGCGATGTTGCATGGTAGTGAGACCTGGGCGCTGAAGGTGGAAGACTTACGTAGATTAGAGAGAAACGAAGCCTGCATGCTCCGATGGATGTGTAACAGTAATATACGTGAACGACAAAGCATAAATGAATTGAGAGAGAGACTGAGCATAAGAGGAATCAAATGCTGCGTGCAGGAGAGGCGGTTACGCTGGTATGGACATGTGATGCGTATGAAGGATGACAGCTGCATAAAAAGGTGCAGAGCACTAGAAGTTGATGGAAACCGCGGAGTGGGGAGACCCAAGATGACTTGGGATGAGGTGATAAAAGCCGACCTTACCCAACTACACCTCTCAAAGTCAATGACACACGACCGTGACTTCTGGCGTCACGCAGTAATACAGGGTACCCGACCTCCCATGGGTACATGCTGAAGCATATAAACAATATGCCCCCCCCCCCCACCGCAAGGTGGTCGTGGAGGTGCCACGGCAAAAAAGCACCCAGCCCACACTGTAAAGTGGACGTGTAGGCGCCACGAAAAAGCACCCAGCACTCACTGTAAATGAGGTTGGTGTTAGGAAGGGCATCCAGCTGTAGAAATCAAGCCAGATCAGTTCCTGTATGAGCAAGGCATGGTCAGCCGACCAGACACTGCCCACAACAGGACAACCCGTCTAACCCATGCTAGCGTGGAAGAACGGACGTAAAACGGTGATGATGATGATGATGATGATACTACGGACAATGCTGATAATATATGTTATGATGTGGTAGCTATGTATATTTTATGTTTAAACCATTATTTATTTCTATATGTATATCCACCTTATCCATATGTTTGTGTAAGTGTGTATATTTTAGGTGTATATATATGTGTGTATGTGTTTATATATATATATATATGTATGTGTGTGTGTGTACGTGTGTATATATGTATGTGTGTGTGTATTTATATAGGACTATCCTCAGGAGAAAAATATGGAAGCTAAAGGACCCCACAACCAGTAATAAATTTAAAAGCATATTACTTGATGCATTTGACAGTAAGGAAGAGCAATTAGAGTCGTACAATATAGAGGAACAGTGGGATTTCCTGAAAGCTAACCTGCTGAAGGTGGCAGATGAAGTCTGTGGCTGGAGCAGACCTATAGGCAGGGGGAGAGTAATGTGGTAGTGGAACAGTAAGGTGGAGAAGTCAATCAAGGCCAAACAGCAAGCTTGGAAAGTATGGTGGGATGGGGGAAGTAGAGAAGACTATCAAGTGGCCAGGAGGGAAGCTAGGAGACAAGTGTACTTCGCAAGAAGGAAAGCAGAGGAAAGAAAGTTCAAGCATGTTCTACAACGCAAGGACCAAAAACGTGAGGTGTTCAGGATTGCTAGGCAATGTGTCAAGGAAAACCGTGATATTGTCAGGGAGAAGTGTGTCCTTAATGATGATGGTGTACTTGCCATCACTGACGCTGATAAGAAGGTAGCTTGGAAGTGTCACTACGAAAGGCTACTAAATGAGGAGAATAAATAGGAGAAAGAGTCTCCCCCACATCGATCCAATAGAGGGACCAGCAGTGCAAGTTGAAGGTAGTATAATAAGTAAGGCAACCAAAGATATGAAGACGGGTAAGGCGGCTGGGCCTTTGGAAATAGTTGCTGAAATGCTGAAAGCATCTGGAACGGTGGGACACACTATGGTTACCCGGATAGTAAACCAAGTCATACAGTATGGGGTCGTTCCGAAGGACTGGCGTAGCAGCATCATCATTAACTGCTACAAGGGTAAAGGAGATGCCCTAGATAGGGGTAACTATAGAGGCATTAAATTAATCGACCAGGTCATAAAGGTCACAGAAAAAGTAATAGCGCAACTAATCAGAGAGCGAATTGATATAGATGAAATGCAGTTCGGGTTTGTGTCAGGTAAAAGTACCACAGACGCTCTTTTCATTGTACGACAACTACAGGAGAAGTACCTAGCTAAAAGTAAACCCCTATACTTAGCTTTTGTTGACTTGGAGAAAGCCTTTGACAGAGTCCCCCGCTCCATTATCTGGTGGGCTCTTAGAAAACTAGGTGTTGATGAATGGCTTGTGAGAGCTATACAAGCCATGTATAAAGAAACAGTCAGCAAGGTTAGAATTAACAACGAATATAGTGAAGAGTTTAGCGTAAAAATTGGTGTTCATCAGGGCTCCATTCTTAGCCCCCTACTATTTATTATTGCCCTTCAGGCTATAACAGAGGAGTTCAAGACCAGCTGCCTATGGGAACTCCTATACGCAGATGATCTAACACTCATAGCTGAATCAATAGCTGAACTAGAGAAGAAATTCCAAACATGGAAGCATGGCCTAGAATCAAAAGGCCTTAAAATTAACCTGTCTAAGACTAAAGTTCTAGTTTGTAGGAAGGAAAATAGGGCACCGGTCCCATCTGGGAAATGGCCATGCTTATGTCCCAAATGCAAAGAATGGGTGCATAAAAGATGTAGTGGGATCACAGGTAAGCTAACTAAGAATATAGATTTTATATGTGGCCGGTGCTCTGGTGCAATAAGTAGCAGCAAGTGCCCACAGAATACTAGCTCATTCCATTGCACAGATGGTTCTATAGAAATAGTGGACACCTTCCGTTACCTGAGTGACAAAATCAGCAGTGGTGGAGGGTGCTCTGAAAGTACAGTAGCTAGAGTCAGAACAGGATGGAAAAAGTTCAGAGAGCTTATACCGCTATTGGCCGCTATAGGGTTCTCTCTAAAAATGAAAGGCAGGCTGTATGATGCCTGCATACGAACAGCAATGTTACATGGCAGTGAGACCTGGGCATTGTGTGCAGAGGATATACGCAGACTGGAGAGGAACGAAGCTTACATGCTCTGCTGGATATGTAATAGTAATATACGTGAACGGCAAAGCATAAACGAATTAAGGGAGAAATTAGGAATAAGAGGATCAGATGTTGTTTACTCGAGAGAAGACTACGTTGGTACGGTCACGTGATGTGCATGAAAGACGACAGCTGTATAAAAAAGTGCAGGGCGATAAAAATAGACGGTAGCCACAGAGTAGGCAGACCCAGAAAAACCTGGGACGACTTGATAAATTCAGACCTCACACACTTACACCTCTCCAAGACAATGTCACTGGACCAAGATCTTTGGCGCTACACAGTAATACAGAAGACCCGCCTTGCCTAAGTACAAAGCGAAACCTACAGTCAGTAGGCACCTCTAACAAAAATACACCCCCGTCCCACCACCCACACCCTATCCACACCGCCCCTTTCAATGTAAAGTTATGTTGGTACCACAACATCCAGTCCGAAATAAATGAGGTCGTGTAGGTGTCACGACAAAAAAACACACAGTCCATGCTGTAATGTGCCCGTGTAGGTAACATGGTAAAAACCTCCCAGTCCACACTGTAAATGTGGTTGGTGTTAGGAAGGGCATCCAACTGTAGAAAACCCGCCAGACAGTCCTATATGAGCAAGACAACCACTCTTGCCTCAAGTGGGACAATTCTCATCTAAACCCATGCTAGCGTGGAAGATGGACTTTAAACGATGATGAGGATGATGATGATGATGATATATATAAACACACCTATACACAACCATGTATACATATATACACGCAATATATACACACATATATTTATTACCTTTGCAACTAGGAGTGTGCACATGTTCATGTATGTGAATGCACTTACTGAACATCTATGAGTGGGTATTTGCATATATACACGTGCATGCGTATTCGTGTGTATATGTATGCATACGTGTATATGTATGTGTGTATATGTATATACATATATATATATATATATATATATATGTGTGTGTGTGTGTGTGTGTATATGTATATATGTCATCATCATCATCACCGTTTTACGTCCGTTCTTCCACGCTAGCATGGGTTAGACGGGTTGTCCTGTTGTGGGCAGTGTCTGGTCGGCTGACCATGCCTTGCTCATACAGGAACTGATCTGGCTTGATTTCTACAGCTGGATGCCCTTCCTAACACCAACCTCATTTACAGTGAGTGCTGGGTGCTTTTTCGTGGCGCCTACACGTCCACTTTACAGTGTGGGCTGGGTGCTTTTTTGCCGTGGCACCTCCACGACCACCTTGCGGTGGGGGGGGGGGGCATATTGTTTATATGCTTCAGCATGTACCCATGGGAGGTCGGGTACCCTGTATTACTGCGTGACGCCAGAGGTCACGGTCGTGTGTCATTGACTTTGAGAGGTGTAGTTGGGTAAGGTCGGCTTTTATCACCTCATCCCAGGTCATCTTGGGTCTCCCCACTCCGCGGTTTCCATCGACTTCTAGTGCTCTGCACCTTTTTATGCAGCTGTCATCCTTCATACGCATCACATGTCCATACCAGCGTAACCGCCTCTCCTGCACGCAGCATTTGATTCCTCTTATGCTCAGTCTCTCTCTCAATTCCTTTATGCTTTGTCGTTCACGTATATTACTATTACACATCCATCGGAGCATGCAGGCTTGTGTATATGTGTATATGTGTATATGTATATATGTGTATATATGTGCATATATATGTGTATATGTATGTGTGTATATATATATATATGTATATAAGTATATGTATGTATATGTATGTGATGCACATGGGGGATGAAAGCTGGGGAAAGAAGTGCCAAGACGCAGTAGAGGAAGACAACGAAAAACATGGGCGGAGGTGGTGAGAGCAGACCTCAGATCGCTGCAGCTCACAGAGGAGATGACGAAGGACCGTGACAAGTGGAGAGATGCTATGCTGAATAGGACCTGTCCTACCCTTGCAAGCAGGGAAAAGCAGACGTAAAATGATGATGATGATGATGTGTATGTATGTGTGTAAATGTGCACATATATATATGTATGCGTAAGCACATACTTATGCACGTGCCTAAATCTTATAACAATACTTTAATGTTCTAATCATTATTTACTTTTACTATTATTAGTAACCTCTGTCATTTTCATTTAATAATTTTATTTACATTATTCTCAAACTCCGGAACTGGAAATCATTCGGTTAGTCTAAATAGAATTTTAATCTAATGATTTCTTTTATAGCATAAATGTGGTTTTGTCTTTGCAAGAAATTGTTCTTCTCGCTCATAACGACATAATTATCCTCGCTTTTTTCCATTCATTGCCAGGGGATGTCTTCACGAATCAACGTATCATCTTCCTGTTTTCCTCCGGCTGTAACGTTTTTTGAAATATTTACTTCTGCGTCAACACATTGATTTTTTTCACTTTCAGAAGATCCTGTTATGGGTGAAAGCAGCGATTCTTTGCTTAAACGTTAATCTGTTCTTATAATATATATATATATATATATATAGAGAGAGAGAGAGAGAGAGAGAGAGAGAGAGAGAGAGAGAGAGAGAGACATAATTACATTTTAAAGAAGATGCTCTACATAGTTTCAGTTGATGGCATCAAATGGTGTCCAATGTTCATTGGATATTTCAATCCTTAATTATTGCATCCTCTGATACTTTATTTTATCGACCCCATAAGGATGAAAAGCAAAGTCAACCTCGGCAGGATTTGGTAGTTAAGACGGGGTTAAATCACCATAATTGTTTAGTGCATTATATATATTTATGTTTGGTTGTCCGATTCAACCGAGCACCTGTACACTAGGTTTGAATGCAAACATTCGTTATTCAATGGACAAGTCTCTGGAAGGTGGCAATTACAATTTCCGTTATGGGCAGTGGTGGAGTTATTCCACTGCACCAAACCTAGACGCACACATTAAGATGCTCAATGCCAAAAAACTCCGTAACAACAACACCCCAATCACTCAACACAATAATACACCTAATACACAACCACCCACTAACAAACAGTATGCACAAAACACACTCACACACACATCCCAGCCCACCTATAACTCCACCACTGCCCATAACAGAAATTGTAATTGCCACCTTCCAGAGACTTGTCCATTGAATAACGAATGTTTGCATTCAAACCTAGTGTACAGGTGCTCGGTTGAATCGGACAACCAAACCTGGCACTACATAGGCAGCACTGCAAACACCTTCAAAACTCGTTGGTACACGCATCGTTATGCAATAAAGCACCCCCAACACCGTTACGTAACGACCCTCGCCGACAAAATTTGGCACTTAAAAGGGAGTAACCGACAATACACCCTTAAATGGACCAAACTCTCACATGCCCCTCCATACCGGAGTGGGATGAAAACGTGCCCGTTGTGTAATAATGAGCTCTTCCATATCCTAAGCTCAGGCCACCAACTACTCAACAACAAAATTGAAAGGTCAATCTTTTGCTAGCATAAACTGAAAGCGAAATTCTCACACTTCAAACCTTCAACTAAACCTTAACACTACTTTTCTACCCTAAATAACAATTCTACACTCCTAAAAATAGACTATATATGAAATTTAATACTTTCTTCCTTCATCTATTCTCTGGTAAAACTTTTGCCTGTCCACTACCAACTGCCACTTAAAATTCTATCTTCCTTATCTCTCCCTCTACTCATCACAACTTTTAGCACACAATCCTCCTCCCCCTCCCTTCTTGTAACTTAACTATATTCTATACAAATCCTCTCACACCACCCTATCTCTTTCTCTTTCTCTCCCTACCTTCGTCCCTTTTCTCTCTCTCTCTCCCTCTTTTTTGCCCCTCTCTCTCTCTGTTCCTCTATCTTACACTTCATTTCCTAAGGTCATTTCAACTTTGTATTTTGAAAATTCGGATGTCACAGTATCTTTCTTGATTGCCTATTATGACATAGTGTAGCAATAATGGACTGAAATTCTGATGAAACAATTGTTAATGCGTGGATTAAATCCTTTTGTAACTGTTTACATTCGTCCTATTTCTCTTTTTTGATTACACTCCTCGTTTGTTTCCACAGAATCCCTACCAACCTGTAGTCACCTTAACATATGTTGATAACTTTCCTCACAACTTGTTCTACAAAGCTTTGGAATATTCCTAATTACTGAATATATATATATATATATATATATATATATATATATATATATATATATATATATATATATATATATATATGTATATCATCATCATCATCATCATCAGCGTTTAACGTCCGTGTTCCACGCTTGCATGGGTTTGGACGGGGGTAGTCCCACTTGAGGCAAGAGTGATTGTCTTGCTCGCATAGGACTGTCTGGCAGGTTTTCTACAGTTGGATGCCCTTCCTAACACCAACCACATTTACAGTGTGGGTCTGGGAGGTTTTTACCGTGTTGCCTACACGGCCACATTACAGCGTGGACTGTGTGTTTTTTTGTCGTGACACCTACACGATCTCATTTGTTTCGGCCTCGATGGCGCGGCACCAACATAACTTTACATAGAACGGGGTGGTGTGGATCGGGTGGGGGTGGTGGGACGGGGTGTATTTGTTAGAGATGCCTACTGGCTGGAGTAGGTTTTACTATATATTTAGGTAAGGCGGGTCTTCTCTGTTACTGAGTACCGCCAAAGGTCTCGGTCCAGTGACATTGTCTTGGAGAGGTGTAAGTGTGTGATGTCGGAGTTTATCAGCTCGTCCCAGGTTTTTCTAGGTCTGCCTATTCCGTGACTACCGTCTATCTTTATTGCCCTGCACTTTGTTATACAGCTATCGACTTTCATGCGCATCACGTGTCCATACCAACGTAGCCTTCTCTCGAGTAAACAACATCTGATCCCTCTTATCTCTAATTTATTCCTTAGTTCGTTTATGCTTTGCCGTTCACGTATATTACTGTTACACATCCAGCGGAGCATGCAAGCTTCGTTCCTCTCTAGTCTGCGTATATCCTCTGCACACAATGCCCAGGTCTCACTGCCATGCAGCATTGCTGTTCGTATGCAGGCATCGTACAACCTGCCTTTCATTTTTAGTGAGAACCCTTTAGCAGCTAATAGTGGTATAAGCTCTCTGAACTTTTTCCAACCAGTTCTGACTCTAGCTACAGTACTTTCAGAGCACCCTCCCCCACTGCTGATTTTATCGCCCAGGTAACGGAAGCTGTCCACTATTTCTATAGAACCCTCTGCGCAATTGAAAGAGCTAGTAGTTTGTGGGCACTTGCTGCTACTTATTGCACCAGAGCACCGGCCACATGTAAAATCTATGTTCTTAGTTAGCCTACCTGTGATCCCACTACATCTTTTATGCACCCATACTTTGCATTTAGGACATAAAATGGAGTTTCTACCTACGCCTTTCCTACACACCGAGCACGACCATTTCCCAGAAGGGACCGCCGCCTTGTTTTCTTTCCTACAAACTAGTACTTTGGTCTTAGCCAGGTTAATTTTAAGTCCTTTTGACTCTAGGCCGTGCTTCCATGTTTGGAATTTCTTCTCTAGCTCGGCCATTGATTCCGCTATGAGTGTCAGGTCGTCTGCGTATAGGAGTTCCCATGGGCAGCCTGTCTTGAACTCCTCTGTTATGGCCTGAAGGGCAATAATAAATAGTAGTGGACTGAGAACAGAGCCCTGATGGACGCCGACTTTTACGCTAAACTCTTCACTATATTCGTTGTTAATTCTAACCTTGCTGACTGTTTCTTTATACATGGCTTGTATAGCCCTCACAAGCCATTCGTCAACGCCTAGTTTTCTAAGAGCCCACCAGATAATGGAGCGAGGGACTCTGTCGAAGGCTTTCTCCAAGTCGACAAAAGCTAAGTAGAGGGGTTTACCTTTAGCTAGGTACTTCTCTTGTAGTTGTCGTACTATGAAAAGAGCGTCTGTGGTACTTTTGCCTGACACAAACCCGAACTGCATTTCATCTAGGTCAATTCTCTCTCTGATTAGTTGCGCTATTACTCTTTCCGTGACCTTCATGACCTGGTCGATTAATTTAATGCCTCTATAGTTACTCCTATCTAGGGCGTCTCCTTTACCCTTATAACAGTTAACGATGATGCTGCTATGCCAGTCCTTCGGAACAACCCCGTTTTGTACGACTTGGTTAACTATGCGGGTGACCATGGTGTGTCCCACCGTGCCAGATGCCTTCAGCATCTCAGCAACTATTTCCGAAGGCCCATACATACCCATGCAAGCGTGGAACATGGACGTTAAACGATGATGATGATGTAAGTATGTATGGTCCCATAACTCCTGATAGAATCGTCAGGGCGCCATGTGCTAATTGAGCATTTTAATTGAGCCCATCCCTCTCCAGGATATATATATATATATATATATATATATATACATATGTATATATATATCATCATCATCATCATTTTTATGTCCTCTTTTCCATGCTTGCATGGGTTGGATGGGTCCTTCTCAGTACGGCATCTCTCCATATGTCGCGATCCTTTGTCATTGTCTCTGTGATTTGAGGTCAGCTCTCACAACCTCTGTCCGGGTCTTTCTTGGTCTACCTCTACAGCAATTTCCTTCTACTGGCATTTCCTGGCTATTCTAGCCACCCCACTACTGTGCACAGCACTAACCTATATAATAATAGTATTAGCCCTCTATAAGCAATTTGTGGGAGTTATGTTTGTTGTACTGTTCATATTTTGGCAGAGTTTTTCTATCACCAACCACATTACAGTGTGGACTGAGTGTATTATTCGGGCCATCAGAACATAAGAGATTGTCTTACTGAACTCAAGAGCCCTGTGTTAGTTTTTAATTGGAGTTACTGCTCTCTTAGATGGGTTACCTTAACTACAACTTACAGGAACAACATCTACCCCGTGCAGTAAGTCTTTAGTCGGAGTTACAGCCCTCCTAGATGGGCTGCTTTCACTACAACTTACGCAGCCCATGTTTACTCCATGCAATCGTTTTTAATCTGCTCTATTGATCATAACATTAATCCTTAATTTTCTTGGTGGAATGGGGGGAGGGGGCATTGATGTAGGTAGGGGAAGTAAGTGATGTAGGAGAGGGAAATGGGGTGGTATGAAGAACAACAGGCAAGAAGGCGTTGGGAAGGAGGGGGGTGGTGCAAGGTCATGTCAGCAAAATAACGAGCTAGCAGGTGGTGGATAGGGTGTAGGCATGAGGGGTGTGGAGATGCTATCATGGAAAGTTAAATAGAGTTAATTTGGCTGTTAAATATAATATTATGTAATAGGAATACAACTGCCAAACATAATAATAATAGGAATAAAATTTGAAATTTAACACATTATGGAAATATATAAAAATGAAGAATATTGACTTATCTGAATACAAATCATTATGTTAATATGTATATATATATATATATATATATATATATATATATATAAAACCAAAGATGTGGGTTTGACTCTCATCTACATCAATACTCATCCTTTTCCAGGCTAAAATTTCTTAAGTCAAAAATACAATAAAAGCTTCTATTTCTACTAAATTTCAAACTTCGCTAGCTGTTTCAAAACAAACTTACTTGTCATATACATATACATATATATATAAGTATTGGTGCTCCAACATAGCATTATACACTTGTATGTACGTCTTCTATATCAAATAATATATGAAAAACATTTGAAAGCCTTTCACTATGAGGTTCTAGTAAAGGACACTTCCCCAAGATGCTATGGATTGGGGCAGAACCCGAAACCATGTGGGGGCAAAATGAGCATCTTAACCATGTAGGTATGCTTGAGCTATATACACTGTCTAAAGTAAAGGTGAGATGATCATGGTTGGGATGCCTTTGATCATATATCATCTGAATCAGGGTTGATTTGGGATAAAACAAGATAAAAACAAGTAAATAGATATAACAATTATTTTCAGGCCATTTTTCCCAGCTAAAGCAGAGGTTAGCCTTTCAGATCCTATGATAGACTTCATATTCATAAAAGGGTCCTTTATATGACAATATTTTATGGCTGGATGTCCTTCTTGCTGCCAACCTATTTAGCTGCCTCTTATGATAAGCAGATAAGCAGGGATACTACACAAGTTAACCCATACTTCTAATGAAGTACACTTCGCTAGCTGTTTTCTATTTAAGTAATGATAAATTTGGAGGAATTTACTAAAACGTTGTTTCATTAAGATGGTAGTTATAACATAACTTCACAAAAGGTTCTTAAGTTGGAATATTTAAATTTAAATATAGATATCAAAATGGATATTTTTGTTTCATAGGCTCAGAGGCAGCTTTGGCAAGCTGGTATGAAAAGTATGAACAGGTAGATGGATAAAATAATAAAAATTATCAAAAAATAAAAATTATAACAAATTAAAATTTCTCAATGAAGATAAATTAATTACAGAATTACAAAAGAATGAAAATCTAATTAACAATTTATTAATTTTATCAAATATAAAACTTGTTTCTTATTTATTTCAATAAAAAAAATTTCTTACTATATATGTCTGTATTTGTAATTTCCTTGCATCATCAAATTGTAGATTTATTAACTTTGGTATCAACTTCACAAACTGTATGGAACACATCAGTAATTCATCAGAACTAGAAATAAATATACACATATTAGTTTCGTATAAGCTGGTCTCTCAACGTAGTTTTCTTCGCTCAGAAAGAACCCTCATTAAAACAGTAATTTCCTTGTTTAACCATTTAGCATTTACATTACTCTATATTTACTATTGTATTTTCACGGTAAAGACTTTATCTCACATACTTAACTTACGTAATATCGAATCTATGAGATTTTGATATAATTTATTTTGAGAACAATACCTTAACATCAGTATGAGTGGCCGGTTACAGGCGGTTTGAACAGAAAGAGGTGAGAGAATTCTGGCCGGATATGGCCAGTTTAAATGCTGAAGAGTTAAAAACCAGTTTGAAAACATTGTAAAGTAAAAATAAATGCATAATAATATTACCCATATCTGAATTTCTGAAAAAAATAGTCTGTATTCTCTAAAGATTTCTGTCTTTTCATCGATATTTGTAAAGCTTGAACATGTTCTGCAGTTAGTCAATTTACTATATTTATTCTAAACTCGTAAGCCTTGCATATTTATTTTATATTTGATACATCATTATGTTTTCACTTTACATACTGGGTAAATAATATTTGTATTCAATTCCTCTCTTCCTTTTCTTTTTTTCATTCCTATTTTCAGTAATTGTTACACCGTAAAAAGTTTTATTTTTAAATTTTTTGCCACAGGCGGAAGATACAACAATCAGTTTTGTTTATCTTATTTCTCGTACACTAAAGACTTTGCTTAGTTCTGATATCTTTCGCGGATTTGTTTTATTTTCTGAAATAGCAATTGTATTTCATTGTATATTTAATTGATTGATTACTGAAATATTGTAATTGGTGCTCTATTGCTATCTTTAACTAAGGTAAGGTATTATATTTGTAGAGTACTATATTTTTAACATATCTTATTTTCTGAGATACTAGGTAGCACTGCCAGGTCAGGGTTTTCTGGAAATTATCCATGGGCCCCGGACCAAAAGTCCTCCCGAAAAGAGTGGCTAGTTGATTTTCATCGATGTCTAGCATTTCCCCCAAGAATATCATCGCTTTCATCCACCACTAACCCTCTATAGAATGCCAAGGTGTTTCCCGCGATAATATTGCCCAAATGGCGGAGTGCTGTAAGTGTCTAAAGACATTCTAGTTTCCAAGCGCTCCCCCTTGGTGTCCGCTTGACCAATGACTGCAGCTCTGTTAAGGATAGGAGTTGGGGGACCGTGCATCTAGTGAATGGTGACAAGGAAAAGATGGAGATGTCGTAATTTCAGTGCATGTCTGCGCATCATTAGCCAAGGCATTCCCAGTCCTCCACACAGAGGGTGTTGACAGCAGATGGACCACCTGACTATTGGAACGTGTCCCTTCCACAAGAAGCAGAAGAGCAAATGCTCCAGTGCAATCAGACAGGATTTGGGACAAGGCACAATGGTCAGGGGGTAGTAGATGACAGATGCAATGTATGCGTTCGCCACCTCTGCCCTACTTTTCAAGGACAGCTTTCTCTCGGCCCATTTCTGGGTGTGATTGGCCACTCTGATCGTCACCTTGTCCCAGTTTCTATACATCTGGACGTCAAAACCAAACCAGACCCCAAGCAATTTAACCAGCTCATTTGTCCAGCATCCGACCACACTGTTGGATGGCGTGGACCTGCCTCTCTATGTGCCAAGTTGCAGGCCTACGCACTTTTCCTGATTGATATTCGCTCCCGTCATTGATTGGTATTCCCTCAGAGAAATGCCAATCACCTCAATGTGTTTGGTGTACAACACTACAACTGTGAGGTCGTCAGCATAAGCCGACACTGATCTTCCGTGTCCTAGTTTCCCCAGGATGCCCCTCAACGTCTCCATTTTGTGTAGTAATGGCTCGAAAGCCAATACATACAACAGGGATGAGAGGGGACAGGCTTCCCATGCCAGGTTCTTTAGCCATCGCATGAGATGGAGGTTGTCGTGGATGGATCTCTTGGGAATGGCGCATGCATGTGCCTCCCCTACCAGACCACCGACAACAAGCACCAACTAATAATAATAATAATAATAATAATAATGTTTCTACTTTTGTCACAAGACCAGCAATTACCCCAGTGCATTACTGGTGCTTTATTTTATCAACCCTGTAAGGATGACAGGCAAAGTTAAACTGGTGGGATTTGAAATTTGAACGTAAAGGGCCATAACTCTATGTTGCAAAGCATGGTGTGTGATGCTCTACTGATACTGCCTAATAATGTTTTCTTTATTAGCCACAAGGGTTGACACAAAGTATAACATTAAGGACAGCACAAGACGGTACAAATGGGCGTTTCTGTGTGTAAAAACAAATACATAAAACAAAAACAAAGGATGTAACAAAAATAATAATAATTGTTTCTACTTTTGGCACAAGGCCAGCAATTACCCAGTGCATTACTGGTACTTTATTTTATCGACCCCGTAAGGATGAAAGGCAAAGTTAACCTCGGCGGGATTTGAACTCAGATCATAAAGGGACATAACTCTATGTGTCAAAGCATGGTGTCCGACTCTCTACCGATACTGCCAATCCACTAATAATGATTTCTAATTTAAGTACAGCCAACAATAGATAGGGAGGGGGGAAATCAATTACAACAGTTCCATCATGATGCTTTATTTTATTGACCTTAAAAGGATGAAAGGCATAGTTGACTTTGGTGGGATTTGAACTCAGAATGTAATGAGCTGGAACAGAGATCATAATGATGTTTTATCCAACACTGCCAATTCTGCTAATTCACAGTCCTAAAGATGTGACACAACCATCTACATGCATCTGTTGTAGACTTGACAACTGCAAAGACCACTAGGCTCAGATGATTATAATAATTGTTTCTACTTTTGGCACCAGGCCAGAAATTACCCAGTGCATTACTGGTACTTTATTTTATTGATCCCCGTAAGGATGAAAGGCAAAGTTAACCTTGGCGGGATTTGAACTCAAACCATAAAGGGACGTAACTATGCTGGAAAGCATGGCGTCCGACCCTCTACCGATACTGCCAATTCACCGCCCTCGGATGATTATAATAATAATTTCTAATTTGGGCACAAGGACAGCAAATTTGGGGGAAGAGTAAAGTTGGCTATATTGACCCCAGTATATGGCTGGTTTTGACACTGAAAGGATGAAAAAGGAAGTTGACCTTGGCAGGATTTGAACTCAGAGCACAGAGAGCCAGAACAAATACCTAACACTTTAACAACTCTGCCAAGTCATCACATTGTAATAGAAATTACATAATATGCAACATTGAAGGAAAGCAATATGTAATATTTTGGTAAGGGGGGAGGGGAGAAGTGAAAAATGCTTCAAATATTGAACATAGATTTATTGATTAGGGTTATATTGATTTTTACAAATTAAATCAATCTAGATAAGTGTTAGCAAAAAGAAAATATCTGTGCTATAGTGTGTCTAAAGAATAAACTGAAAGAATCAGACTGCATGAACTCATCTTGATTTTACTGTAAAAATTAAACAAAAAAAAATTGGAGATCAGAAGGATAAAAATAGCAAAAGATTTTAACTTACAATTTAATGTGTCAGGGAAAAAAAACACTGCATGCAAGACAAATCTAAAGACACGGCACTATCTAAAGAACACGTGCATGCACATACACATATCATCATCATTATTATCATATCATTACCATCATCACCGATGTCATAATCATTAACATCATCATCATCATCATCATTATTATCACCATTGCCATCCTCATCATTGCCATTTTCAGTCAGTTTTTCATACTGTCATGAATTACAGTACAATGTATAATAAACATATATTTAGTTTGACTGTGAATATTTTAAGCTGTGTAATCATATTCATCCAAACACAGTATGATTCAGAATAAACATGTGTATGGCCCTGTATACAATATATTTATGTATAATAAATATACATTTAGTTTTGAAGTGAGTATTTTAAGATACATAAACAATATATTTCATTTTTGTTATCAGCCACATCATCATTTAATGTTTGTTTTCCCTGCTAACATGTGTTGAACAGGTCTTCACTGACTGAGTTAGTACTCAAGCAGGGCTACTGACCTCTTAGATGGGCTGATGAGGGGAGCAACATCTTGCTTACATATGATCCTATACTCTACAAAGTACATTTTATCATGACACTAGCACTATGGAGGTTGCTATGTCTTTGACACATCTGAAGGGTCCTCCTGACCCTTTGTTTGGCAGGTTTACATTTAGTGTTGTGAGTATTTTAAATTGTGATTATATCACAGCTTAAAATACAATATATTTATGTGTAATAAACATATATTCAGTCTTATTGCAAGTATTTAAAACCATGGTAATATCGCAGCTATGTCAGTATCAGTGTGAGAGTAAATTGGAATTTTAGGAATCTACTTACAAATTTTTATCCAGATGTTCAATCCATCCAATCTTGGAATCAAAGAAGCAGTTTACAACAACCACAAGGTCTATAAGAATCTGTTGACACCACGGTTGCTAGAGAAGGATAGAAATATTTGATATATACATAGGTATAGAAATACATATACATAGGTATATAGCTTGCAGCTCTCTCATTTTTTTTAACACACACACACACACATACTTCCATAAATGCCTCTGCAGCCTGACCAAGGTCACATAGAGCACCATTAGTGTTGAAATGAGGTAGTGTTGGTGCCAAAATAAAATGTAACCAGTCCACCCAGAAAAGTGGTTGTGCTTGTACAACAATAAAATGCACCAAGCCCACCATGTCAAGTTGTAATACTGGTGCCATGACATAATACATCTAGTCTGAACTGTAAGGCAGTAGTGCTGGTGTCACAACAACAACAAAAAAAACCTAGTTCACCCTGTAAGGTAGTAGCACTAGAGTCACAATAAAATGTTCCCAGTACATACTATAAAGTGGTTGGCCTTAGGAAGGGCATCCAGCCATAGAAACCAAGTCAAAAACGGAGCATGACCAAGACATAGTCCAGTCTAGCCTCAGTACATGACAGCCCATCTAACCCATGAAAGCATGAAAAATAGATGTTAAACAGGGATGATGATGATGATGATACATAAGTGTACATCTATATATCTCAGAAGGCTGCTGACAACACACTGTCTATTTCACTTTTTGCTTTGTCTTCTCAAGGACTAACATCCAGAAATACATAACATTTTCCCCTACATTTCCTCCTGGCTAAATTGTTGCACACTCATTCTATCTTTTGTGTATTACTGGTGCTTTATTTTATCGACCCTGTAAGGATGAAAGGCAAAGTTAACCTGGCGGGATTTGAACTCAGAACGTAAAGGGTCATAACTCTATGTTACAAAGCATGGTGTGTGACGTTCTACTGATACTGCTTAATAATGTTTTCTTTATTAACCACAAGGCTTGACACAAAGTATAACGATAAGGACAGCACAAGACGGTACAAATGGGTGTTTCTGTGTGTAAAAACAAATACGTAAAACAAAAACAAAGGATGTAACAAAAATAATAATAATAACCCCAGCATACATATAGTCCTAATTTGTGCAAGGTATCGTGCGGCTATCTGGTCAGACATATCTCATAACAGGTCCGCCCAGCTCCACACTGTAAACATGGTCGGTCTTAGGAAGGACATCCAACTGTAAAAATCCCAGCCAAAATACAACCCTGTTTGAGGAAGGTACAATGCAGCCAGCTGGCCAGACTTGTCTCACAATGGTGCCACCCAGTTCCACACTGTAAACGTGGTTGCTGGTCAGAAGAACATCTAGTAACTGTAAAAACCCAGCTCAAACACGGCGCCCACTAACCAGCTAGATCTCCCTACCCATATCCCTAGATATAGTAACAGTCCCGATGTGTGGACAAGGTATGGTATGGCCATCTGTCCAGACTTGGCTCATAACAGGACCTCCCAGTAACACGGCTCCGCTATGAGTAAAGCTCGATTCACCCAACTGGCTTGACCTCCCTCATAATAGGACCACCCAGATCCCAAATTATGGTTCCAATATGATCAGGCTACAGCACAGCCAATTGGCCAGACACCCCCCTATAATGGTTCCACCTAGAGCTCCACTATAAGTATGGCTTGGTGTGGCCAACTGGCCTGACCTCCCTCATAATGGGACCACCCAGCTCCCAAATTATGGTTCCGATGTGAGCAGGGTACACTGTGGCCAACTGGCCTGACCCTTCTCATAATGGTGCCATCCAGTTCCACACTATAAACGTGGTTAGTGTTAGAAATGGCATCCAGCTGGAAAAATCCCAATCAAAATACAGTTCCCACTGAGCGGCCAGCTACCCAGACTTGTCTCATGACATGAGTGACCTTTCTAACCCAAGCAAGCATACCTGCAACATACAATGTCACCTGACCTACCAACCCCTCTATTAGCACACCCTGACAGTTATTCTCAACGCACTATTTCACCCTGCCATACACACGCGCATTCCTTGCACCCCCACCCCCCACACTATTCCGTGAAGTGGTTGATAACAGAGGATGGACTTTCAGCCATGGAGAGCTTGCCAAGCAGCCAAACAAAGGGTCATGAGGACCCTTCAGCCATGTCAAGGACATGACAACCTTCATGGTGTTGGTGATTTACATGATAAATGCACCCAGTACACACTATGAAGGGGTTGGTGATAGGAAGGGCATCTAGCCATAGAAATCTTGCTAAACCAAAGATTCGGTGGTTCCCCAGTTGTGTCAAAAGCATGACAACTTCTCCTGAGCACTCAATGGAATGTGAGACTGTACATAAGCGAGGCACAGATTGCTTGGGAGATCTGTGACTCCACTTCTGTATGGACTTGCTAGCAGGGAAAGTGGACATTAAAATGACAATGATGGTGATGATGATATATATATATCTATATATCATCATCATCATCATTATCACCATTTTACGTCCATTTTCCACACGAGCATGGGTTAGATGAGTTGTCCTGTTGTGAGCAATGCTAGGTCAGCTGACCACGTTTTGCTCATACAGAACTGATTTTGGCTGGGTTTCTACAGCTGGATGCCCTTCCTAATGCCAACCTCATTTACAGTGAGTACTGGGTGCTTTTTGTCATCACGCCTACACGACCACTTTACAGTGTAAACTGCGTGCTTTTTGTCACGACACCTACACGACCAATTTATAGTGTGGGCTGAGTGCTTTTTGTCATGGCACCTACACATGCGAGGGTGGGGAGGGGTGGGAGCATACTGTATATATATATGTGCTTCAGCTATGGCGTATGTCCGTGGAAAATCGGGTCTTCTATATCACTGCGTAATGCCAGAGTTCTCGGTCCTATGTCATCACCTTTGAGAGATGCATCCCAAGTCTTTCTGAGTCTTGCAACCAAGGTTCCCATCGACTTTTAGTGCTCTGCACCTTTTTACACAGCATCATATACAGTCATCCTTCAAAGGCATCACATGTCCATACCAACACAGTCTCCTCTCTTGTACACAATATTTGATTCCTCTTATGCCTAGTTTCTCTCTTAGTTCGTTTATGCTTCTCTGTTCTCGTGTATTACTATTACACATCCATCGGAGCATGCAAGCTTCATTTCTTTCCAATCTACGCAAGTCTTCTGCAAACAATACCCATGTCCCTCTACTATACAGTATTGCTGTTTGTAAGCATGCATCATAGAGTATACCTTTCATTTTGAGGGAAAAGCCTTTTGTAGCTCTCTGTGCACAATAAAATAGTGACTCAAAATGTGTTTGCTGTGTCTGTCGTATCATTGGAAATACTTGATTGAATGATAGATGAAATCTGAGCTATCGATGTTAAAAACTGAAAAATCCTAAACACCACCAGAAATTTCCACATCAACAGTCATATCAACTGTCTCTACTTGAAATGTAAGCAGAGAGGTAGAGGCTAACATCAGTCCAGACAGCATTTGAGTGTTGCATCATATCCCTCTGACAACATTTACGAACTACCAAGCGTAGGAGCCCATCTATTGAGTAAGTCTGTCTACATGAGAGAGATAAGATCATGAAAGTTGGGAAGGAACTTGAGAATTACTCTCTGCATGATAATAAAAAAACTCACGCCCAGGGAAATTGCCCAGCAATACCACAGTGAATCCATAGATGAAAAACCGCATGCTTATCAGCAAAAAATCATGCATGGATATGTTGTCAGGAGGCTCCAAAGTGAGAGTAATATAGAAAAGCAAGGTAGTCTATCTTGGACCAACAACTGCTATATTGGCTCTCTTTTTGATAGGAACACAGGCAAAACACTGAGATCTGACAACAAATGTAGACTCTGCAGAATTAACTTCGAATATATCACCTAAGTCATAAGTAGCTGTCCAAATATGTCATCATGGTACTATCTAACTTTGAGGCATGATGTAGTGGCCAAAACACTATATAATGCAATCCATAGAAAAGATAAACATATTGGAAGATATATACATACATAAGAAAGAGTAATGGTGGAATGTTCCAGTCAAAACGCCAATAAAATGCAAGCATAACAGATCAGATATAGTGATATAGGACAAGGAAAAGAAGGCATCTACAGTAGTGGAAGTCAGCTGCCCAGCAGATGCCAATATAATATTAAAGATTAGTCTTGTATCTATGTTAGAAACTGGCTCTCTCTCTATTGATAAACATTTATCAAATAATGAAACCAGAATAACATGCACTCATGCATGCATAAATACATACATGCATACATACAGGCAGGCTGGCAGGCAGCCAGACAGACACATACCTAATTTCATATCTGCATCACCATCTTCTTGTTGTACAATATAAATGTTCAGATGATTGATTTACAGAATAAATGCTGTATTTATATTCAATCACAATCTTTTACATTCTGAGTTCAAACCCTGCCAAGACTATCTTAATTTTTCACTCTTCTAGAATCAATCATATAAGGTACTAGTTAAATACTGGAGCTGATATAATTGTCGATGACAAGGCAGAGCTGAAAAGGCACTTGAGTTTTTCTAAGGACATGGCAACCTCTTTAGTGCTGGTGCTATGATAAAATTCTCCTAGTACACTCTCTAAAATAATTGGTGTCAGGAAAGACATCCAATCATAGGAATCATGCCAAAAATAGAATATACGAGCAAGAGATGGGTGGGGGGAGGGGGTATCTAGGAGGGCAGTAACTATATATAAGAACTGACTTGAAGTATGATGTTTCATCCAACCTACACCAGCAGGGAAAAGTGAATGTAAAATAATGATTATGTTGATGATGGTGATGATAATGGTGATATCTGGTGATGATGATGATGATATCTAGTGATGGTCATGATAATGATATCTACTGATGTTAATGATGATGATGATGTTGATAGTAATGGTAACAATAATAATGCTGATCATGATGATGATACTGAGAATGAAGATGACAATGACAACGACATTGATGATGAAGATGATGAATCTTTCAATTCTACCATTCTACATTCAAGATCAAGAAACAGTGATTAATGATATCTCACAAAGCTTCTAGAAAAATCAGTATGCCTAAAGTCTTTGAAATTCTTTCCATTGTTTTCTATGTTTCAATGTATAAATCATTATAAATTACCTTTTTTACATCTGAATTATCAATTATTGCTGCTATTGTCTTTAAGAAGAATTTTGGAACTGAGACAGCATGGCAGAAATCAAGGATCAGTTTGGCATCACTGTAATTAGAACATGTAATATTTTAAGGATTAACATTCATATAGTATATTTTGTAAAATGGTTGGTGATCAAACGGAAACAATACAGGATAAAGAGAACTTTTCAGACTTGTTGACATGACAACCTCTCTAGAGTTGATGTCATGATAAATTGCTCCAAAGAGACTCTGTAAAGTGCTAGTACCAAAATAACATGTACCTAGTACACTCTGTAAAGTGGTGGTTCTGTGGCCTGCAATAAAATGTACCCAGTTTATTCTGTAAAATAGTAGTACTGATGCTACAATAAAATGTACTCAGTACACTCTCTAAATTGTAATGTTGGTCCAACAATAAAACATACCCAGAACACTCTGTAAAATAAATGGTAGTGCTGTTGCTATGATAACTTGCTTCCAGATCACTCTGTAAAGTGGTAGTGCTGCTGACATCATAGAATATATCCATTATCATAACAATAATAAAGAGAGGAATGCGGGACTGAGTCCCGAATATATTTTTTTATCCCGTTAGTAAAATAAGTTAGATTACTTTGAATAAATAATTGTTTCTACTTTTTGGCACAAGGCCAGCAATTATCCTGGCGCATTACTGGTACTTTATTTTATCGACCCCGTAAGGATGAAAGGCAAAGTTAACCTCGGCGGATAATGAATGAATATTACATAATTTATCTACTAAATTCCGTAGCTGTTGATTAAACATAAATATTCTTATATAATTATTGTTTATTTTAAGATTCACTTCTTTTAAAATTTTCAAATGTCTACACTTCCAGTTAGTGTCCGTTATATCATAACACTTATTACATTGCTTATATAAACATCCATATATATATGCACCGTAATGCAGTTTATATATAATATCGTCTTTTTTAAATGTATCATGAATTACTTTACTGATTACAGAAGATAATGTAACGGAGTCTCTCTTCAATTTCTGTGCATATCGTCAATTACATGCATGTATATTTGCATATAATATCAATATGCACACTACACATGCTAGCAGAAAACCACCCAAAGGGTGGTTTTTCTGCTCGTATTCAGTAATGCTTGTGAAAGCCTTTAACCATAGAATCCATGTCAAATATGGAAAGTATGAACCAAACATGGTTCTCCAATGGGTCTAGTTTTGTTCCATGATGAACTGCCTAACATGTGCCAGCATGAGAAATGGATATAAAATACCAGTAATGATGATGTAGGTATTGACCAAGAAATCTATTTTCTTTACATTTATTGCAACCCAAACAAGGGTTTAAATGAGAGAGAAAAACAGTCACTTGAATTTACCCTTTTGTTCCCATATTTCTAATGAAAGACACTACTTATGGTTTTAAGTAATTTTGAAAATAATCAAGAATATAACTTAACAAAAGTTCTTATATAGAACTCATATCAGGTGTTTAGATAAATATAAATGCCTTAAAATATTCTCTGGCTTTAATACACTCCACCGTATATCATCATCATCATCATCATCATCATCATCGTTTAACGTCCATCTTTCACGCTAGCATGAGTTAGATGGTTTTGTTCCATTTGATGCGGGATGGGTCAGGCGACCGTGTCTCGCTCGTACGGAAGTGTCTCTGGCAGGTTTTCTACGGCTGGATGCCCTTCCTAACACCAACCACTTTTACAGTGTGGACAGGGAGCCTTATTACCATGTCTCCTACATGACCACTTTACAGTGTAGACTGGGTGCTTCAATAAATTTTGAAAATAAAAAGTTTTGAAAGATTGAGTAAAATAAGAGACCTTTTATTTATTAAGCTGGCTTTCAGAAAATATTTCATCAAAATATTCTTACATAAAATTATAATAGGGGGTTTTAATTTAAATATATGAACCAGAGGCAGTTTCAAAAGGTTTAAGAGATATGAGGAAACATAATAGAACTGAACCTACCAATTCAACATGATGAGATTCTTACAGACTTGAAGTGCTGTTCGGAAACGAGAAGCGCCTTCAAGCATACCATCAAGAACCTGTTTATAACCTGTCTGAAGTCGGGCTTCTAGTTTCTTCAGAAACCGGCTGTCTTGCAGTAGTGTCAAGGCCTGTGGAAGATTACTCTTGAGCTCAGTAGTTCCTATCAGACCTTGCCATTCTTCATCACTATCAGTCTCCTGAAATATAACCAACCAAAACACAATTACAGGGTAGCCTACTCATTAAAGTGATTAACTAATGATCATAAGATTGTGAGTTTGATTCCTAGACTGTGCAGCACATTGTGTTTTTTAGCATGACACTTCACTTCATGTTGCTTTTCACGAAACAACTGGAGTCCCTAACATTAAATCACCCAAGAAACCTCTAGTGAGATGTGACTTTGTTGGAGGCCAGCTAAACATCATCATATTCCAGTGGCCTCAGCCAAAATCAACTCAACAATTGATCTCCACATAGGTTTGTTGTTCAATGCTGTTGCCAAATCCTGGATTTCCAATACCAGAATCTCTGGAGATGACATTGGAGATAGGAGAGCTTGTGCCACCTGTCATTAGTGACTACTTGTGATTTCCAAAGCACTAATGGAGACACAGCCTCATAGGTGGCATGATGGCAGTGGTCAGCAAGTCTTACTCTCCTTTTATGTACAACAGATATGCATAAGGCCGGCATATATTTTTTTCAAAGTCAGATGTTGCCGGCTTATGTTCTGAATGCGTCAAAGTAGGCAAGTGTAGGTGCCAATTTCATTTTTTTTTAATTGTAATTACAGATTGTAGAAATTGATACACATAACAATAACGTGTGAGTAAGATTTGGGAGAGTGAAACTGAGTGGAAGCCTGTAATGTGTAGGATGGACCAGCATCTTATGCAGTTAATTAGTTTCCTCTTATATATTGCTCAAAACCTGCATGTGTTCAGATGTTTTCTTTCAGGCTAGGTGAATGAAACTTAATAGAGAGTGTGTATATGTGTGCATGCATGTGTGTGCGCGTGTGTGTGTGTGTGTGTGTGTCTATGTATGTATGTATGTATAATTTTATAAATTTTTACCAATAGAGAGTGAGTCGGTTTCTTACATAGACATAAAACTCTCTCGTTGCAATTTAGACAACATCAACTAGGTACATATGTCTGCATGTGTACGTGTGTATGCAGGTGTGGATGTGGATGTTTTGAGTTATATGTGTGCATGCGTGCATGCTTTGTATCTGTACATGTGTACATGGAGTTATTAGATGTAGAATTTTTGGAATCTTTTACATATTTTTACACTTCCATTAATGGATTGTACTTGTAACTTCCTAACTAGTTGTATCTTTTCTGGTTCTTTGAAGCCCAGCTTCTCAAGATTTGTACTGAGGCAATTAATAATATATCCCAGAGCCCTAATTATCACAGGTATAAGGCATAGCCAGAGTGTAGTATCTGTAGATTCATCATTAGTTCTGTATAGATATTTTCCTTTTTGCTAATCTTTAATATTATATTGGCTTCTGCTAGGCAGCTGACTGTGCATGCCTTCTTTTCCCTGTCCCATATCATTATATCTGGTCGGTTATGTTTGCATTTATTGGGGTTTTGACTTGAACATTCTATCAGTACTCTTTCATATTATGTGTATGTCTTCCACATTTCTGTAACTTTTAATGTATTTATTGTTGGGACTATCTTTTCTACAGATTGCATTGTACAGTGTTTTGCCACCACATCATGCCTCATAGGTAGATAGTAACCGTGATGACATCTTTGGACAGCTGCTTATGACATGGGTGACATTTTCAATGTAAATTCTGCAGAGCCTGCATTTGTTGTCATATCTAGGTGTTTTGCCAGCATCCCTATCTCTTTAGTGAATCAGGTGTTTTGAATTGATTTCCTGTTTTGGGATTGCAAGTTGTTGGTCCAAGATAGACTACTTTGCTTATCTATATTACTCTCACTCTGTAGCCTCCTGACAGCATCACATTTGGCTGATAAGCATGCAGTTTTTCATCCATGGATTAACTGCAGTATTGTTGGGCAAACCCTTGGGTGTGAGTTTTTATTATCATGCAGGCAGTATTTTTCAAGGAGTTCCTTCCCAACTCTCATGATCTTATCTGTTTCATGCAGATAAGATGGGCTCCTACGCTTGGAGGTTCATAGATGTTGTTGAAGGGATATGATGCAACACTCAAATACTGTCGGGACTGATGTTAGGCTTCTGTCTCCCTGCTTACATTTCAAGTAGAGGCGGTCTATGTCACTTTTGTATTGGAAGTTTCTGGAGTTGTTTAGGATTTTGGGGTTTTAACATCAATTGCTCGGATTTCATCTATCGTCCAATCGAATATTCCAAACGGTGTTAGAACATGCACAGCAAACACATAGAGAGCCACTGCTTTATTGTGCGTAAAGATTTCAAATTACCATATTTTTCTTAATAGGGTGTAATATTTCCTGGATACCAGTTCCTTGTTATAGACACCTTCATAGGATATATTCCTATCTATCCCTGGGTATCTGTACCAGTCCTCATCAGATATTGGTGAAACAGTTAGGTCATTGATAAAAATGCTGCTAGAGTAACTTATAGTTTTTTTCCTGCTTTACAATCATATATGAACAGTCATCCTGACCAAACTCCATTCCTACATGCTTTGAGAATATCGTAACCAGGTCAAAATCTTTCTTCTTCCCATTTATGTTCTTGGCATAGAATTTCAGGTCATCCACAAAGAAATTATGGGTTAGGTTTGTATTTCTATCCTCCTGTGAACCAATTATGTATTTTTCAGATTTCTTGAGCAGAAGGATAGGGGGTTTAATGACAGAATAAATAGTAACACATAGAGAATGTCTCCTTGAAATATACCCTTATGATAATCTATTTTATCGGTGAAAATAGCGTCTTCCTTCTCTGTTTTTAATTTTAGGATAGTAGCGCAAGAAGATGGGTTTTCTATGGCGCTAATAATTGTTTCTACTTTTGGCACAAGGCCAGCAATTACCCAGTACATTACTGGTACTTTATTTTATCGACCCCATAAGGATGAAAGGCAAAGTTAACCTCGGCGGGAATGGCAAGGGCCGTAACTCTATGCACCAAAGCATGGCGTCCGACCCTCTACCGATACTGCCAATCCACCGCCCTATGGCTCTAATAATAGTTACTGACTTTAGCAAGTTGGAGAGCCTCTATCCTCCAGCATCAAATGCTTTCTTGTAGTCCAGCCAGACTGTAACCATATTCCTCCTGAATGAAATTGGATAGCTGGAAACTGTTTGGAAGACTGTGCCTGTAATTCAATGAGCCAGCTTTGTCTCACATACTCTGTCATGCTGATTCTGCCTGTAAATTACATTAAGGATTCGCATGACATGTCTGTGGAATGCTCAGCCATGGGCTGTTCCATAATCAAACAAGAGGGACACTCATCACAGAAATCGACAAAGGTCCATTCAACATATCACAAAATTAACCCTTTCGCTACCATATTTCTAATGTAAGACAGTCTTTTAAAATTAATTTTGAAATTAATCAATAATTTAGATGTATGGATTTAATACTAAAAATAACTTTCTCATTATTAAACAGGTGTTTGGAACATAACAAATGTGTTTACATAAAATTATGATGGAAAGCTTTTAGATAAATATAAAGGCTTTAAAACAAACAGTTTTGTTTCATAGAACTAAGGTGGTTTGGTTTCAAAAGGGTTTAACCCTTTAGTATTTACATTTCTCTATATTCACTATTGAACTTTCATGGTAAAGGTTATATCTTATATAATCATCTCACATAATATTGAATCTACAAGATCTTGATGTTATTTATTTTGAGAACAATACCTTAACATCAGTATGAGCAACCAGTTATGGTCAGTTTGAACAGAAAAAGGTGAGAGAATTCTGGCCGGATACGACCGGTTTAAATGCTAAAGGGTTTAATAAATTAATGTAGCTTAGAAAGTCGATTTACTGACCTCTGTTTCCAATATAACATTCTCAATGTTGCTGTTACGAACACTTCTCTTCAGAGAACTACTTTTACAACTCTGTGTCAAACTCCTGTGTTCTTTCTCAGTTTCTGTGATCGTGACTACCGCTGTCACAGATTTAACACTTTTAATCTGAAATAATAAAAATGATATAATGGATAGTTTGTAATAGAGAGACAACTTTGTGAATGGTAGTGTTGGTGCCATGATGAAATGCACCCAGTGCATTCTGTTAAGTGATAGTGTTCATAATATGATAAAATGTATCCAGTAAATTCTATAAAGTAATAGTGCTGGTGCTATGATAAAATGCATCCAGGATTCTCTGTAGAGTGTTGCTGCTAATGACACACGAAAATTCACCCAATACACTCTGTAAAGTGGCAGTACTGTTTTCATGATAAAATGCACCCAATACACTCCATAAAGTGGTAGCACTGGGGCCATGATAAAATACACCCGGTACATTCTGTGAAGTGAAAATGCTAGTGTCATAATGAAATGCACCCAGTACACTCCATGGTGTAGTACTGGTGTTATATAAAGTGGTAGTGCTGCTATCATAATAAAACACACCCAGGACACTCTGCAGGGTGGAGGTACTAAAGCCATGATAAAAAGCACCTAGTACACTCTGCAAAATGCTAGTGCTGGTGCCATGGTTCCATGATAAAATTCACACAGTACACTTTGAAAAGTGGTTGTGCTAATGCCACAATAAAAGGCATCCAGGACACTTTGTAATGTGGTAGTGCTGATACTTTAATAAAATGCACTCAATACACTTTTTAAAGTGGTTGGTATAAGGGCATAAGCAGGGGGGAAAATAGGCATAAAAAGAATAAGATGCAGTAGAAGACCAAAGAAGACCTGGGCTAAAGTGATGTAAGCTGATCTCAAAATTCTGAACTCTACAGAGATGATAAGAAACCACATCGAATGGAAGGAGGTTAGACTAGAGAAGACCAGTCCAACCCATGCAAGTATGGCAAACAAACATAAAATGATGATGATGGTGATAATCTGAAATAGTGTTTTCTTTGGAAAGAACTCTGTTTTCATTAATTTATTTCCTTATTTTAACAGAATTGCTTTCATACAACATACATAGTCTTCTGCAGAAAGAAAACTAAAAGAAAAAAGAAAAAAATGTAATAAATAAATTAGACTTTCTGATATTGTCTTTTTCCTTGTACTAATGTGTTTATCATAGAAGCCTGTTGTTTAGCTAGCTGTTTCCCTTTGATTTGTAATAAATTTAATTATTTTTATGAATATTTAGGTAGAAGAAAACACCTTGTAGTCACATTAACTGTAGAAATATCATTTGACATAAAAAAACAGCTTTTGTTTTTAGTAGCAGAATGTTATAGTGTTATTTATGTATTTTATATGTGTTTATATATTGTATTTGTCTCTCTAAATAGCCAGGTGAAGCTCTTATAAAAAATACACTTTCACCCTCACCATCATCACAGTTGCCAACACTACTGCCATTTTATAGAAACTATATCACTGTTATCATCATCACCATCCTAATCCCCACCATCACCTTTACTACCACCACCACCACCAACAACAACAATAAACCCTTATAGAAACTATACTGTTGTAAATATCAAAAATGTTTAATTTGCAACCAAATTTCATATATATAATCATCATCATTATCATCATCACCATTTAACATCCATTTTTCCACACAAGCATGGGTTAGTTGAGTTGCCCCATTGTGAGATAAGTCAGATCAGTTGACCATGTCTTGCTCATACAGAACTGATTCTGACTTGGTTTCTACAGTTGGATGCCCATCCTAACGCCAAATTCATTTATAGTGTGTACTGGGTGCTTTTTGTCATGACACCTACATGACCACTTTATAGTGTGAGCTGGGCAATTTTTGTTGTGACACCTACATGACCACTTTAGCGTTTGGGCTGGGCACTTTTTGTCGTGTCACCAACACAATCACTTTACAGTGTGGGCTGTCTTCTTTTGTCATGACACCTATATGACCACTTTACAGTGTGGGCTCGGTGCTTTATGTCATGGCACCTAAACGGCCACTTTACAGTCTGCGTTAGGGACTTGGGTGGGGATTGGGGAGGTAAATCTAGGGACATGGGTTAGGGGTGGGTGTTAGGGCGTAGGTAGGGTATTAGGACAAGTGAAGTGAAGGTGCATACTAGATGTATATTTCAACCTATGCACGGGGGAAGGTGGGTCTTCTGTATTACTGCATTATGCCAGAGATCTCAGTCCTGCGTCATCATCTTTGAGAGGTGCAATTGTGCAAGGTCAGCTTTTATCACCTCATCTTAAGTCTTCCTAATCCATAACTTCTATCAACTTTGAGCACTCTCCACCTTTATATATTTATATATATATATTGTTCTATCCACCAAATTACATCAATCACATATATAGTATAATACAACCAGAGATACTAACAGCAAGGAAGTACAGCTGTAGGGAAGCCGTTGGACATATGACATGTTTGCATATTTTAAACCTAGTGGAACTCATTCTTGTCGATGTTAGAGCATAGGCAATCTCTTTCAAAGAAAGAGAATGAGAAAAAGAAATAAAGAAGAATCGCCCCCAGTACTGGACTGGTATATTATTTATAGACATCAAAATGAAAAAATACAAAGTTGACTTTAGCAGAATTTGAACTTTGAGCGCAGTAAACTGGAACAAACAGCAGACAATTTAATCTGATGCCCCAACAGTTCAGCCAATTTGCTGTGTTACAGACAAAAAAAAACTGTTATTATTTACAGTGTTTCAATATAAAACTGATACAATGTTTCAAGGTTTCAACCTGTGGTTCTATGGCTCTATGAAACAAAACCACCCATTTTAAAGGTTCTTAGATAAATATAAGCACTTTAAAATAAACAATTCTGTATCATAGAGCCAGGAGCAGTTTCAGGCAGTTTAGAATCAAAAGGATTAAATTGTACATGAACTCCCGAGATAATTTTTTATTATTTTGTTTAATTTTTATTGTATCTTTATTTATTTATGAATATATTGGTGAATTTCAATTATAACCCATCATCATTGGTTTTCATCATCATCAGCATCGTTATCATCATTTTATGTCTGAATTTCCAGCACAGCATCTCTCCATTTGTTGTTATCCTTTGTCATCACCTCTGTAATCTTCAGGGATTTGAAATCAGTTCTCACAACCCTTTCCTCGCTCAACTGTAATTAAGAAAGACCTGATCAGGAGTTGTGAGCACTGATCTCAAATCCCTGAAGCTCAAAGAAGAGATGACGAATCAATATAATTAAAAATCAAATTTTGTTTTCAATATGGCTCTAGTGTATAAACTAGTGTTTCTCAAACTGTTTTCAATATGGCTCTAGTCTATAAACTAGTGTTTCTCAAACTGTGCACCACAGCACACTGGTGCCCAGAAATATGTAATTATGTGTGCTGCAAGATTCTATTTCACAATATGAAAAATACAAATTGCAATTCATAATTTATGTATAGTTGTCAAAGTGGGAAACAACTAAATTAAGAATGAAAACATTGCAAAAGACACCATGTTTATGTTTCTCATTGATAAATTAGCTCCATTTATTGACTGAACGAGAAGTGGGTTATTTCCCCAGTGACCACTACAATCGAGGCCAGGGTGTCCAGTTCTGGGAAACGGACCGTTCATCAAATTTATTAACACTTGTCTTCAAAAAACTAGTAAATTTTAAGAGAGTTCTCTCCCATTTTAAAATTCTCTTTTATTTTTTTTGTATATATCTAAACAGTAACTACATTGTAACTTCTTCAAGAGTTCTTTCCCTTACATTCCTTTAAGATGAATATATTTTTTACAATTTACACACACACACACACACACATATATATATATATATATATATATATATCATCATCATCATCATCATCAACGTTTAACGTCCGTGTTCCACGCTTGCATGGGTTTGGACGGGGGTAGTCCCACTTGAGGCAAGAGTGATTGTCTTGCTCGCATAGGACTGTCTGGCAGGTTTTCTACAGTTGGATGCCCTTCCTAACACCAACCACATTTACAGTGTGGGTCTGGGAGGTTTTTACCGTGTTGCCTACACGGCCACATTACAGCGTGGACTGTGTGTTTTTTTGTCGTGACACCTACACGATCTCATTTGTTTCGGCCTCGATGGCGCGGCACCAACATAACTTTACATAGAACGGGGTGGTGTGGATCGGGTGGGGGTGGGGGTGGTGGGACGGGGTGTATTTTGTTAAAGATGCCTACTGGCTGGAGTAGGTTTTACTATATATTTAGGTAAGGCGGGTCTTCTCTGTTACTGAGTACCGCCAAAGGTCTCGGTCCAGTGACATTGTCTTGGAGAGGTGTAAGTGTGTGATGTCGGAGTTTATCAGCTCGTCCCAGGTTTTTCTAGGTCTGCCTATTCCGTGACTACCGTCTATCTTTATTGCCCTGCACTTTGTTATACAGCTATCGACTTTCATGCGCATCACGTGTCCATACCAACGTAGCCTTCTCTCGAGTAAACAACATCTGATCCCTCTTATCTCTAATTTATTCCTTAGTTCGTTTATGCTTTGCCGTTCACGTATATTACTGTTACACATCCAGCGGAGCTTGTAGATAAATCTACCAAGAGTTTACGGTAGTGTCCAATCCGTATGAAGAACTCAATGTAATCCGGATATCATGGAAAGAAGAGATGCAATGAAAAATCACTTTCGGTGAAAGATAAACGGAATACAGAGTCAAGATAAAATATTAAAAAAATAATGAATAAAACAATGAAACAGTTCCTTATATTAAACAAAAAAAGTTCATTATTTAACGATCATTTCTAGGATATATATGTGTTAGAATTGGCATGCATATTCAACAGATCTATGTACAAAATTATACAAAATTATACAAACTATCAAAATTAAATATACATACCAACACATATATATGCCGTCTTCAGATTAATAAAAGGAATTCCAACTTTGTCTGATTTACTCGTTTTATTTACAATCCTTTAAAATTTATAACGGTATTATAATGAAATAGTATGATAGAATATTAAATGTTAAGTGTTAATTGAACAAGTACTTTCATGCTTTCGCAATCTTCAGGTACATAATGTTTGCAATTTTCAACTGTGTTGAAAATTGCAAACTTGACTGTCACCACACATTATGAACCTGAAGATTGCGAAAGCATGAAAGTACTTGTTCAATTAACACTTAACATTTAATATTCTATCATACTATTTCATTATAATACCATTATAAATTTTAAAGGAGTGTAAATAAAACGAGTAAATCAGACAAAGTTGGAATTCCTTTTATTAATATAATCTTCTATACACAATCATACACACCCGTGTATATTTATCTATCTATCTATCTATCTCTCTCTCTCTCTCTCTCTCTCTCTATATATATATATATATATATATATATATATATATATATATATATATATATATATATATATGTAAAAGTTCTATTTAAATTGTTGGGATACAACAAGCAAATATTTTTTATAACTGATATAAAGCACTCAACAAATATTTAGAGTAAAAACGATATTAACAAATGGAAACTATATTTATAAAACCATATTTATTTCATTATACATATTTCAAGGACACCAAGTTAAATTATGGTGTGCTTTCATCAGATAAAATATAATATAGATCAGTTTTATAAATAAATATTGACAGTAATGGTTGCATTTTTTAAGGGTATGTCAATATTTATTTATAAAACTGATCTATATTATATTTTATCTGATGAAAACACACCATAATTTAAGTTGGTGTCCTTGAAATATGTATAATGAAATAAATATGGTTTTATAAATATAGTTTCCATTTGTTAATATCGTTTTTACTCCAAATATTTGTTGAGTGCTTTATATCAGTTATAAAAATATTTGCTTGTTCAATTAACACTTAACATTTAATATTCTATCATACTATTTCATTATAATACCATTATAAATTTTAAAGGATTGTAAATAAAACGAGTAAATCAGACAAAGTTGGAATTCCTTTTATTAATATATATATATATATCAAGACAATGTCACTGGACTGAGATCTTTGGCGGTACTCAGTAACAGAGAAGACCCGCCTTGCCTAAATACAAAGTAAACCTACTACAGTCAGTAGGCATCTCTAACAAAATACGCCCCCGTCACACCACCCCCACCCCATCCACACCGCCCCTTTCAATGTAAAGTTATGTTGGTGCCACAACATCCAGGCCGAAACAAATGAGATCGTGTAGGTGTCACGACAAAAAAACACACAGTCCACGCTGTAATGTGGCCGTGTAGGCAACACGGTAAAAACCTCCCAGTCCCACACTGTAAATGTGGTTGGTGTTAGGAAGGGCATCCAGCTGTAGAAAACCTGCCAGACAGTCCTATGCGAGCAAGACAATCACTCTTGCCTCAAGTGGGAAAACTCCCGTCCAAACCCATACAAGTGTGGAACACGGACGTTAAACGATGATGATGATGATGATGATATATATGTGTGTGTGTGTGTAAATTGTAAAAAATATATTCATCTTAAAGGAATGTAAGGGAAAGAACTCCATATATATATATATATGGAGGCACATGGCTTAGTGGTTAGAGCATTGGCCTTGCAATCAAAAAGGTTGTGAGTTCAATTCTCAGACCGGGTGATGTGTTGTTTCCTTGAGCAAGACACTTTATTTCACATTGCTCCAGTTTACTCAGCTGTAGAAATGAGATAATAGGGACTGGGGTCCCTATCATTCCACTGCAAAGTGGTCGTGGAGGTGCCACGGCAAAAAGGCACCCAGCACTCACTGTAAATGAGGTTAGTGTTAGGAAGGGCATCCAGCTGTAGAAATCAAGCCAGAATCAGTTCCCGTCCCACCCTTGCAAGCAGGGAAAAACGGACGTAAAATGAAATGAAATGAATGATGAAAGTGCACCATAATCTGCCTTGGTTGCCCTTGAAATATGTATAATAAAATAAATATGGTTTTATAAATATAGTTTCCATTTATTAATTAATATATTGTATATTTACTCCACAAACTGTTGAGTGCTTTATATCAGTTATAAAAATGTTTAAATTAAATATAACTTCTGCATATATTTTGCTCCTTTATTGTTGGGCGCTTTAAATTATAACTGATTAAAAATGCAATTCTTTAAGATCTCTTCTTCTCTAAAAGACATACCTTTAGGAATAAGGACTTTCTAAAACAACTTATAGAAAAATCGGACTCATTTATAAGAAGACTCAGATGGCAGGCTTTTCATTTCGATAATAAATCTGATGCGAAAGAAAATATTTCTAATCTTGATAGAATCTTCAAATCCAAAAAGAATCCACCTTCCAACAAACTATTAATGGAATTTGAAAATGAGATTATCTCTATCATACAAAGCATTAAATTTAAGAAAAAGCACTTTGTAGGCCAGGATTACCTAAAAACTCTCAAAAATAATATAGAAAGCTTTGAAAAAACGGAAAAAATTCATGTTAAATCAGATAAAACCAACAATCTTTACGGAATGCAAAAGGATAATTACAATGATCTTATATTGAAGGAATTAAGGAAGAATTACAAAAGAGCAACCAATGATGACCTAGAAAAACTAAATACTGAAGCTTCTTATATAATACAGCAATTAGGCATCGAAAATAGGACTCAACCCCTCAAACCAAAAATTCATCTGAAGGATCATAAAAGAAATTTTGAAATTGAATTACCAGTTAGATTGATTGCAACCATTTAAATCGGACCTTGGCATACTTAGCAAGAATATTCTAGATAGAATCATACCACAACTTAAGGAAATATCTTATTTAAAATTGTGGAATGGGACTAATGAAGTTATAAACATAACAATAAATTCATTCAATTGGATATTGCTAATTATTACTCATCTATCACTCCTAATCTACTTAATAAAGCCCTTACATATGCATTTAAATATACAGATTTAACTAGCAATGAAATGCACATTATCTTAACTGCACGTAAAATATTAATTAAATTTAGCAACCACCTTTGGACTAGAGCAGACAGAGATAACAATTTCGATATCACTATGGGATCATCGGACTCAGCGCAATTAACGGATCTTGTGGGGCTTTTTATTAACAATACTTTACATAGGAAAATACCGGAGATGACGGTGGTTTATATCGTGACGATATGCTATTACTTATTGAAAATAATAATAATTGTGAAATAAATAGGAAAAGAAAAGAAATTATACAACTTTTTAATAGCGTTAATCTTAAAGTAGAAGTAGAGAATAATTATAAAATAGTTAATTTTTTAGATGTAACCTTAAACCTTAGCACTGGTCTCTATTATCCATTTCATAAATTAAACGAGAATTTAAACTATGTTAACTTTAATTCCAATCGCCCCAGATCCGTTAAAAACACTATTGTAAATTCTGTGCAGCAACGTATTTCTAGAATTTCAGCGAATAAAAATATATTTGAAGATAAGGCACAATATTATAACGAAGTGTTAGGTAGAGCAAGCTATAGTAATAAAATTAAATACATTGATGATAAAGATGTTCCAATCAACCATAACTATAATTATAATAGAAAACCTTACACTAACTCGAAAACCAAAAGAAAAAATAGAACTAGAAATATATTATGGTTCGCGCCCCCTTTCTCATTAAGTATTAAAACCCCTATTGCTAAATTATTCTTTAAAGCTCTAGATAGGTGCTTTCCTAAGACACACAGTTATTACTCAATCTTTAATAGACATACTATTAAACTCTCATATTCCACCACTATGAATTTAGTGCAGAATATTAATAGAATTAATAATAGAAACTTAAAACCTAACCAGAATAGCATTAATACCCCTAGCAATATCCAATATAATGTTACGGCTCCCAATAATATAAATTTAGATAAATGTAATTGTAGAAATAAATCTAACTGTCCTCTAAATAATAATTGTTTAGTTAAAAATATAGTATACAATTGTAATGTCAAAACAAATGAAAACTCCTTTAACTATGTCGGCTCTACTTCCACAGACTTCAAATCTTGTTTTAATAACCATAAATGTTCCTTTACGAATATTGGTAAAAAAATCTTTAACTTCTCTATCTAACTTATTATGGGACCTGAAATCCAAGAATATTAACTATTCTTTACTTTGGAAAATTATTTCCAAAGCTCCTTCATACATTGCTTTATCCCAAAATTGTTCTCTTTGTGTTGAAGAAATATTCTTTATACTAAAAAGTAAGAACTCTATTAATTTGCGAAATAATTTATTCAGTTCCTGCAAACATCGTTTAAACTCAACTTTTAAATATATATATAAAATGTAATAAATGATTTATCTCTTTTACATAATGTCTTCTATATCTATATATGATTCTTATCTCTACTTCACATATATATACTATATAGTTTATATTATTACACCTATCGATAGATTATAATTTTTTTTTATATGACTCCTTTAAGAAAAATTTTTTTCCTGAAAAACTTACGGAAGATTTTAGGAAAAATCTTTTGAAAATTCCTTTGAAAGATATAGAAAAACCATTATTTTCATACCTTCCAATATTATTATATTTTTTATATCTCCAAACGTTTTTAATATATATATCCAAATGTTTATATATATGTGGGAAAACATATGGTTTTTTATATATATGTGGAATAACCTATGGTTTATGCTTTAAATATATTCTTAAGATAAATTTTTTTAATGTTTTAATTTTAATGTTAATGTTTTAACTTTATAGCAAGTAAATTTATGACTTTGTATAAACTAACCTATGGTTCATGTTTTAATTATATTCTTAAGATAAAAAATGTTTAACTTTTTAACTTTATAACATTTAATCCTTAGTCATCTGAGTTCTTAAAAAATCACTTCTAACTTCCTTTACACTTCCTTACTGTTTTTATAATATAACTAAGTGGTTATTCTTTTGTAAACTCTCGTAAATTTTTCATAAATTTAGAATTATTTGGATGTTTAAATTTTGACTTACAACTTTTAATAAAATAAACTATACTAGTTTTGCTCTAATGTAAAATACTATATATTTATTTAAATAATTTATAATCCTTAACATTTAAACTAATTATTAATATTAAATTATTAAATTAAATCTTTAATATTAAGGTGAATTTTAATCTTTAATTTTGATTTCTAATTTTTTATTTTAATTTAATTTTAATCTAATTTTTTAACCTATCATTATAAGTATTATAATAAAAAACGTGATGAATCCTGCATTATAAATATTATTCTTCCACGCTATTCTCATTTCTTCTCTCATTTAGATATACTTACGCTGTCTATATTTATCTCTTCATGTACTCTATTTTCACTATCAAAATATATAATCGTTCTTTCTTTCCTCTTCTATCTTTCTCCTTTCTTTTTTTCTTTTTTCTATTTTTTTTTCTCTCCCTTATATATCATCTTCTTCCAACAGTTTAATTTAAATAAACCATTATCTTTTCAACCTTTCGAACACTCATTTGCATACTCACTCATAATTTTGTATCACCCTCAATAAATGTACTATCTCCACTATCCAGGAAGCTCCAACCATTAAGGTTGTCTTTTTTTCCGGGTATGTCAATATTTATTTATAAATAACCCATGCTAGCATGGAAAGTGGATGTTAAACGAGGATAATGATTGATGATGATGAAAACAAATCTGTATTTTATTTGATGAAAGCGCACCATAATTTGCCTTGGTTGCCCTTGAAATATGTATAATAAAATAAATATGGTTTTATAAATATAGTTTCCATTTATTAATATATTGTATATATATATATACAAAAAGTTATGAAACGAAAGGAGCTGTGTGGTTGCTGAAAACAAGGTTTAGGATGGTGGTTAGGACGGAACAGGAGGAGAAAGGAAGAAAGGAGTTTCCATCGTCAGCTGTAAATGTTTCCTGAACCGATGTTTCGGCGCTGAATTACAGGACATCGGTGTATTTCGGGTGCGCCCGGGGCCTTTTATTAATCAAAAGGCCAGGTGGAACAGCAGAGAGAAAGAGAGAAAATAAGGAGGAGGAAAAAGGAGAGAGAAAAGGAAAGAGAGGGAAAGGAGGAAGAACAGGGGGGGAAAAGGATGAGGAGAGAGGAAGAAAGGGGGAAGGGAAAAGGAATAGGAGAAAAAAAAGTGTACAGGTCCCATCGTGGGAAGACACAGGTGAAAGAAACATGCGAAAAGGTAACCGTGGAAAAATAGGGAAAGTAAGTTGTGGCCAACCTGGGAAACTTTAGCCTGGGGGTCAGCTACAACTCAGAGCTGGTATAATCGTGCTGCCTCTCACATAGACAGGAGAAAGTGAGAGAGAGACACGGGCAACCAAAAGTGAGGAGGAGAAGGGAAAGGGAGATAATCCAGAAGAGTTTTTTTTTAGGATGGTGGTAAAAACGTGCCGCAAAGATTGCAGACAGAGAGGCCACCATGGCACGTGTAAACATGTCAACAATCAAAACCGAACGGATGGATAGAGAGAGAGAAAAAAGGAGAGTGAGGAGGAGAAGGGAAGAGAGAAGGAAGGGTCGATGCGAAAGTGTGGAGGGAACACATATCGACCAAAGCAGGTAGGGTCACAGCGGTAAATACAAAAAGTTATGAAACGAAAGGAGCTGTGTGGTTACTAAAAACAAGGTTTAGTTTTCTAAGAGCCCACCAGATAATGGAACAGGCTTTCTCCAAGTCAACAAAAGCTAAGTATAGGTGTTTACTTTTAACTAGGTACTTCTCTTGCAGTTGACTTACGAGGACGAGAGCATCCATGGTACTTTTACCTGGCACAAATCCAAACTGCATTTCATCAAGTTTAATTTGATCCCTAATCAGCTGTGCAACAAATCTTTCTGTGACCTTCATGACCTGGTCAACCAATTTAATGCCTCTATAGTTTTCTCTGTCTAGAGCGTCTCCTTTGCCCTTGTAGCAGTTGACGATGATGCTGCTATGCCAGTCATTGGGTATGACACCATTTTGTATTACTTGGTTTACTATACAGATAACTATGGTGTGTCCCACCATTCCAGATGCTTTCAGCACCTCAGTAACTATCCCCGAACGATCAGCTGCCTTGCCTGTCTTCACATCTTTGATTGCCTTACTTACTACTTGGCTGGGTCAACTTGGGGCAAACTATCTTCATTCCATTCATACTCTTCATTTAGTAGTCTTTCATAGTGGCACTTACATGCTACCTTCTTTTCAGCACTAGTAAGGGCAAGTAATCCGTTATCATTGCGGACACACTTCTCCCCAACAATATCACAATTTTCCTTGACAGAAATAACAAAGCAAATGATACAGTACAATGATGAAATATATTAGCTTTTGCTTCAGCACAGAACAAATGGTGAACACAAGTACCAAAAAAGTATGGAAGGATATCAGAGACATAATCAAAATTGTAAATAGTTTCATTATAGAAATTTAAAAAGAAAAGGAAGAAGAAAATTCTCTTAATACTTTCATCACCATTTTATGTCATACTGGATTTTTTAGGTTAGGTTCACTGTATCTCTCTGTGTTGTAAGAGGCAACTAAAAGGGTTGATATTGTTGAAGAGTATATAGCCATAAAAATTTTAAGAAAAGCACTTCCTCAAAATGTCCCATCCAACCAGGGCCAGCATAGAAAAGCTGATGTTGAAACTATGATGATAGTGATGTAGTTCTTCTTCTTCACCCACATATTCCTGGGAGGGTCATAGCGGCAGAGTCCTCAAGCACACCTTCCAGCAGGTCCTGTCTCAAGCAACTGTCTCCAACTAATCTGACTGGATCCCTAAGCAAGACCAGCTGAGCTCATGGATGTTATTCAACCAAATTGCTTGTGGTCTACTCCTGGGTCTCCTGCTTGTTGGTTTTGCTCGTAAAATCTTTCCAGATATTCTTACCTGAGACATTCTAACCACATGTCCGTAATATTGGAGCTATGATTTCTCAATTCAGAGAAGTAGCATCTCTACCTGGAGTGACTCTCTGATCTCCAAGCTATGGACTCTATCGAGTAACATTACTTCAAAGGAACTCCATTTCAGTGGCTTCTATTCGCGATCATATCCTTTCAGTCATTACCCAAGATTCATGACCGTAAGAGTTGGTAAGAGTTGGCACAAACACCAAATTGAAGTTAACGGGGTGATGTAGTTGTTAGAAAATAAGATATTAAAAAACATGAAACATATAGTTATTGTTTAACTCACTTCTTTGTCTTTGGGAGATATTTTTCCAACTGTGAATTCATCTGTACTTTTTAATACTTCTTTAGAATTTTTAATGACACAAGCAGCATCTTTCTGAAAGTAGAGAATTACACAATCTCTAGTAGGTTTGTTCCCTTGTCAATAAATATGTACTATTAATTAATACTATTGGTGACCACCAAGCATAACCATCTTCCTGACAAATGTGTCCAAACACGTAAGAGCTGATCTCTCACTGTCATCGCCTCCATCTCTCCTGCCCTCCCCATCTCTCTGTATTAAGAGGCCCGGCAGACAGAATGGAGAAGGTGTTTCCCCGGAGGATGGTAAGGGAGATGTGCTGGAAGAGCCATTCCATCTCGTGAGGCTCACACCTGCAGCTGGCCAGCTCAGCGCCTATGGTGGTATGTAGGGTGGTAGCCCTAGGGCCAAGGACACCAGAAGTCTCCACTTTTAACGGTACGACTGCAAACCTGTTGGAGAGCAACCAGTACTTGGAGAGTTTGCCCTCCTCAGCCCGAAGAGCAGCAGAACCTGGGCTAGTCCCAGACTGCACCAGGTTGCAGCTGGAGAAAGTGTCACTGCAAGTGACATCCCAGACGAGGAGTTTGCCACTGCGGAACAGGAAAATGGTCATACCGTCTGGCCTTTTGCTGTCCCCTTTTGCCATCCAGCCTCACCAGCTCGAGCTGGGAGGGGAAGCCTGCAGCATCCAAGCCATGCTTTATGACCTCGTTGAGTGCGGCATGGCATGAAAGCGACCAGCACTGTGGCGACAGGAAAGCAGGTGGAGGCCGAAAGAGTCTATGGTGGATCCGCAGTGACATTTGTGTATGTGTGTCTGTCTGTTTGTCTGCATGTGTCTTCAAGTTGATACCATTTAAACTAAGTGGTGATGTTTGTTTATGTTCCACATAAGCAATACATTTCGCAACCAACTTACTCAATGAAGACAAATGGTATATGTATGTATGAACCTGTAACTCGTGGCCGCTCAACAAGTGTCTTCTAGTATAACCTCAGGCTGGTCAATGCCTTGTGTGTGAAACTTGGTAGGTACAAACTGTGTGGAAACCTGTCATATCTGTGCATCCATTTTTAGAAAAGGTAAAATAGGTATCCATGCATGCCGTAAGAGGCAACAAAAAGTGTTGGCATCAGGAAGGGCATCCAACTGTAAAACATTACCTCAAAACCTTCCATCCAATCCTTGCCAGTATGCAAAAATGGACATAAAAATGATGATGAAAATGATATACACATATATGTTTTTGTGAGTGTTTGTGTGTGTTTATCTGTGTTTATATTTGTGTCTGTGTTTGTTTTCTATGACTTAGCAGTTTGACAAAAAGTAACCCATGCTAGCATGGAAAATGGACGTTAAACGAAAATGATGATGATGATATTGATAAAACGAATGCCAGAGTTGAAAAAAATGAAGCATCGGTGTCAATGATTGACTAAATTCTTTCAAAGCAGTACCCTTGCAAGGCCACAGTCTAATCACTTAAACCAGTAAAAACAATAACTATTCAATAAATAAATGACAGAATATACCTTTCGTTTCTCTTCATTGGCTCTTCTTTGGGCTTTTGCTAGAATCTTTGGTACACCAGGTGGTCTCCTCACATCTTTGATTTGTTGTTCCTTCTTCAGTACCATTGAAGCTGTTAGTGGTTGTGTGAAGGGACTGGGGCGCTTCATATCTTCTTCGGACACTTCAGTCATTTGTAAGAGAATAATAAAAGAAATTAGATAGGTTATTGCAGTACTGGGTTTAGTAGTTTGTGTACTGGGTGCATTTTATTGAGGCACCATCACTACCACTTTACAAAGCACACTGGGTGCATTTCATTGTAACACCAGCACTACAACTTTGCATAGGGGCCATTTTATCATGGCATCAGCACTGCCACTTTGCAGCACCAACTGAGTGCATCTTACCATGGCATCAGCACTGCTAACATACAGCATTATGGTTGTATTTTATCATGGTACCAGCACTGCTACATATATAATGTACTGGGTGCATTTCATTGTCCCCAGTATTAATTGGTACTAACCCCAGAAGAATGAAAGACAGCAGATGTTTCACATAAACCCACAAGTCAGCAATGCTTGGACACTGGACGATTGCATGAAGGGCGGTTTCACCACCCTGTGTGCATCTTGGACATGCCTGGATGATGGCACTTCCATGCCTGTAGAGTTTATTTTAAACTGGCAAAGCCCCTTGGTTGCACTACTAGGCCAGGGATTTCTGGGAATTATCCTTGGGCCCTGGAGTGAAGGCTCTCTTGAAAAGAGTTGCTAGTTGATTTTCCTCGATGCCTAGTATTTCCCCAAGAACATCGACGCTTTCATCCACCAACCTTCTATAGAACACCGATCATACTGTCTGATTGGCAAAGGGCTGTGAGCACCTGAAGACATTCGAGTTTCCAAGCACTCCCCCTTGGTCTCTGCTTGAAACATGACTGCATCTCCATTAAGGAGATAAGCTGAGGGAACATGTATCTGGTGAACATGTATCTGGACCACACCTGTTCATGATTAAGGGAAAAATGGAGATGTCATAGCCTCATCAGGGGCTGTTGACAGCATATGGACCACCTGACCATTGGAACGCGTCCCTTCCACAATAAGTGGAAGAGCTAATACTTCTGTGCAATTAGACAGGGTTTAGGACAAGGCACAATAGACAGGTGGTAGTATATGATGGATACATTTTCCACCGCTGCCCTACCTTTCAAGGACAGCTTTCTCTCAGCCCATTTCCAGGTGAGATTGGCCACTCTGTTCGTCACCACATCCCGGTTTTTGTCCATCCGAAGGTCCGGACTGAACCAGACTCCAAGCAATTTAATCAGTCTGCCTGTCCAGCATCTGAGAATGGTGTTTTGTTTTTATGGAAAACTTATTTTCAAAAATATATTTCAAATATTTGGGCTTTCAGCCTAAATATTATCAGGTCACCCTTTCTCAGCGTAATCGCAGGAGTTTTATGTCCCCTTATCAACAAAAAATGTCAACGAAATACCGAGCTGTTGGAGCTCAGAATCGCACTTCTTACACTTCTTCACCAATAATAATAATAATAATAATAATAATTTCATAGTCACCGTGAATTCCATTTGAAATAAATGGATGTTTCAGTAATTCTGGCCAAGTCAGTCGATTTTTACTATTTTTTGAAAGCAACCCTTGTAAAAAATCTTTAAAGACTGGACTCATATCCTTTGGCCATGCTACAGGGTTTTTAACAATCAAACTTGCCAGTTCAAATATATTGTTTGTGTAAAATGGAGGCATCCCTGTATATAATTCATACAAAATACAGCCAAGTGCCCTGAAAGTGAATATAGAAAAGTTCTGGTAAAAATATTCAACAACTGCTTCATTACTATATTTCTGAAATATACTGCCAGTCTATTTCAAATGTCTATTTTCTGCAATGTTGATTTTACAAGACACTGATGTCAACTTGATATAAAGTGTTTTATGTTATATAACAAATTGAACTGTATGCAACACTATCACATATAGAGAGGGAAACTTGAATGATGAACAGATAAAGAGGGTAAATAAAAAGCTTAAACTGTTACATTAACCCTTTTGTTTCCATATTTCTAATGAAAGACACACCCAATGATTTTCAAATAATTTTGAAACCAATCAAGGATTTAGAAAGATTCAGTAATAAAACTAACTTTCTCATTATTAAGCTGGTGTTTGGAGCATAATTTAGCAAAGGTTCTTACAACATAAAATTATGATGGAAGGTGTTTAGATAAATTCTATAAACTTTAAAATAAACTGCTTTGTATTATAGAGCTAGAGAAAGTTTCAGGTGTTTTGGAATCAAAAGGGTTAAGCTTTTTTTTATACGAACCTGCTTGAAACCAGTCTTGGTTTTATGATGAAAAAACATTTGTTTTAAAGTGTTCGTATTTACATTTAAGCCTTCCATTACAATTTTATATAAGAAACCTTTCTTTAGTTTTAGACACAAATTTAATGTGAAAGTTAATTATTGCCTTTAAGTTCTTGATTATTTAAAAAATAAATTGGAAATCACAGGTAGTTATGTTTTCATTAGAAATATCATCATCATCATCATTTCATTTTATGTCCACTTTTCCCTGCTTGCAAGGGTGGGACGGGAACTGATTCTGGCTTGATTTCTACAGCTGGATGCCCTTCCTAACACCAACCTCATTTACAGTGAGTGCTGTGGCACCTCCACGACCACTTTGCAGTGGAATGATAGGGACCCCAGTCCCTATCATCTCATTTCTACAGCTGAGTAAACTGGAGCAATGTGAAATAAAGTGTCTTGCTCAAGGAAACAACGCATCACCCGGTCTGAGAATTGAACTCACAACCTTTCGATTGCAAGGCCAGTGCTCTAACCACTAAGCCATGTGCCTGGTAATGGAAAGGTTAATCTTTAATCATAGTTTCACTTTAATTTATATACCTTTGACAGATGGAAGGGAAAGTTAACCTCATTAGGATACTAAATTTAAGTACAGGAATAGATACTGCTTTGATTGCAAGTTGTAGGCATTTCATTATAACACACAGCATAACCTTTTTGGGTCAGAACATAGCCAATTTCTTCCAGAAACAGAAAGAGAGAGAGGAAGACTTGACTCCAGTACTGGACTGGTCTTTTATTTATAAACCCCAAAAGGATGAAATGCAAAGTTGCCCTCAACAGAACTTGAACTGAGAGTGCAGACAGCCAGGATAAATACAGCCAATATTCTATCCAACATTCTAATGACTGCAAATTTGTGCCATATCTATATACACGTGTATATGTTTTTTAAAACAGTGAGTCCAGTAGAATACATATTGATAAACTCACTTTAATGAGCTCACTGTTTTAATAAAACATATTCACATTTGGCATTACATTTTTAGTATGTTTTAACTAACTTTACAATGCATGCTGCGCTGAACAGCTGACCTGAAGATTTATTTATATCATCGTTTTTAGATCTACAATTCCAAGCTGGTATGAGCTAGATGGGATGGTTTGAGACAATGTTTTAGTCAGATACCATTCCTTATGCCAACCCTTTTAGTCACCTTTTATGGTGCACCTTCTTCTCTTCTTCTTTGCTCTCTTATTCCCGGGATTGTCATGGAGGCAGAATCCTCAAGCATGCCTTCCAGCAGGTCATGTCATATACAACTGTCTATAATTGATCAGGCTGGATCCTTAAGCAAAACGAGCTGAGCTCATGGATATTATCCAACTATCTTGCTCAGGGTCTACTCAGAGATCTCCTGCCAGTTGGTTTTGCCCATAAAATCTGACCAGTAATTCTTACCTTAGACATTCTAACCACATGTCCATAATATCATAGCTGAAATCTTTCAATTCAGAGAAGTGGTAGCTCTACATGGAGTGAGTTTCTGATCTCCGAGCTCCACACTCTATCAAGTAACATTACTCCAAAGACACTTTTGAGGAACCCCATTTCAGCTCCTTGTATTCATGATTGTATAATTTCGGTCATTCCCCAAGATTCATGACCACAGGTGAAAGTTGATTAGAATGCCAAATTGAAGATAGTGAGTTTGGATTTTATACCTAGCTCCCTTCTGATTACTGAATGCTGAAGCTGGAATATTACTGCACCAACTTCTGCAATTCTTGCACTTAATTCAGCCTCCTGCTTTCTATCACTCATGAACATGGACCCAAGATACTTGAACTTCCCCACCTGCTTCAGTGGAACTCCACTCATATGTAGAGTGCACTGCGCAGGCTTCTTTGAGAGGATAAGTGTCTGAGTCTTTGCAGCACTGATTTTCATTCTTGCCATATAGCATTCATCTGCAAACCTATAAAATGCATGTTGGAGATCATCTTCTGTTGAGTTAAGTAATACCATGTCGACTGCAAATTCCAGCCAACTGATTCTACAGCTGCCAGTCACAAAACCACTTCTAACCTAGCTGTACATATCAATCCTGTCCATGAAGATTATGAACAAGAAGGGTGACAATATGTACCCCTGGCAGAGTCCAACGCCCACATTGCATGGTTTCAACTTAGCACCATTTATCCAAACACAAATACTACAGCATTCATATAGAGACATCAGGGCAACAAAAAGCTGTCCATCGGTCCCATACTTCTGCAGAACCTTCCACAACAGATTCCATGGAATGCAGCGTATACCTTTTTGAGGTCTTTGAAACAAGCGTGCGCCTCTTGGCAATACTCCCATGATTTCCCAAAGACCTTTGGTCGGCTGTGCTGCATCTAGGGTGAAAACTACACTGTCCGTCAGTTACCTTAAACTCAACAATCTCCCTACATCTCTTTGCCAGACACTTAACATAGATTTTACTAGGGATGCTTTGTGATATATAAATATATATATATATATAATTGCACATCTCAAAGGCGATGACACAAGACCGAGACCTCTGGTGTTACACAGTAATACAGAAGACCCGACTTCCCAATTAAAAATTAGAATTGTAGCTCTGAAATAGCAATATATATATGGATGTAAATATAATGTATTTTGCAATACACTTTATGCTTAATTAAAAGCATTTTGAAGACCGTAAGCTATTGTTTTAAAGTAGTGACAAATTCACTCACTATATATTGCTATTTCAGATATATATTGCTATTTCACTCACTATATATTGCTATTTCAGATATATATTGCTATTTCAGAGCTACAATTCTAATTTTTAATTTCTGCCTGACCAACAACCGCTCTGCATAATCAGCTCCTGATTATTTACTAAATTTCTATAAGAATATAACATCATTAATCTCAGCAGACGGGCGGGGTAGTTGGCCTTGATAAGCTTCAACAAAAGCGAAACATGTCATGTCGGCTTATCTCCTCCTGTTTGCTGAGATCGAAGTGAGTGAATTTGTCACTACTTTAAAACAATAGCTTACGGTCTTCAAAATGCTTTTAATTAAGCATAAAGTGTATTGCAAAATACATTATATTTACATCCATATATATATTGCTATTTCAGAGCTACAATTCTAATTTTTAATTTCTGCCTGACCAACAACCGCTCTGCATAATCAGCTCCTGATTATTTACTAGATTTCTATAAGAATATAACATCATTAATCTCAGCAGACGGGCGGGGTAGTTGGCCTTGATAAGCTTCAACAAAAGCGAAACATGTCATGTCGGCTTATCTCCTCCTGTTTGCTGAGATCGAAGTGAGTAAATTTGTCACTACTTTAAAACAATAGCTTACGGTCTTCAAAATGCTTTTAATTAAGCATAAAGTGTATTGCAAAATACATTATATTTACATCCATATATATATTGCTATTTCAGAGCTACAATTCTAATTTTTAATTTCTGCCTGACCAACAACCGCTCTGCATAATCAGCTCCTGATTATTTACTAGATTTCTATAAGAATATAACATCATTAATCTCAGCAGACGGGCAGGGTAGTTGGCCTTGATAAGCTTCAACAAAAGCGAAACATGTCATGTCGGCTTATCTCCTCCTGTTTGCTGAGATCGAAGTGAGTGAATTTGTCACTACTTTAAAACAATAGCTTACGGTCTTCAAAATGCTTTTAATTAAGCATAAAGTGTATTGCAAAATACATTATATTTACATCCATATATATATTGCTATTTCAGAGCTACAATTCTAATTTTTAATTTCTGCCTGACCAACAACCGCTCTGCATAATCAGCTCCTGATTATTTACTAGATTTCTATAAGAATATAACATCATTAATCTCAGCAGACGGGCGGGGTAGTTGGCCTTGATAAGCTTCAACAAAAGCGAAACATGTCATGTCGGCTTATCTCCTCCTGTTTGCTGAGATCGAAGTGAGTGAATTTGTCACTACTTTAAAACAATAGCTTACGGTCTTCAAAATGCTTTTAATTAAGCATAAAGTGTATTGCAAAATACATTATATTTACATCCATATATATATTGCTATTTCAGAGCTACAATTCTAATTTTTAATTTCTGCCTGACCAACAACCGCTCTGCATAATCAGCTCCTGATTATTTACTAGATTTCTATAAGAATATAACATCATTAATCTCAGCAGACGGGCGGGGTAGTTGGCCTTGATAAGCTTCAACAAAAGCGAAACATGTCATGTCGGCTTATCTCCTCCTGTTTGCTGAGATCGAAGTGAGTGAATTTGTCACTACTTTAAAACAATAGCTTACGGTCTTCAAAATGCTTTTAATTAAGCATAAAGTGTATTGCAAAATACATTATATTTACATCCATATATATATTGCTATTTCAGAGCTACAATTCTAATTTTTAATTTCTGCATGACCAACAACCGCTCTGCATAATCAGCTCCTGATTATTTACTAGATTTCTATAAGAATATAACATCATTAATCTCAGCAGACGGGCGGGGTAGTTGGCCTTGATAAGCTTCAACAAAAGCGAAACATGTCATGTCGGCTTATCTCCTCCTGTTTGCTGAGATCGAAGTGAGTGAATTTGTCACTACTTTAAAACAATAGCTTACGGTCTTCAAAATGCTTTTAATTAAGCATAAAGTGTATTGCAAAATACATTATATTTACATCCATATATATATTGCTATTTCAGAGCTACAATTCTAATTTTTAATTTCTGCCTGACCAACAACCGCTCTGCATAATCAGCTCCTGATTATTTACTAGATTTCTATAAGAATATAACATCATTAATCTCAGCAGACGGGCGGGGTAGTTGGCCTTGATAAGCTTCAACAAAAGCGAAACATGTCATGTCGGCTTATCTCCTCCTGTTTGCTGAGATCGAAGTGAGTGAATTTGTCACTACTTTAAAACAATAGCTTACGGTCTTCAAAATGCTTTTAATTAAGCATAAAGTGTATTGCAAAATACATTATATTTACATCCATATATATATTGCTATTTCAGAGCTACAATTCTAATTTTTAATTTCTGCCTGACCAACAACCGCTCTGCATAATCAGCTCCTGATTATTTACTAGATTTCTATAAGAATATAACATCATTAATCTCAGCAGACGGGCGGGGTAGTTGGCCTTGATAAGCTTCAACAAAAGCGAAACATGTCATGTCGGCTTATCTCCTCCTGTTTGCTGAGATCGAAGTGAGTGAATTTGTCACTACTTTAAAACAATAGCTTACGGTCTTCAAAATGCTTTTAATTAAGCATAAAGTGTATTGCAAAATACATTATATTTACATCCATATATATATTGCTATTTCAGAGCTACAATTCTAATTTTTAATTTCTGCCTGACCAACAACCGCTCTGCATAATCAGCTCCTGATTATTTACTAGATTTCTATAAGAATATAACATCATTAATCTCAGCAGACGGGCGGGGTAGTTGGCCTTGATAAGCTTCAACAAAAGCGAAACATGTCATGTCGGCTTATCTCCTCCTGTTTGCTGAGATCGAAGTGAGTGAATTTGTCACTACTTTAAAACAATAGCTTACGGTCTTCAAAATGCTTTTAATTAAGCATAAAGTGTATTGCAAAATACATTATATTTACATCCATATATATATTGCTATTTCAGAGCTACAATTCTAATTTTTAATTTCTGCCTGACCAACAACCGCTCTGCATAATCAGCTCCTGATTATTTACTAGATTTCTATAAGAATATAACATCATTAATCTCAGCAGACGGGCGGGGTAGTTGGCCTTGATAAGCTTCAACAAAAGCGAAACATGTCATGTCGGCTTATCTCCTCCTGTTTGCTGAGATCGAAGTGAGTGAATTTGTCACTACTTTAAAACAATAGCTTACGGTCTTCAAAATGCTTTTAATTAAGCATAAAGTGTATTGCAAAATACATTATATTTACATCCATATATATATTGCTATTTCAGAGCTACAATTCTAATTTTTAATTTCTGCCTGACCAACAACCGCTCTGCATAATCAGCTCCTGATTATTTACTAGATTTCTATAAGAATATAACATCATTAATCTCAGCAGACGGGCGGGGTAGTTGGCCTTGATAAGCTTCAACAAAAGCGAAACATGTCATGTCGGCTTATCTCCTCCTGTTTGCTGAGATCGAAGTGAGTGAATTTGTCACTACTTTAAAACAATAGCTTACGGTCTTCAAAATGCTTTTAATTAAGCATAAAGTGTATTGCAAAATACATTATATTTACATCCATATATATATTGCTATTTCAGAGCTACAATTCTAATTTTTAATTTCTGCCTGACCAACAACCGCTCTGCATAATCAGCTCCTGATTATTTACTAGATTTCTATAAGAATATAACATCATTAATCTCAGCAGACGGGCGGGGTAGTTGGCCTTGATAAGCTTCAACAAAAGCGAAACATGTCATGTCGGCTTATCTCCTCCTGTTTGCTGAGATCGAAGTGAGTGAATTTGTCACTACTTTAAAACAATAGCTTACGGTCTTCAAAATGCTTTTAATTAAGCATAAAGTGTATTGCAAAATACATTATATTTACATCCATATATATATTGCTATTTCAGAGCTACAATTCTAATTTTTAATTTCTGCCTGACCAACAACCGCTCTGCATAATCAGCTCCTGATTATTTACTAGATTTCTATAAGAATATAACATCATTAATCTCAGCAGACGGGCGGGGTAGTTGGCCTTGATAAGCTTCAACAAAAGCGAAACATGTCATGTCGGCTTATCTCCTCCTGTTTGCTGAGATCGAAGTGAGTGAATTTGTCACTACTTTAAAACAATAGCTTACGGTCTTCAAAATGCTTTTAATTAAGCATAAAGTGTATTGCAAAATACATTATATTTACATCCATATATATATATATGTATTGAAGTTTCCGTTGAAAACAAAAAAAGTCATAGGAGTGAAGAGTGCTCTATGTAAGTACCAGAGCAAAATTTAATGTATAAAAAACAACAATATATTATATATATTATATATATATATATATATAGAGAGAGAGAGGGATATCAATTTACAGTAAGTTGTAGGAAGCTCAGATGCAGAAAATAACTGCAATTACAGTCAGTTGCTATAAAATAGCTTATAAAAATTAGGTAAAGACCACTAGAGATGAAAAAATGTTGCCAGTGGCCACTACGAAGAATCAAACTCCACATCTCCCAGAATTCGGTTGGTTTCTTCGTTGTGGCCACTGGCAAGATTTTTCTGTCTCTAAGGATCTTAACTCAATTTTTATAAGCTATTTTATAGCAACTGACTGTAATTGCAATTATTTTATGCAGCTGAGCTTCCAACATCTTCCTATAAATCTATTTCTTTGGTGCTTAGTAAGTTTGAAAATTCAACTTTCACACACATTTGTTTATATATATATATCACTTAAAATCAGACACCACTCCTATATCAAGTTGAAAATTAAATATCATTAACAAATCAATTCCTTACCAAAGATCTGCATTATGATCATAGGGTTGTTCTTCAACAATTTCAGGGGCCATGTAGAGAGGTGTTCCCTATAACGAGATAATTAGATACAAACTGAGTGTGATAACAGATAACATAACAGTGGACATGCTATTTGATATTGTTTCATATACATGTTTATATGTTTCAATATTTCCACACACACACACACTCTCTTACATATATGTATATAAACAGATATATACACACATACATAAACATGCACACATAAAGAAAAGGAAAGAAGCTAATCATCAGATTCGACTAAGTTAAACAAAGAAATGAGGACCCCAGCAGCTAGGGCTTATCCAGAAGAGAATCTAGAGTCACAGATACATAAGGCCTGAAGGAACCAGAATAAGCTCCGGCCTGATAAACTTCTGGGCTTAGGACAGTCTTTAACTGGGATGGGCTGGTGTCCTGACTAGCAAGAAGTAGTGATGTACTATCAGTTGCTTAATGCCACAAGGAATTGGAATAAGCTCTGGGCTTGAGACAAACTCTGTAATGGTCTGGTGTCCTGTTCAGAGGGAAGTATTGTACTCTCAGATACATAATGCCAAAGAAACCAGTAGAAACTCTGGTTTAATGAGCCTTAGGTTTTGGACAGACTTTAACTTAGCATGTATTTAACAGTCAAATGATTAATAATAAGGTGAAAACAATATACAATACCTTTACAGATGTAAGAACCAGAGTGTTAAAGCCCATAGCTCGGGCAAATCCGAAATCACAAAGTTTGATCTTTTCACCTTTGGTCAATAAAATGTTTTGAGGTTTCATATCACGATGTAAGATTCTATGTGAATGAAGATAATAGAGGGCAGATACCAACTGACAGGAAATATGTTGCACCTGGAAATATACAGGAATTAAAATAAAGTAATATGCATAAAAAAAGACATTTTAAGCAAGAAACATTGACATCATCTTCATTTTTATGTCCACTTTTCCATGCTAGCATGGTTTGGATGAGATGTTTTGAAGCAGTATTCTATGGCTGGATGTCCTTCCTTATGTCAACTCTTAACTTTCTTTTTAAAGGTACCAGTCTTTACAAGTAGAATCACCAAACTGCAGAACATATTGCTTTTGCAGGATATTAATAAATGAGTTATTAATATATGAATAGTATTTCTTAGGATGATGAATTAATCTACTATGCTCTAAATGTTAAACTTGACACCACAAACTAAAGCATTGGAAGTTTCAGTTGCTTCTGATCAGTTAAATCTGTTTTGGGCCTGTCCAATTTGAAATAGATGTAGCTGCTTCACCATATTAGCCACGTAAATAAATTCAGTTGTAATAAGATGGAAATATTTTCTTACCTGATCTTCTGGCAAAGATCCATCATCTTCAAGGATTTGGTAAAGTTCTCCATCAGCATAATCCATTACAACAACAAACTGTAGACAGAAGAAATCTAATGTTTAAAACATGATCCTCTTGATCACCATTTCATTATCTATCTCATCATTGTGTCATTCAAATGCTGCTAAGGTCAACTTTGCCTTTCATCCTTATGAGATTGATAAAATAAAGTACCAGCAAAGCACTGGGTCGATTTAATCGACTTTCCCCTCCCCTAAAATTGTTGGCCTCGTGCCTAAATCAGAAACCATTATTATGTCATTCAATTATGGTCATTTTCATTCTGAGTTCAAGTGCTGCTGAGGTCAACTTTGCTTTACATCCTTCCAAGGATGATACAATAAAGTACCAACGAAGTACTGGATTTGATATAATTGAAAATTCTCCTCCTTCAATTTTTGGACATGTGTCTATGATATTATTGATAGAAATCATTATTGTGTCATTCAGTTATGGCCCTTCATATTCTGAGTTCAAATCTAGTCAAGGTGAACTTTGTATTTTATGTTAATTGGGCCAATGTAATTGACTTTCCTCTCTTCCCAACTGCTAGCTCTATGCCTATTTTAGACTGATATCAGGCCCAAGCAGGAGTGGGGTCCTTTCAGAATTTAACCCTTTAGTGTTCAAACCGGCCAAAACCGGCCAGAATTCTCTACCTCTTTCTTTTGAAACTGGCTGCAACTGGTTGCTCAAACTGATGTTAAGGTATTGTTCTCAAAATAAATACTTTCAAAATCTCATAGATTCGATATTATGTGAGATAATTATACGAGGTAAAGCCTTTACCATGAAAATATAATAGTATATCTAGAGTAATGTGAATGGTAAAGGGTTAAAGTAGTTAAGAGGTTTTTTTTTTTAAGAGTACGTGAATTGGCAAAATTGTTGTGGTATTTGTTCAGGCTGTTTACATCCAGAGTTTCAATTCTGCTGTGGCTTACATCGGTGATAGACTTAATTCCACACTGGGTTTAACACCATCACCTTGCTTGTGGGTGCCTTTGGGTTGCACACATTTGAGCTAGATTTTTCCATTTGAGGATACCTCCCTCTTTCCAACCAGTGTTAGAAGACCTGGAAGGAGTAATAGGTATAACCTTCTCACCCAATTAACATGAAAAACAAATATTTATGGCCAAGTTCCCTGCTGAAGAACAGATTAGCCTTGGCTTTGTAGAGAATACTACAGGCAGAGAACATGCTGTGACGAGGTTGACACTGCAGGAAATATCCATTATATATACAATCCCAGTAGGAAATGACGATACCTGTAATTTGGGGGAAAATTATAGTAACACAACCCTTAAAATAAAGAAATAGACAAACAACAAGCATTTTAAGGACCACTCTCCCTGCTAAAGCAGGGGTTAGCCTTGCAGACCCCATGACAGTTTTCATATTCATTAAGAGCTCCTATTTGAGGCAATGTTTTACAGCTGAATGCCCTTCCTGGTTCCAACTTCTTTTTAGGGATATGGTGTACATACTCTAAACCAGATACATACACACAGCATTAGTGACTTCTTAATGAAAGAAAAAAATACAATAACACAAGGAATCAGATCAGATTATTAAAACTGGAAAAAAAAAAAAAAAAAAAAAACTTAGGTAGATGTTTCTAAAGATTTACTAACCTCTTCATCAGTTTCAAAATTGTCCAGAAGCTGTACTATGTTTTCATGTTGTAATCCTCTCATTATATCTATCTCTTGGGATAGAACTCGGAGCTCACGTTCGGATTTGCCAAGTTTGGTGATAAATTTGAGTGCCACAACCTGACAGGTTTAACATTTATAGCACATAATATTAGTTTCATGAAAAAAATTTAATTGTGAAATAAATAAACATTCAGCACAAAAAATATCTCTATACATAAACATACATTTACATCAATACCTACCTATCTATTTGTTTATCTATCTGATTCTTTTTTTCAAATACCACTTTGGAAGAAGAATCAGGATGGAGAGAGAGGTGCTGTACCCCAGCAAGTTTTATGAAAGGTGGGTGAAAGTGGCGAGAATGGCCCGAGTGAATGGGCCTTCTCTCTATATCAGCCTGTAGGTTGAGGAAAAGGAGGAGGAGAGGAAAGGAGTACAAGCTCTTCGTACTCCTGGAGATGAGGGTTGCACATTTTTTTTCGGGGGTATGTGTTACCCATATAAACTGTCTCCCTCTATTGGGGAAAATCGACTAACTTTTAAATTCCATCTGTGATAACATTTTACACGTTTTTATTGTATGTAAACTTCCCCCTTTGTATTTGTCCCCTTCTTTTGTGCCCCTGTGGCTAATAAAGAAATATATCTATATCTATATGTTTATTTATCTATCTGCATAATTATCATCTTCATCACTGTTTAATGTTATGAGACAAGTCTGGCCAGTTGGCTGTGCCATACCTTGCTCAAATGAAAGTGTATTTTAGCAGGGACTTTTACAGTTGGATGCCCTTCCTAACGCCAACCCCATTTACAGTGTGGAACTGGGTGGTCCTATTATGAGAAAAGTCTGGCCAGTTGTCTGTGCCATGCCTTGCACATATCAGGACTGTGTGTTGGCTTGGTTTTTATGGCTGCTGGATGCCCTTCCTAACACTAACCACATTTACAGTATGGAGCTGGGTGGCACTGTTATGAAGAGGGTCTGGCCAGTTGGCCGTGCCGTACCCTGCTCAGAGTGGAACCGCATTTTCAGAGCTTTCTGGTCTCATTATGAGGGCAGTCTAGCTAGTTGGCTGCGCCATGCCTTGTTTATAGTGGGGCCATGTTTAGGATGGGTTTTTACGGCTGCTGAATGTGCTTCCTATTGCCAACCATGTTTACAGTGTAGAACTGGGTGGCACTGTTATGAGACAAAAGTTGGTGGCACTGTACCTTGCTCAAACAGAACTGTATTTTGGTTGGGATTTTTACAACTGAATGCCTTTCCTAACACCAACCACGTTTACAGTGTGGAACTAAGTGGCACCGTTATGAGACAGGTCTTGCCAGTTGGCCACAGCGTACCCTGCTCATAGTGATGTTTTGGGTAGATGTATATATGATATATATATACTACACATGCAAATATATAAACACATATAATACATACATATATATATAACATACGATGTAACAGGGTAATTGTGAGAAGTAATGGAGGGAGGACAGGGGAGTTTTGGGCATGTCTACCACTCAGCAAACTGGAAGGTGGTCGATAGGGGGCATATATATATATCATCATCATCATCATTTTACGTCCGCTTTTCCCTGCTTGCAAGGGTAGGACGGGTCCTATTCAGCACAACATCTCTCCACTTGTCACGGTCCTTCGTCATCTCCACCATGAGCTTCAGCGATCTGAGGTCTGCTCTCACCACCTCCACCCATGTTTTTCGTGGTCTTCCTCTACTACGTCTTCCTTCTACTGGGATTTCTTGGCACTTTTTTACCCAGAGGTCATCCTCCATGCGCATCACATGTCCATACTAACGCAGTCTTCTCTCCTGCACATTGCAGCTTATCCCTCTTATACACAGTTTTTCTCTCAACTCGTCTATGCTTGGTCGTTCACGCACATTGACATTGCACATCCAACGGAGAATTCTAGCTTCATTTCTCTCCAGCCATTGCATTTCTTCTGCAGTTGCTGCCCATGTCCCACTACCATGCAGCATCGCGCATCTCACACAAGCATCATATAACTGGCCTTTCATTCATAGGGAGAAACCCTTCTTTGTCAACAGAGGAAGCAGCTCCCTAAACTTCTTCCAGCCCGTCCTTATTCTAGATACTATGGCCTCAGAGCATCCTCCTCCCTTGCTAATCTGATCACCTAGGTATCGGAATCTATCAACCACATCTATAGATCCTACTTGCATTTGAAAAATGTATCTATCACTGTGACTTCTACTGTCAAATTTCCCTGTACATCTACTGCATATGTGGTTTTCCCTACCTGTTAGTTTGCCTGCTATCCCACTACATCTCTTGTGTACCCAATATCTGCATTGTGTACATTTTATAGAATCTATGCCAACTCCTTTCCTACATACCGAACATGGCCATTTCCCTGATGGAATCAGAATTTTGTCCTCTTTTCTACTTATCAACACTTTAGTCTTAGCTCGGTTCACTCTCAGTCCTCTTAATTCCAACTGCTGTTTCCATAGCCAGAATTTATTCTCTAGCTCCTCTACTGATTCTGCTATAAGTACCAGATCATCAGCATAGAGAAGTTCCCATGGGCAGCCAGTCTTAAACTCCTCTGTTATAGGTGCAATGACATAAGAAGTTCATTCACTTACTTTTAGATCTTATGCCATTGCACCTATGTATATCATCATCATCATCATCATCATCAACGTTTAATGTCCGTGTTCCACGCTTGCATGGGTTTGGACGGGGGTTTTCCCACTTGAGGCAAGAGTGGTTGTCTTGCTCGCATAGGACTGTCTGGCAGGTTTTCTACAGTTGGATGCCCTTCCTAACACCAACCACATTTACAATGTGGGTCTGGGAGGTTTTTACCGTGTTGCCTACACGGCCAGATTACAGCGTGGACTGTGTGTTTTTTTGTCGTGACACCTACACGATCTCATTTGTTTCGGCCTGGATGGTGTGGCACCAACATAACTTTACATAGAAGGGGGTGGTGTGGATGGGGTGGGGGTGGTGGGACGGGGGTGTATTTTGTTAGAGATGCCTACTGACTGGAGTAGGTTTTACTATGTATTTAGGTAAGGCGGGTTTTCTCTATTACTGAGTACCGCCAAAGGTCTCGGTCCAGTGACATTGTCTTGGAGAGGTGTAAGTGTGTGAGGTCGGAGTTTATCAGCTCGTCCCAGGTTTTTCTAGGTCTGCCTATTCCGTGGCTACCGTCTATCTTTATTGCCCTGCACTTTGTTATACAGCTATCGACTTTCATGCGCATCACGTGTCCATACCAACGTAGCCTTCTCTCGAGTAAACAACATCTGATCCCTCTTATTTCTAATTTTTTCCTTAGTTCGTTTATGCTTTGCCGTTCACGTATATTACTATTACACATCCAGCGGAGCATGCAAGCTTCGTTCCTCTCTAGTCTGCGTATATCCTCTGCACACAATGCCCAGGTCTCACTGCCATGCAACATTGCTGTTCGTATGCAGGCATCATACAACCTGCCTTTCATTTTTAGGGAGAACCCTTTAGCGGCTAATAGTGGTATAAGCTCTCTGAACTTTTTCCATTCAGTTCTGACTCTAGCTACTGTACTTTCAGAGCACCCTCCCCCACTGCTGATTTTGTCACCCAGGTAACGGAAGCTGTCCACTATTTCTATAGAGCCCTCTGCGCAGTTGTAAGAGCTAGTATTTTGTGGGCACTTGCTGCTATTTATTGCACCAGAGCACCGGCCACATGTAAAATCTATGTTCTTAGTTAGCTTACCTGTGATCCCACTACATCTTTTATGCACCCATACTTTGCATTTGGGACATAAAATGGAGTTTCTACCTACGCCTTTCCTACACACTGAGCATGGCCATTTCCCGGAAGGGACCGCCACCTTATTTTCTTTCCTACAAACTAGAACTTTAGTCTTAGCCAGGTTAATTTTAAGGCCTTTTGATTCTAGGCCGTGCTTCCATGTTTGGAATTTCTTCTCTAGTTCAGCCATTGATTCAGCTATGAGTGTTAGGTCGTCTGCGTATAGGAGTTCCCATGGGCAGCCGGTCTTGAACTCCTCTGTTATAGCCTGAAGGGCAATAATAAATAGGTGGGGGCTGAGAACAGAGCCCTGATGGACGCCAACTTTTACGCTAAACTCTTCACTATATTCGTTGTTAATTCTAACCTTGCTGACTGTTTCTTTATACATGGCTTGTATAGCTCTCACAAGCCATTCGTCGACACCTAGTTTTCTAAGGGCCCACCAGATAATGGAACGGGGGACTCTGTCGAAGGCTTTCTCCAAGTCGACAAAAGCTAAGTAGAGGGGTTTACCTTTAGCTAGGTACTTCTCCTGTAGTTGTCGTACAATGAAAAGAGCGTCTGTGGTACTTTTGCCTGACACAAACCCGAACTGCATTTCATCTAGGTCAATTCTCTCTCTGATTAGTTGCGCTATTACTTTTTCCGTGACCTTCATGACCTGGTCGATTAATTTAATGCCTCTATAGTTACTATCTAGGGCATCTGCTTTACCCTTATAACAGTTAACGATGATGCTGCTATGCCAGTCCTTCGGAACAACCCCATTCTGTACGACTTGGTTAACTATCCGGGTGACCATGGTGTGTCCCACCGTGCCAGATGCCTTCAGCATCTCAGCAACTATTTCCGAAGGCCCAGCCGCCTTACCCGTCTTCATATCCTTGATTGCCTTACTTATTATACTACCCTCGACTAACACTGCTGGTCCCTCTATTGGGTCGATGTGGGGGAGACTGTCTTTCTCCCATTTATTCTCCTCATTTAGTAGCCTTTCATAGTGACACTTCCAAGCTACCTTCTTATCAGCGTCGGTGATGGCAAGTACGCCGTCATCATTAAGTACACACTTCTCCCCGACAATATCACGGTTTTCCTTGACACATTGCCTAGCAATCCTGAACACCTCACGTTTTTGGTCCTCGCGTTGTAGAACATGCTTGAACTTTCTTTCCTCTGCTTCTCTTCTTGCGAAGTACACTTGTCTCCTAGCTTCCCTCCTGGCCACTTGATAGTCTTCTCTACTTCCCCCATCCCGCCACACTTTCCAAGCCTGCTTTTTGGCCTTAATTGACCCCTCCACCTTACTGTTCCACCACCATGTTGCTCTCCTCCTGCCTACAGGCCTGCTCCAGCCACAGACTTCGTCTGCCGCCATCAGCAGGTTTGCTTTCAGAAATTCCCACTGTTCCTCTATATTGTCCGACTCTAAATGCTCTTCCTTACTGTCGAAAGCATCAAGTAATATGCTTTGAAATTTATTTCTGGCTGTGGGGTCCTTTAGCTTCCATATTTTTCTCCTGAGGATAGTCCTCTTCTGCTGTCAAGTACGTCTCGTCCTGACTATGAGGTCGTTAATTATCAGTCTATGTTGGGAGGTGCATTCTTCATGGGGGAGGGATTTAGTGTTTACAACAGACACTCTGTCACGTCTTCTGGTAAGGATATAATCTACCTGGCTTGTGTGTTCCCCGGATCTATAGGTGATCAGGTGATTGTCACGTTTTTTGAAGTTAGTGTTACAGATAGTTAGGTAATTTGCATCACAGAATTCCAGGATTCTGGAGCCTTCCTCATTTCTAGTACCAAACCCATAGCCTCCATGGATTTCGTCGTAGCCGTCACAATGTTGCCCAACGTGACCATTTAGGTCACCTGCAATAATTATATAGTCACTGTCGGTTATTTGGGAGGTAGTGAGCATCAGTGTCTCATAGAATCTGTCTTTTATAGTGCCGGGCAGTCCGGATTGGGGTGCGTACGCAGATATTACTGTCACCGTAGTTCTATCGAGGACAAGTCTTATTTTAATTATTCTGTTGTTCACTCTATTTACGTCTATTATCTTATCTGCCCACTTTTCTGCTACCATGATTCCTACTCCACCCAGCCCATCGTCGTTTCCCACCCAGAAAAGCTTATAACATCGTTTTTTACCCTCAATGAATCTAGCAGACCCACCCCTCCACCTGGTCTCTTGAATACAACAAACATCGACCTCCTTACGTTCAAGCATTTCTACAACCTCGTTAGCGCGACCCTTTAAGGTGCCTACATTTATGGTACCAACTCTGAAGTTTGGGATTGCGTTTTGAGGGTGGGGGCGGTGGGGAGCGGGGGGAGATGGGGTTATGTTAGCCGTCCGCGGTCGAAACAAAGAGGAGTGCTCGCATTCTCGTCCACGAGGTGAATTTGTCTTTATCTTTGGCATTGTCACTGAGCGTCCAGATTTTTCTCTCTCTTCCACTCTCCAGGATTCCGTAGTCCATCCATCCATCATATATCGAAAGGCAACCAGGTAAGCGATAGTATAGGCCTCTGGCTTATGATTGGTCCACGTAATAACAATGGTGGTGCGTGGGGGCGGGGGAGGGGTGGGGGGTAGCTAGCTAGAAGGTAAGGATTGAATGAGGTCCTCGTATTTAACAAGCGATTAACAAAAATACAAGATTTGTTCTGTTCAATACGACAAAAACTCTCGTATTTAACAAGTTATAACAAAAAATACAGATTTGTTTTAGGAATACGACCGCTACATTTAGGATTTGGCAAGATTGGAGGTTTGGACTGGATACGAAATGGAAGTGTGGAGATGATAGAAAAATGTGTACATTACGTATATGTACATATATATATATGTATATATATATATATATATATATATATATATACAAGTGCAATAATAACCACAACAAAGCCCAAATCCCAATAGCAGTTCAAAGATATATGGTAGATAGATACATAGGTGGAAGAAATTTTTTTTCCTATCTCTTCTAAATATGATTCTGCAATGCCCTGGTCATTTGGAAAGCCAAAAAATCAAGTCTATACACAAAATACAAAGAAAATTATAAGTTAAAAACAGAGGGTGTTTACATTTTTTGCTACCCCAAAAATAATGCAGTGTCAGGGGAAACAATTAAAAAATATTACTAGCGCACTAAAGATTAAAGACTACTGTACAAGGTAGACGTGGGCCCTGTAAGTTGTAGTAAAGCAACCCATCTAGGAGAGCAGACATGCCAAATAGAAACTAATACAGGGTGGAAAGGACTCTTGAGTCCAGTAAGACAATCTCTCTAGTGCTAGTAGCACAAATAATGCACACTGTAATGTGGTTGGTGATAGAAAGGGCATCCAGCCAGAAAAACACTGCCAAAATATGAACAGTATGACAAATATAACTTCCACAAATTGTGTATACATAGTTAACACTAGTCATGTTAGTGTTGTGCACAGTAGGGGGTGGCTAGAGTAGCCATGTGTAAGAACCCTTTGATTGTCATTAAGCAATTGCACAACCCTTTTCCTTTTGAGTTACATAAAAATTCTACCCAAGGAAATAGCAACTGGTAAGGTACAAAACTCAGGACTGCTGCCCTCAATGTTGGCACCCTGAAAGGTAAATCGGGCGAAATTGTGGAACTGCTGGCGAGGAGAGAAGTGGAGATTTGCTGTGTACAAGAGGTGAAATGGAGGGATGCCTCAGCAAAACAAGTGACAGTCAAACAGCATAGCTACAAGTTTTACTGGATAGGAAATAACGATGGGGTAGGAGGTGTAAACATCTTACTAGCTGAGAAATGGATAGATAAGGGAATAGAGGTAGTTAGAGTGACAGAAGTATCAAGCTTAGATTAACAGTAGGAAATAGAATGGTGACAATTACATCTACCTATGCCCCGTGGACAGGACTAAGTAAAGAACAAAAAGACAGGTTCTATGAAGAACTTTTACAGATGACTTCAGGTACTAATAAAGGCATTCTCATCATCCTGGCAGGCAACTTCAATGGACAAGTTGGACAGTACCAGGACAGATTCAGTGGAGTTCACAGTAGCTATGGTTATAACTCAAGAAATAAAGAGGGATTCAGACACCTGGAATTCTGAGATACAAATGAACTAACCATTTGATACCCAAATTTCAGGAAATCAGCTAATCACCTAATCTCATAAATCAGAGTGACCTGGTGGTGGAACATCTCAGTAGATGGAACCATCAAAGCCAAGAGATAGGCTTGGAAAGACTGGAAAAATGGAGGTAGAAGAGACCAGTATTAGGCAATGAAATTAGCAATGGAGGAGGGTGCTCTGAGAGCATAATAACTAGAATAAGGATAGGAGGAGAAAAGTTTAGAGAGCTACTCTCTGTGTTGACCACAAAAGGTTTCTCCCTACATACAAAAGGACAACTGCTTGACAACTGTGTATGAAGTGCAATGATGCATGGTAGTGAAACATGGGCTGTGACTGCAAAAGACATGCATAGACTGAAGAGAAATGAAGAAACTGTGCTCTATTGGATGTGCAACATGTGAGAGAGAAGCAGAGCTTAGATGAGTTGAAGGAGAAGTTGGGTTTAAGAGGAATCCGAAATGATGTGCAGGAGAGAAGACTGTGTTGGTTTGGAGATGTGATGTGCATGGACAATGATCATTGGGTGAAGAAGTGCCAGGTAATGCCAGTGAAAGGAAGTTGCAGTAGAGGTAAACCAAGAAAGACCTGGGCAGAGGTTGTGAGAGCTGGCCTCAAATCACTGAGACTCACAGAGGTGATGACAAAGGATCGCGACATATGGAGAGAGGCTTTGCTGAGAAGGACCCATCCAAAAGCGTGGAAAAGTGGACGTAAAAATGACGATGATGATGATGATGATGTGTGTGCATGCATATATATATATCTGCCATCATCCACTTTTCTAAAAAACAAATCATACACAAAACGCCAGCACCAACAGTTTTGCAAGAGATGTCAACATGAATGGACCTGTTATTTTTATCTAAAGACATTTCTTTCCAATTCCAACCCGCCCGTCTCCTCAATCTATTTTATTTCTCATTCTTTCTTCTGATGAAGGACTAGCGTCCGAAACGTTAAGACACTCTTCCTGCTATATCAAGCGTTAACCTAATATATACCTTCCATATACTGTACCGATTGTGTTGTTATTTCTGTTTACCTTTTACATACATATATATTTATATGTGTGTGTGTGTGTTTCTTTGTTCATGTATATGTTTACATTTACTGTTTTTGACCTATAACTTAGAAGTTCAACAAAAAGATTGATAAATACCAGGCTTGAAAAAGATGATCAACTAAATCCATTCAAGGTTGTGTCCCACTTTGGCTACAGTCAACTGGCTGAAACCAGCAATAAAATAACAGAATATCTACTGTCTGTTTGACACACACCCACATGCACACATATAGACATTGTGATATTCATGTTAAAGGCTGTATACTACAAAGAAGACTCATATATCTTACAATCGATAAATCCCATTAGTGAGCCTATACAAAACTCTACTTTGATGTAGTTTCAAATAATAGTATGTAGTGAGATCAATACAGTTAATAAAAATGCCTCTCAGCAGTACTGCAGCATGGCCACAGTTAAATGACTGAAACTAGAAAAAGAATAAACAATAGAAAATTTATCATTTTGTCTGTTGTGTCATAATTTATATATAGCCACCATGATGATTGTCCAATTCTAGGTTCAATCCCACAGAGTCGCACCTTGGGTAAGTGTCTGCTTTGTATGAATTTGGAAGTTGTGTATCTATCTATATGAAAGAGACGGATCCCCGATGGCTGAACCCTTACCGTTTCAACAGCTAGTTCCAAGTGTGTTTTTGTTTTTGACTCAGAGACGATCGGCAAACCAAAATAACAACTGACTACCATGATCGTCTCTTGAGTCAAAAACAAAAACATACTTTTTTTCTTCTCTGTTTTTTCTTTACTTTTTCCCTTAAAGCTTCTTGGAATGTGTTTACCATCATTCCTTTGGTATACAACTATTATGCAATATACATCTGAAGATGTCACCAATTCCTCGGAGGACTAACAACACACCCAGGAGCTGGACATATCGATGAATTGACAGTGGAACACATTTCAACAACATGTTTACCTGTTTTTTCTACATTAATTCGTACTGCCTGATGAGGTCACAGCCAATAATAGCTGTCACTGAAATATATATAGCAGAGAATTTATAATAAATGAAGCCAAATTTAGCATGTTTGACTTACTTATTTTATATATATATGTGTGTGTGTGTAAGTATGCATACGTACACACATATATACACACACAGACACACATCATCATCGTTTAACATCCATCTTCCACGCTAGCATGGGTTAGACGGCTTTGTTCCATTTGATGTCTCGCTCTATATATATATATATATATATATATATACACACACACACACACATATATACACACACACACACACACATATATAGATATGCATATGTAGTATGGGTTATATCAAGCATTAATAATTGTTTCTACGTTTTTGGCACAAGGCCAGCAATTACCCAGTGCATTACTGGTACTTTATTTTATCGACCCCGTAAGGATGAAAGACAAAGTTAACCTCGGCGGGATTTTAACTCAGATTGGCAAGGGCCGTAACTCTATGCGTCAAAGCATGGCGTCCGACTCTCTACCGATACTGCCAATCTATCGCCTATCAAGCATTAATAATAATATTCAATAATATTGTTTGTAAACAAATGGCTCAATTAAAGGTGTGCCGTGCCGATGACCAATTGTCATCCATTTGTTCAACACTGGCATCGAGGAACAACCAACATGTTTCTGGGTCATTACCCTTCATCAGGACTGTTTACCTCTCTGTCAATCAGTTAAACAGTTGAAAATATATAGTATTTTCTTAAGTATACATCGGCTGAGTAGCCTCATTTGCATACCAAGCAAGTTACAACTTGCCTTGCCAAATATTATTATTAATGTTCGATGGATTGGCGGTGGATTGGCAGTATCGGTAGAGGATCGGACGCCATGCTTTACAGCATAGAGTTATGGCCCTTGCCATTCTCAGTTCAAATCCCACCAAGGTTAACTTTGCCTTTCATCCTTACGAGGTCGATAAAATAAAGTACCAGTAATACACTGGGTAATTGCTGGCCTTGTGCCAAAAGTAGAAACAATTATTAATGTTCGATATAATCCATACGTACATATGTATATATATATATATATGTGTGTGCATGTATATATATACATATATATATGTGTGTGTGTGTGTAAGTATGTATACTTACATTTATGAATCAGCTGTGCTAGGGCAAAAAATATAATTCTAATTTTATTTATATCATCATCATCATCATCGTTTAACGTCCATGTTCCACGCTTGCATGGGTTTGGACGGGAATTTTCCCACTTGAGGCAAGATTGGTTGTCTTGCTCGTATAGGACTGTCTGCCCTTCCTAACACCAACCACGTTTACAGTGTGGACTGGGAGGTTTTTACCGTGTTACCTACTCGGCCACATTACAGCGTGGACTGTGTATTTTTTTAGTCGTGACACCTACACGACCTCATTTATTTCGGACTGGATGCTGTGGTACCAATATAAATTTAGATTGAAAGGGGTGGTGTGGATGGGGTGGTGTGGATGGGGGGGGGGGGGGGGGTATTTTTGTTAAGAGGTGCCTACTGACTGTAGGTTTCGCTTTGTACTTAGGCAAGGCGGGTCTTCTGTATTACTGTGTAGCGCCAAAGATCTCGGTCCAGTGACATTGTCTTGGAGAGGTGTAAGTGTGTGAGGTCGGAATTTATCAAGTCATTCCAGGTTTTTCTGGGTCTGCCTACTCCGTGGCTTCTCATGGAAGCTGAAGCTGCAGTCAACCAGTTGAATTATTTGAGGTAGTCACAAAACATTCAATGATCCAAGAAATGAATTAATTCTTCCATCAAAATGAACACGAAGGAAACACCATGAATAATATATAGACCAGGTGTATGCAGCTATAATATATAACAACAACAAATACCAAGAGGGAAAAAAATTTCTCACCTGGCCCGTCACAGTTTCTGATGCAACTTGTGTTGTACATTCACAAGTCGCAAGTGTATCTTCATCAGCATTCATTCAGTTTATACCCAACTTCAATTTGACCACTAAGATACTGTCAGGCACTGTATTACAGTAGTAGTCCAGCACTGTAGTATCATAAGCGGTAGACTACTTGGCTACATTGAAGCAGAAATTTTTGGTGCGAACAAACCGAAAAGATATTCATTCAACCTCAAATTAAGCTTTCAAACTAGTTTTCATAAAAAAATTAATTATTTACAAGGGGAATAATATTGCAGTATCAGTAGAGGGTCGGACATGCTTTCCAGCATAGTTACCTCCCTTGCCGTTCTGAGTTCAAATCCCGCCAAGGTTAACTTTGCCTTTCATCCTTGTGGGGTCGATAAAATAAAGTACCAGTAATGTACTGGGTAATTGCTGGCCTTGTACCAAAAGTAGAAACAATTATTTCAAGTATCATCAAAACTGAAGCTGCAATAAGGCAACACGAGTCGAAATATATGACCTCAAATATTTCAACTGGTGTTGCCTTACTGCAGCTTCAGTTGGTCTCAGTATCGGTAAAGGGTCAGACGACATGCTTTGCAGCATGGAGTTATGGCCCTTTACAGTCTGAGTTCAAATGCTGTCGAGGTTAACTTTGCCTTTCATCCTTACGGGGTCGATAAAATAAAGCACCAGTAATGCACTGGGATAATTGCTGGCCTTGTGCCAAAAGTAGAAACAGTTATTATACATATACATCATAATAGACTACCAAATCGCATTTGGAAAGATATACATGAAGTGAGTGCTTGAACCTAATTGCAACATCATTCACTGACTTGAGTATTACATACACAACCCTAGTTAGTCAACATCTTATAATGAAAGAATATGTACAGACACATATGTATATACAGGGTGCCTCCGAAAATACATACATACTTTGATTACCTGTACAGACAATATTTATTAGAATGCTGTTGAAGTGTGTGTATACATATTTTGGGGACAACCTGTGTCAGCCACCTCATTGTTTCCCTCACCTGACCCTCTAGCAGTCCTTTTCTCACTTACACTCGCTGGGATCAGACGGGTTTTTTCATTCGTCCACACACTTTAGAACTTACGTTCAACACCGTTGTGGACTTGGATTTTCTTTCTTGAAGTTGCTCGCACATTCTCCGCTTTGTTGTTTTTCTCTTTTGTTCCCTTTTCTTTTCTATTTTCCTTCCCTCTCTCCTCGGTTTTCCCAATAACTTACCTAGTTATTGAACACTCTGGGGGTAGATATATTGTCTTTAAAGCGTTGAAATATGCGAGACCCCCAGTAGACAACTGATGAGGAAAACTCCCTGCCCGCTGTTTTTGCTTTCTTCTTAATTTTAAGCCTATCTTAACTAGCCTACCTTAACTACACAGCCTTCCTATTTCCTATTCTCCATTTATGTTATATATGTATATATTTAATATAGAAATGGCTTCTACAGGACTAGAACTGTTTCATTCAAAGGAAATCATCAGTAAAGCCCTAATAATTTCCTTTGAATGAAATAGTTCTAGTGCTGTAGAAGCCATTTCTATATTAAATATTTATACTCTGCTATGTATTGAGTACCTTACCTACTATGGTTACCCCTGATTGAACCCGGGATACACGCACACACATATATATATAGACAATATGCCTCCACACCCCCACCGCAAGGTGGTCGTGGAGGTGCCACGGCAAAAAAACACCCAGCCCACACTGTAAAGTGGACGTGTAGGCGCCACGAAAAAGCACCCAGCACTCACTGTAAATGAGGTTGGTGTTAGGAAGGGCATCCAGCTGTAGAAACCAAACCAGATCAGTTCCTGCATGAGCAAGGCATGGTCAGCCGACCAGACACTGCCCACAACAGGACAACCCGTCTAACCCATGCTAGCATGGAAGAACGGACATAAAACGGTGATGATGATATATATACTGTAAATCGGACGTGACATGGCAAAAAGCACACACTGTAAATGTGGTTGGCATTAGGAAGGGCATTCAGCCATAGAAGACCAGCCAGAAACACCCCTATTTGAGCGAGACACGGTCACCTGACACAACTTGCCTTAAAATAGGACCTGTCTAACCCATGCTAGTGTGGAAGATGGACGTTAATCGATGACGATGATGATATATATATATATACATATGTGTGTGTGCGTGCGTGAGTCACCGTAAGCATATCAATATCGACATCATCATCATCATCATCATCATCATCTTATATATATTTTCCATGTTTGCAAGATTTAGACAGGTTGCCATGTTCTGAGACTAGATAGGTCAGATGACTGTGTCTAGCTTATATGTCCCATTCTGACATAGTTTATATGGCTGAACGCCCTGCCTAATGGCAACCACTTCTCGGCATTTACAAGTTGCTTATTTTGTGGCACTGCTACTACCACCTGATAAGGTAGATTGGGTGCTTTTCATCATGGTATCAATACTACTATTTTACAGAATGGCCTGGCTGAATATTTAATAGCATGAGTACCAGCATAAATGTTTATAAATAACTATGGGGGCAATAGTGAATACCAACTCCATGTAAATTTAAATATATACTTAAATTCCTAAGATGTTAGAGTCCTGACATTCCATTCCTAGTTTTTCGTATTTTTTATCTGCACATTGTAACTAATGTAACATTCAGACTATCAGTCCTTTGAGACATATGATAATAGTAGTAGGAAGGAAGGGAACTGACAAATTTAAGGTCAGAGAATAGTTAAAAAACAAATACAAAACAAAAACAAGCAGTAATGTTTAATTATGTCCATAAACAATATGACCTGCAGCTTAGAAGTTCAATGACACTGAGTTTGATACAATAAATAGAACACCATACTTTAAAAATATAAAGTATAGGTTGGCATCAGAAAGGGCATCTTGTAGAAATACTCTTTTTCAGTTTACATATGCATCTTCATATTAACACCATTTGAGGCAAGTGGTAACATTTGCTTATGTCCTGTAGCTAACTGGTTTGATAAAGATGAGTAGTATATGCTACACTTGAAAACAAAAGTATAAGTTGGTATTAGGAAAACTGCCTCAAAATGTCTTGTCCAACCCATATCAGCATGGATGAGGAAATGTAAAAACGATGATGATGATGGTGATAATGATGATATATTTTAGGCTGTAAGGATAATGAAATCAATAATAGCAAAACTAGATGCTTCACTGCATTTAACTCAGTGTATCTTCTCAGTTTAAATCTCACTAAAAACAACTGTGTCTATCATTCTTCAAATGTTAATAAAATAAGTAGTATTCATCATTTTGCAGTAGAATTCATCATTTTGCAGTTTTCTTTCATTAGACTGTGGCCATGCTGAGCTATTACCTAGATTTAGTCAATCATATTGATCCCAGTACTATTTTTTTAGCCTGGTAACCATATATATTTATAGATATTAGGGTTTATGCTCTGAAATAGCAATGTATACATGAATGTATGTATAGTATATTTGGCAATATACTATATGTTTAATTAAAAACATTTAGAAGACCATACGCTATCAGTCTGAAAGTAGTGACTATATCACTTACTTCTTTTCGGTGAAAGAAGGGAGAGAAGCTGACAGTCTGTTTCACGCTGGTTAGCGTTCATCAGAGCTACATACTCCCCTGCTTTCGCCAAAAATTATAGAAACTGGATTCTTATAGAATTCCAGTAATAATCAGGAGCTGATTATGCAGTGCAGTTGCCGGTCCAGCAAAAATTAGGTATTAGGATTTCTGCTCTGAAATAGCGATGTATACATGAATGTAGGATGTATACATGAAAAGGATTGGGAAAAGGAGGCGCTAAGCGTCACAGGAAGGTGTTGAGAGATAACATCCAGGGTATTACCAAGCCCGCTATCCGTCGTATGGCTCGTCGTGGTGGTGTCAAACGTATTTCTGGTTTGATCTATGAAGAGACCCGTGGTGTATTGAAGGTATTCTTGGAGAATGTTATCCGTGATGACGTCACCTACACCGAGCATGCTAAGAGGAAGACTGTCACTTCTATGGATGTCGTCTATGCTCTGAAGAGACAGGGTAGAACTCTGAATGGTTTTGGAGGTTAAATTCTTCATTTTCTTCACTTAAACACAGAAATAGAGAATTGGATTCACAATCTTGAGGTTGTGAGTTTGATTCCTGGACCGGGTGATGCGTTATATCCTTGAGCAAGACACTTTATTTCACGTTGCTCCTTCTACCTGGAGTTGCGACTGATAGATAGTATTAGCAACTGGAAAAACCAACGAAAACATTGTTTCCTCGGTCCGATTTGACGAAAGTCGATCGATCCTTTTTATACATGAATGAATGTATAGTATATTTGGCAATATACCGTATGTTTAATTAAAACATTTAGAAGACCATACGCTATCAGTTTTAAAGTAGTGACTACGTCACTTATTTCTTTTCGGCGAAAGAAGGGAGAGAAGCTGACCGTCTGTTTCACGCTGGTTGGCATTCATCAGAGCTACGTACTCCCCTGCTTTCGCCAAAAATTATAGAAGCTGGATTCTTATAGAATTCCGGTAATAACACCTCATTACTGATACACCTACACTGTCTAACCCATACATACAAGCATGGAAAGCTGGACACACTCCACCAATGCTGTTGCCACAACAAAAAAAACACTAATTCCATCTTGTCTGGTGCCACAATAATAAAAGCACCCAGTCCACCCTGTAAGGTGGTGGTGACACAAGAAGAAACATGTACCCAGTCCAAGTGACTAGTAGAATAAAGTAAAAAAAATAAAACAAAACAACAGTTTACATTTTTACTTTCATGATATTTCTCACCTAGGGCCCCCTTCACAACATTTTAGTGAATTTAGGAATGATGAGAACAAAGTAGTATAGTTTATATGAAGTACTGTGAAATATGAGGTTAAGATTGTTTGGGTGAAGCCAGTACAATACAGGAGTAAGAAAAACCTAAACCCAAAATATCATGAAATATTTGTGTAAGCAAAGATTCCCCAACTTTTCATTACCAATGACCCCTTTTAATTAAATGGATTTTTCCATGGATCCCTTTCTACAATTACTTCCCTCCTAGATTGTTATACAACAAGAATAACAATAAAAAAAGAGAAATATTTATACTTAAAGAAGAATGGATACTCAATAACATGTGTGTATTATGTTTTACCTAAGTACTTGAAATTTTAAAGTTAGCTTCCGGACCCCCAATTCTACCTATATGGATCCCAGATTGGAAACTACTGGTGTAAACTATCATCTTGTTTTGTTTTTCTTACTTTAATCTAGTTTTCACAAATGCATCTTGGGAAGGTGACATCTACCATAGCCATGGGCTGACCTCTGCCTTGTGAGACAAATTGAGCAAACAGAAACTGTTTGGAAACCCATTGGATGGACTGTACCTGTAATTCAAAGGGCCAGCCTTGTCACAAAATATGTCACACTGAAGCTCCTACAGAATAACATTAAATGTACACATGTCTGTGGAATACTCAGCCACAGATACTCAAAGAAAAAATGGACTGTACCTATAATTCAAAGGATCAGCCTTCTCACACACTGTGTCACACTGAATCTTCCTGAGAATTACATTAAGTGCATACATGCCTGTGGTATGCTCAGCAATTTACCCGTTAATTTCATGGGCAGGCTTTTCCACTAATAAAACAACTGGAACACTCATCATCTGAACTGATAGACGTCCACCGCCACCACCATCATCATTATCATTTCTAATTTGCATTGTACTAGCTTTCTCCAGACAATCCTATTTATGATAAATGAAAACCTGGAAAGTCAAAATCAATTATGTACTTACATGGGCAGTGAATTTCCGCTGCCCTCGGTAGACCTTGCCATACGATCCTTCACCAATTAATCCCAGAATGTGGTAGTTGTCCATTGATGTTACTGAAAAATAAGAATCAATGTGGAGAGAATCAAGACAACATTGAATCTGGTTATCATCATTGCTATAATAAAAGAGTTATGTGTTTAAACTTGTAGCTCTGTTTATTGATCACTAAGTCCATGTAATTTAATCCTTACATGTTCCAACCTGGATAGAACTGGATTAGCTAGTCAGTGGTTTATTGCATCTATATTCTCAATACAGAAGAAGCTGTGTTGTTAAGATTAACTGAATTACATTTTACTCTTTTACTTATTCCAGCCCTTAGTTTGTGGCCATGTTGGAGCAGACTTTGTTGCTGCACTTTGTATAGCTGTCCTTCCTTTGTTGGCCATTGATGAATAAAGGAGTTTAAGATCACCAAACTCATACGTGTTTCTTGTTGTGCTCTAGGCTCATCTTTGATCTTAGATAGCAAAATATCTACATGCTTCTTTGAAAACCTCTATATTGCAGTATCTGGTCGGCATTTTGGTGCTAGCCCTTCCAGGATATTATATATATATATATATATATATATTATATAAATTGGAACTGGTCGGACGTTGTATATTTAAGTAAGTAGGTGTAGTCGGATAAACGTCGAAACGGCTTGGTAGAATGCAGCGAAAATTTACACAGTTATGCAGAATGACCCGAAGAGGCGTTGGGTCGACTTTTAGGGTACAAGCTTCCATGGTTACGGAGAAAATCGATGAAACAGGAATTTCCCATTCAAATTGAACTGAGAGTAATCTGTGAACACAGAAGTCAATATTTCGAGAAATGTTTCAACCGAACGAAAACAGGAAGACGATATTTTGGTTCGTGAAGACGTTCCCTGGCAATGAACGGGAAAAAAAGCGAGGATAATACGTCGTTATGTGGAGCGAGAAGAACAATTTCATGCAAAGACAAGACCAAGTTTATGGTATAAATGGAGTCGTTAGACTAATATTCTATTTAAAATAACAGAATGATTTCCAGCCCCGGAGTTTAAGAATGATGTAAATAAAATTGAAAACGAAAATGACAGGTTATTAAAATAGTAAAAGTAAATAGTGAAGATTTAGGCCAGTACATACGTATGCCCCGACGGACATACACATACATACGCACACACAAATAGATACCCCCCCCCCCCCCCACACACACACACGAGTGCGCGCGTGTATAAACCTTATGCATTTCTACAGTATTTTCACCAAACTTAAGACATAGGTTACTTATGTACTCCGGATGGTCACTGGCACTTTCATTTTTACAGATATTGATTATAGGGCCTCCCGGCAGATAACCCCCTTTAACCACTTCCTTGGAGTCGACTGAAGAACTGCAGTGCAATGCAACAAAACGTCATAACTTCTGGAGTTCGCAACCGATTTTCACAAAACTTGACACATGGGCTACGTTTGTCCTACAGATGAATGTGAACTCTCAGAATTGGCACATATTGAGTAGGGGACCTCTGGGGGCAGTAACCCTCTTTTGGAAAAAGACGATGATTTTGTAAAAGTATAGTTTTCGAAGTAGCACTGAAGTATTGACATAAATGGTATACACAACTGCTATTTAATACCCGAACAACGCCGGGTACCTCTGCTAGTATATATATATATATTCGTAGGAAAATGGAAAAACTCAGCATAAGGAAGCTGTTAAAACTGGCAAAATGGCATTGGGTAAAACATTACCTCGAAGGATAGAAATCAATGGCTAGAAGTGACCTGGCTCAAAGAATTGATAGAAAGGAAGGAATAGAATGGATGAGAGGAGATCACAAACATTTAAATACACTCATCAGCTTTCAGACCACCTGCAGTTTCAACGATTTCACTGAAAGGACTGCAAAGGATAGACGGCTCATAACAACGGAAAAACAAACATCTCCATTGGTATAACGTTTGTGTTGGGACAGGGCAGAGAGAGAGAGGAAAATAAAGTGTGTCCACTCGACTTCATGTTGTCGCAAGAAAGGAAGAATAATGGCACTGTAAGCAGAAGTAGCCTGTAGAAGGGAGAGGGAAAGAAAGAAAGGAAGCAGTTCCCTCTCACTGAAGCATGGCATAGAATCAAAAGGTCTTAAAGTTAACTTGTCAAACCCTAAAGTTCTAGTATGTAGAAAGGAAAATAAGGCCCAGATTTCCTCTAGGAAATGACCTTGCTCAGACAGAGAAAATGCAAGCTATGGTTACAAAAAAGATATAGTGGGATCAAAGGCAGGCTATCAAAGAACGTAGGTTTTATATGCAGCTGATGCACAGGTACAGTAAGTAGCAAGTGCCCACAGTATACTAGCTCCTTCAAATGCCTTGATGGTTCTATAGAAATAGTTGACAGTTTCCGTTACCTGGGTGATGAAATAAGCAGTGGCGGAGGGTGTTCCAAAAGTAAAGTAGCCCAAGTAAGAACAGGATGGAGAAAGTTCAGGGAGCCACTATGTTAGCTACAAAATGTGGTCCCTTAAAATAAAGGGCAGATTGTACAAGGCTTGTACAAACAGTAATGTTACATGGTAGTGAGACCTAGGCAATGTGTGCAGAGGACCTGTGAAGATTGGAAAGATATGAAGCATGCATGCACCGATGGATGTATAATAATGTACACGAATGGCAAAGCTTAAATGAACTGAGAGAGAAATTGGGTATAAGAGGTATCAGATACCATATACTAGAGAGGAGATTGCATTGGTATGGTCATGTGATGCGTACAAAGGATGACAGTTGTATAAAAAGGTGCAGGGTGATCAAAGTTGATGGAAGCTATGGAGTAGGAAGACCCAGGAATACCTGGGATTAGGTGATAAAAGCTGACCTTGCATAATTGCCCCCTCACAGGCGATGACACAGGATCGAGATCTTTGGCGTTATGCACTAATATAGTTATGTTTGTATCAAAAGAAAAACACCCATCCCACACTGTAAAGTGGTTGTGTAGGTGTGTCACAACAAAAGCATCCAGCCCATACTGTAAAGTGGATATGTAGGAGTCACGACAAAAAGCAGCCAGCACACACTGTAAATGTGGTTGGCATTAAGAAGGGCATCCAGCCAGAAATAGTTCTATATGATTGCAAAGCCATGAGTGCCGTTGACTATGTAATTGCTAAGCCATGAGTGCCGTCTTAACTGGGGCGTGACGTTATAGCTATGTATCTATCTGCATTATGACATTATGAAAACATTGACTTCACTATCTGTGTGTGTGTGTGTATATATGTATATACAGTGTGTGTATATATATATATAGTGAGTATATATATATATATATATATATATATAGTGTTAGTCGAACCAAAGAGGGCTCGATAAGGATAAATATATATCAAATATATAAGAACCCTAGAGCAAATATTGTTCTCATTGCTGACGTATTATCTTCGCTTTTTTCCGTTCATTGCCAGGGAATGTCTTCACGAACCAAAGTATCATCTTCCTGTTTTCCTTCGGTTGCAACGTTTTTATGTTTTCATAATGTCGTAATGCAGACAGCCAGATGTACAGACGGATATTATAAGGGTGCGACGTTATAGCTATGTATCTATCTAAAAAGACAGACTAAGAAAGAGAGAGATCGCTAACAGGCACCTAATGCGGTCCCTAGGGCATTGAAAATTTGAAATATTTTTTGCTCAAAACATTCACACGACCATAAGTATTATATGTGTAAAGTTTGAAAAAAATCGGTTGGGTGGTTCTCGAGTTTTAGGGAGACAGACAAACAGACATTCTCTGTTTTAGATATTTAGATATATATATACACACATATATGAATATATACATATATATATATAAAGGAATGAAGTTTGTATGCTCCAATGGATGTGTAATAGTTACATATGTGAAAGGCAAAGCATAAATGTACTGAGAGAGAAACTAGGCATAAGAAGAATCAGATGAAGGACGAGGTGATAAAAGCTGACCTTGCCAAATTGCACCTCACAAAGGCGATGACACAGGACAGATCTCTAGCGTTACACTGTAATACAGAAGGCTCGACTTCCCACAGGTACAGGCTGAAGCTGAAGCATATGTATAATATGCACCACCCCATCTCACCCTACCCACTACCATACATCTCCCATGAGGACAAGTTGAAGTATACATCCAGTAAAGCCTCTAACCCACACTGTAAAGTGGTCGGGATAGCGACACGACAAAAAGTGTCCAGCCCACAATGTAAATTGGTTCTGCATGAGCATGACATGGTTACCTGATTTGGTATTGTTTACAACAGGAAAACTCGTCTAACCCATGCCAGCGTGGAAAAATGGACATTAAGCAGTGATGATTATTAACAAGAATAAAGATTTTTTTGCCAATTTTTTTCAGATCATCAGTGAGAGGATTAATTAAACTATATGAACTTACACCTGGAATACAAATCTGGGACTGATGAAGTGCACATGGTTTTAAGAACAAATCACTATGTCCAAGTATTGTCCCGGTGACGTGAAAGGTATATTGATAGCTAGAAATAACAGCCCAAACCTTTCAAAAATATAAAGTTCTAAGAAAAAATATTTAGGAGTATTTTTATATGACTAACAAGAATAAAGATATCATATCTGGAAAAATTTCAGACAAGTGCCATATCACCTGCAAGGGAAGCTCTAAGAAAGATTCTAAGGTATAAATCCGAGCATTTATTATAAAATTTAAAAAATCAATTGATATATGCATAAATATATCAAACATCAAGAGGAGATAATTTGCAAAGGATATAAGAAAGTATAATTACAAAAGGTGGCATATTTAAATTTAACAAAAATATAAATACCTGACATTCAATAATTATTTATATCCTCTTATACATATTCTATTATTGCTTAAGAATATGTTTCATCAAATAAATGGCGAAGTTCAATAGCCAATATTTTTGGATCATCAGCGAGAGGAAAAATCAAACACACACGCACATATATATATATATATATATATATATATATATAAAAACAAAATTTGTTTTCGTTCTTAACGTGGTGGATACCTAAGTGTATTCATGAGTGAATAACAATAATATAACTGTTTCTACTTTTGGCACAAGGCCAGTAATTACACAATACATTACTGGTACTTTATTTTATCCGTAAGGATGAAAGGCAAAGTTAACCTCGGTGGAATTTGAACTCAGCTGGTAACTATGCTGGAAAGCATGTCCGGCCCTCTACTGATACTGCCAAATAATATCATTTTATCAATATTCAGTTTGTTTACAAGTAAACAGCCTCATAAAACACCACGTGGTAGATGAACAACTACATCCTTTTGTTCCAGCGATAGCTGAGAGAAAGCAATCGATAATTGTTTCAGAGTATTTTGCTCCTTGTCAAGATTGTGTATTCACCTGTCTGCCACTTTAATGGAACTGCTGAGGATACATAGTATTCTCAAATGTATACATTGGCTGATTAGCCTCATTTGCATACCGAGCAATTTTATGGCTGGCTTTGCCGAAAACTAAAAACAAAATTTGCTGTTGCACTTAACATGGTGGAACTGCTGAGAATACATAGTATTCTCAAATGTATACATCGGTTGATTAGGATGAAGTTGTTCATCTACCGTGTGGTGTTTTATGAGGCAGTATACTTGTTTGGCAGTATTGGTAGAGCATCAGACACCATGCTTTGCAGCATAGAGTTACGGCCCTTTATGTTCTGAGTTCAAATCCCGCCAAGGTTAACTTTGGCTTTCATCCTTACAGGATCAATAAAATACAGCACCAGTAATGCACTGGGATAACTGTTGGCCTTATGCCAAAAGTAGAATCATGAATACACTTCAGTATCCACCATGTTAAGAATGAAAATAAATTTTGTTTTAGCAAAATAGCCAGCAAAATATACAACAATAATTCTAACTAAAGAAACAACAACAACAACAACAACAATCATAACACCGACCAGCTAATATATGATCTGTTTTTAAAAATAGGTTATTTTGTTGACAAACATATAAAATTTATATTTGTGTGACTGCACTAAACTTTGGTTGGGAGGGTTAAAAGATTTTGGGTGGCATGAATTGCTGGTAGCGTTTGCAATTAAGCCAGCTAAGTCTTCTGACCGCCTAACCACAAAAAGGGTGAAGACCATGCAAACACGCACACACACCTCAATAAATCAAAATGTTTAACACATTCTATCTTTCCTTGACAATTCTTCAACTTGTTCTAATTCTTCTGGCATCAATACAATACATTTTTTCTTACCCATCTCCACATAAGTAATGTAACACACAGACACACACAGACACACACACACATACAAACGTACATACACTTGCATGGTCACACACACAACCACTCCTTGAAATTATATACAAAAATATATGTATAAAAATATATAATTTAAAATTCAGTAAGACCAAGGATTAATATTATTGTTGTTTATTCATCTATGAATGTTTCAATACAGCCAGAATTATTCACCAATTGTGGAGAAAAACCAAACATTTTCAGTTAATTAACGGTATCAATAATATTTCAAATGCTCAAAATGTACAGAGAATATTTTAGAATGTTTCTTTTAAATCCCGATTAGGATAGAATAGGTAAATATCTATAGATACTTTCTAGGAATTGTTTTTATTACAATAATTGTTTCTACTTTAGGCACAAGGCCAGCAATTACCCAGTACATTACTGGTACTTTATTTTATCGACCCAGTAAGGATGAAAGGCAAAGTCAACCTCGGCGGGATTTGAACTCAGATCGTAAAGGGACGTAACTATGCTGGAAAGCATGGCGGCCGACCCTCTACCGATACCGCCAATCCACCGTACAATAATAATTCATTTGTAGTTTGAGAATCTAAAATATGTAATATTATAAATATTATATCTTTTAGATATTTACGATATAATAATATCTATATGCGCTGTCTGTGATGTATATATCATCATTATTTTACGTCCACTTTTCCCTGCTTGCAAGGGTGGGATGGGTCTTCTTCAGCACAGCATCTCTCCATTTGTCATGGTCCTTTGTCATCTCCTCTGTAAACTTCAGCGATCTGAGGTCTTCCTTCCACTGGGATTTCTTGGCACTTCTTCACCTAGCGGTCATCATCCAAGCGGATCATATGGTCATACCAACACAGTCTTCTCTCCTGCACAATATATTTTTATTACAGTAATTATTCTTTTATAATTTGAGAATCTAAAGTATGAATTATACTATAAACATTAGTATATCTTATGGATATTTACAATATAAAGATGGAAAATAAGCATTGAAATGTTATTTCACAACAATGCTTAATATACCCAATTGACAACTACAATGTGTTTTTACATATGTATGAATAACAAACATAACCTTTTATTTTACATGTCCAGTAACTACGTTCACAAGCACATGCTCTTGCTTTCTACTTATGTACTATGAATCTTATGTAATTCTTGTTTTGCTTTTTGATATTAAACCAATTATTGTTTTTTGTATTTCCTGAAGAGATATGTCTTGGAGTAAAGCACCTATGGAGTTAATTAACTGAGAATGTTTGGTTTTTCTCCACAATTGGTGAATATTTCTGGCTGTATTGAAACATTCATAGATGAATAAACAATAATATTAATCCTTGGTCTTACTGAATTTTGAATTATAAATGTTCTGCTACTATAACTATTTGCTCCTGAAGAATGAAGGGTAAAAGACGGCATTGGGCTTAACTTATTTTACCAATGAAAATATTGTTGTTGTTGTGGTGGTGGTCGTGGTGGTTGTTAATGTTGTTATTGTGGCTGTCACAATCACCTCGCTCACCCATTCTTCAAAAACAATGCAAGAATATTTGAAGAAGGAATTGCCCATGTTTGTCCCTAAAGATATTTGGCCATCTAGCTCACCAGATGTGAATCTGTGTGATTTTTGGCAATGTGGTGCAGTTGAAGCAATATCCAATGCAACTTCTCACAACTGTGTGTCTTCACTGAAGGTGTTGATCAAGTGAGTATTTGGTAAAATGAAAAAGGAAGAAATAGTTAAGGCATGAGAATCATTTTGTAAACAGATTGAACTGGTAAAGAAAGCAAATGGCAGTTACATTGAACTGAAATAAGTGCTAAACAGTACACAATAAAGTGGCATAAACATAGAACTTGCAGTGTTTGATTTTTCAGAGTTATACCAATTATAATAAAGATATTCAAATGGTCCCAATTTATCTGTTGCACCCTATATCATCATCATCATCGTTTAACGTCCATATTCCACGCTTGCATGAGTCTGGACGGGAGTTTTCCCACTTGAGGCAAGAGTGGTTGTCTTGCTCGCATAGGACTGTCTGGCGGGTTTTCTATGGCTGGATGCCCTTCCTAACGCCAACCACATTTACAGTGTGGAACTGGGAGGTTTTTACCGTGTTACCTACACGGCCACATTACAGCGTGGACTGTGTGTTTTTTTTGTCGTGACACCTACACGACCTCATTTATTTCGGGCTGGATGTTGTGACACCAACATAACTTTACATTGAAAGGGGTGGTGTGGATGGGGTGTGGGTAGTGGGACGGGGGTGTATTTTGTTAGAGGTGCCTACTGACTGTAGTAGGTTTCACTTTGTACTTAGGTAAGGCGGGTCTTCTCTATTACTGTGTAGCGCCAAAGATCTCGGTCCAGTGACATTGTCTTGGAGAGGTGTAAGTGTGTGAGGTCGGAATTTATCAAGTCGTCCCAGGTTTTTCTGGGTCTGCCTACTCCGTGGCTACCGTCTATTTTTATTGCCCTGCACTTTTTTATACAGCTGTCGTCTTTCATGCGCATCACGTGACCATACCAACGTAGTCTTCTCTCGAGTAAACATCTGATCCCTCTTATTTCTAATTTCTCCCTTAGTACGTTTATGCTTTGCCGTTCACGTATATTACTATTACACTATTACACATCCAGCGGAGCATGCAAGCTATATATATATATATATATATATATATATATATATATCATCATCATTGTTTAACATCTATCTTCCAAGCTAGCATGGGTTTATAATAACATTAATAAAGATGCTGATGTTACATACATCATTTCTCCCATGCAATCAAGATGTAATTCATGCATTTGTTGTTGTTATGAGAACGGTATCCTCAGATGAAATTCGATTTTGTGATATACTACTGGCAGGAAAAAACACATGCCCTTTTGCGCGTGCGTCCAGCAGACATATGAGTTCCTGAAATATTTATATATATTGTCATCATCATTGTTTTAACATCCACTTTCCCTGTAAGCAGTAAACAAACCATCGGAGTGTCAAGTGAGTTGAAATTCTTAGACACTGTAGAAAATCTCGAATGCAGAAAATAAACTTTGAACAGTCATTTTCTCCCAGAGAGGCCAGGAGCCTGCATCTTGCTTACCTACAGTCATATGCCCTACTGAGTGTATTTGATCATAGCACAAGCACTAGGGAGGTTGTCATGATTTGACACACCTGAATGGCTCGCCCAATCCTTTATTTGGCAAGCTTTACATGGTTGGATGCCTTTTCTATCACCAAATGCTTTACAATACGTACTGGGTGTTTAGTGTGTGAGTGTGTGTGTGTATATATATAAATGTATATATATATATATATATAAAAGTTTATATACATATTAACTAGACAGAGCTATAGATACATATATATATGTTTTTGGCAACCATTCACGGTGTGGCTCAATGACGAATTAATTAAATAATTAACAATCAGAACAATATATAAATGTGAATCGCGGATAAAAAGCTTTTATCTATTATTTCTTCATAAGTATATTTTAAACTTATAGCCTCATTTAAATTGATTTTTTGTGTGGTTGATTATGCTGATTGGGAGAAGAAATACTGTATATATATTTTAGCTAATGATTCTATGGACTTACTTTTTATATATGTATATATATATATATATATATAGTTGATTGAAGTTTTTTCCACTCATTATATTTATAATGTAGGAAAAAACTTCAATCAACTATGACAATCCTTGCAATTTCAAGACTGAAACTCCTTTTGAGGAAAGATCAAAAGTCTGCAAAGGAAAGAACTCTTATAGCCTGAACTGATCCAATGTATTTTTTTTTTTATTTTTAGACAATGCAGTGGGAGTAGACCTTATATCTGCATCCTTTAAGGCCTCCATGCTTCCCGAGATCCGCCAACAGAAGAGCTAAAACATACACACATGTACTTCCCTGACATTTGTGTTTTATTCTATGTACTATATTGACGAGTTGTAGTGCACCTGAGCACTTTACACAATAATTTCATTATTATTATTATTATCTATGTTAATTTGTTGAAAATAACAAACATGTTTCAATCTTATTAGCTCTTCTCAGTGACGCATATTCAATTAACAAGTAGGCTAGACTAGAAAGTGTGTGAAAACACATTATGCAGAACGTCACTCCTCTCCCAGACATTTTCACCTGTACCCTTGTTGACATAATCACCATCTAATTCATTTTCACAATTCCTAAAAACTCACACACACACAGCTGCCACCACCATCACCATCGTTTAACATCCATATTCCACGCTAGCATGGGTTAGACGGTTTTGTTCCATTTGATGCAGGAATGGTCAGGAGACCGTGTCCTGTTCGTACGGAAGTGTCTCTGGCAGGTTTTTTTACAGCTGGATGCCCTTCCTAACACCAGTCACATTTACAGTGTGGACTGGGAGCCTTTTTACCATGTCTCCTACGTGGCCCCTTACAGTGTGGACTGTTGTGTCATCGACACAGTGGACGGAACAGGAAAGGGAGGTTGGGGTAGGGTGTGTGGGGTGGTGTGTACATTGGGTTAAGAGGTGCCTACTGACTGTATGTATATATAATATGTTACATACATATTATATCATCATCATCATCATCATCCTCCTCGTTTAACGTCCATCTTCCACGCTTGCATGGGTTTGGACGTGAGTTTTCCCACTTGAGGCAAGAGTGGTTGTCTTGCTCGTATAGGACTGTCTGGCAGGTTTTCCACGGCTGGATGCCCTTCCTAACACCAACCACGTTTACAGTGTGGACTGGGAGGTTTTTACCGTGTTACCTACACGGCCACATTACAGCGTGGACATAATATATATACATAATATTTAAATATATATTATATACATGTGGTTAGAGTGAGTGACAGAATCATTAAATTAGATTGATCCTAGATAAAACAACAGTGGCAATTATATTTGCATATGCACCATAATCATTACTGGCAGAGGAACTGAAAGACTACCTCTAGGAGTCCCTTACGTAGACTACAAGGGATGGTAACTTTATAATCATGCCTGATGATTTTAATAAACATGTTGGGCAATGCATCGATGGCTTCTATGGTGTCCACAGAAGCTACAGGAATGGTACAAGAAATGAAAAAGGATCAACACTCCTGGAGTTTTGTGATGCTAATGATCTATCTGCTACAGGAACTTCATTGAAGGTGATGGAAGGTGACATGGTGGAACAATAACAGGGTGGGTGACATGATCAAAAATAAGAAACAGGCATGAAAAAACTGGAAAAATTGTGTAAGCAGGGAAGAGTATCAAAAAGCTAAAAAGTGAGAAAGTAGAAAATAAGAAGTGTGTGTATGTACTGCATCATGAGAATCGAACATGTGAGATATTCAAGATTGCTAGGCAGTGTGTGAGGTAAAATAAAATTGTTGGGGAAGAGTGCATCCAATATGACAGTGGCGCATATGCCCTCATTAATGTTGTGAAGAAAGAAACATAGTAGTACTATTGTGAGAGACTGTTAACCCTTTAGCATTTACATTACTCTATATTTACTATTGTATTTTCATGGTAGACACTTTATTTCACATAATTATCTCACATAATATCGAATCTATGAGATTTTGATATTATTTATTTTGAAAACAACACCTTAACATGGGAGGAAGATGGATCAAGTAGATTCAAGAGAGGGACCAGCTATTCAAGTTACAGCAGAATGGTAACTAAGGCAATTAAAGATATGAAGACAGGTAAAGCAGCAAGATCATCAGGGATAGTTACTGAGATGCTGAATGCTAACTGTATGTATAGTAAATCAAGTAATATAAGATGATGTCATACCTGTAATGAGAAAGTTACTGCACTTACCGCAATTCTGCTAGCTCACTCTGCGAACTAGGCTCATCCACGTGGGTATAATCCATTCGCCAAGTTGCAGCTCGCAATTCCCACCTCTGTCCGTCGCGGGTCACAGCCGAAAGAGGGCCCCCGGATGCTCCTGGGTACACATCTCACGTCACTTCCTCCTCCGGTCGATCGTCCCCAGCTTCCGGTTACCTGCTCCACACCACCACACCATCCCCACATGCCCCCCCTGATCTCAAGGATCAATCTCCCCCCTCACACTGCTGCATGTGATAATCTGCCGTCCAGCCAGGCGGTCGGCGATCTCTGTAATGTTGGGGCAGCGCTTTGGATTTCCTCTTCCTCGGAGTCCGTCGACACAACGACTCTACGGACATCCAGGATATGACGTGGCACTCCGTCCACGGACATGTTATGTTATTCTGGGAATTTACGGCCGTTACCATTCCTTTTCCCCATTGAGATGTGCAACGTGTGTCTGGGGGCTTAACCCAGACTTCTTCGCCCACCTGTACGAATGCGTTCTCTCTCTCCACTGGCCGTTGTGGTACAGTGCACGGGTGCCGCCACTTGTATCTGTATATTGCTCTGTCTGGAACCGATTCCTCAGCCTGTCCCATTCCAGGGGACATGTTGTACCAAAACACTGACTCCATTGGTGAGATGTGCCCCCGCTCCGCCATTGCTTTGATTGTGCAGTTGGGTCGCTCCACGATTCCATTTCCGCTTGGCCTGTATGCTGCTCTGAAGAAGCGATCCACCTTCGACCCATCAAGCATCTCCCTCAGTGCCTCTGAGCGGAACGCTGCGCTGTTGTCCATCAGCAGTTCATCCACAGGGCCCCGCTCTAAGAATATCTCTCTCAACGTCCGTGTGATTTCCTCCGCAGTTCCCGTCTTCATTTCCCTCCATATCGCCATCTGTCCTGGTCCACAGTCAACCATCGGGAGGTATGTTCCCTGTTGGTAGTGTGTTACGTCCTCCGCCAATCGCGATCCACCGGGAGACTTCCCGTCTCGTGCACACCCGGGGCGGGATCGATAAACTGACATCGGACGCAGCCTCTGACCACTCTCTGGACACTGTGTCTGTTAATGTCCGAGTCGATTCTCCTGGCTAGGAACAGAATCCTATCCACTCCCATGTGGTGCATGTAATGCAACCCTTTAAGTTCCGACTCGCTCAGCCGACACACAGCAGCTATCCCCTCTTCTACATCCTCCGGTGCTTCCATCCAGGCTTTCTTCACTCTGGTTAGAACGTCTGCTCTATTTTTGTCTGAGGGCACAAAGACCACACTCAACCTCAGGTCGAACTCGGCGGCCAGTTCCTAGGTGGCGCTTTATCAACATTTCCACTGCCCCTCTCGTTTGCACTCTCTTCTCACTGGTAAGTACTGATCTCACCCATCTGAGTATAGTGGCTGTGTCGGTGCGAATCTCAATGGTGTGCAGGCCCCACCTCAAGGTGAGGTTCACCCCTCTCAACACTGCGTCCAGCTCAGCCACATTGATGTGGTTGCAATCATCCTTCTTCCTGAGCCAGGCTGCATCCTCGACCTCGATACCTCCTATCTCCAGCGTGACACCTAGCGCTATGCTACTGGCATCACACCCCATACTGTCCCGCTCTGTGATTCGGGGACATACCAGCGTCCTCACCCTCCCCACGATCTCCTGCATCATGGCCACCGTCCTCTCTCCCACTTTGTCACTCCAAGTCACGCTGTCCGCTCGTCTCTTGACATAGCTGCATACCGTCCGGAGCCACCCAGCGATTGGGTAGTGACCCACCAATTTTCCACACACCGAGAAGAGTTCCCGTCTATTCATATTTGGGCCCAGTTCCGGGACTTCATTTCCCCTCCAAAATACTAACGTGTCCGTCTTGTCTCTTCGCAGCCTAAGTCCCAGCGCAACTCCTCCCTCCAATGCCTCCGACAGCTTCGCAGTAAATCCAAACCCTTGTAAATGGCTCGTGACCTCTGCCGCCGACACTACAGTCTCGTCCACTAGGATGTCGTTGATGTAGGAATTAGTGGCCCTCTTCATCTTGTTGGCCTTTCTCAGAATGATCTTGTGGACCGGCGCCATGATCTTCGGTGCAGAGTTCAGCCCGAAGCCGAGGCTGGTCAGGCAATATGTCCGGCCCTTATACCTGACCAGCTGATACTGCCACAGCTTCTCATCTATGTGTAGCTGTAGATATGCCCACTTTAAATCGACGATCATGGAAGCCCCCGTTATACGTCTTCACTCACGCAGGGTTTCCCCGCAGACATCCGTGACCTCGCCACCCGTGTGGCATGACACGTGCTCATTCAGCTGCCAAAAATCCAATACCGGTCTCACCTTGTTCTTCATAGGTTGTGCCACCGCCATCAACGGCAGTACCCCACACTACACCTCCTCTTTCCAGGGAAGCGGTATGCCCTCCTCGATCCATCTCTCTACCTCTCGCTCAAACTCACTCCTAGTGTCTCCTTTCAATGTGTGCTGATAGCAGCCCACTTTGTTCTTCAGTGTTGGTGGTTCTCCCTTCCAGTACCACTCAACAACCATCGTTACCCGTCGACAACAGACATGAAGTCCTTATCCAGTACAGTGTAAGCGGTATATTTTTCCTCGTCAGCCATCTCATTCTCCTGTCGCGTACTCACTGCGCATACAGGTGCGGCGCCGACATCGTTCACTGTGATGCCTCCTAAATGGCCAATCGCGTCCATGCCCATAACTACACCGATTCCATCCACCACGCAGTCGACCACAATGGCCGATAGCCTTATTTTCTTTCCCCGTACCACCATCTCCACCTCGACATTCAATCTTCCTACCGTCGACTGCCTTTACGCTACTCTTCCCTCTCCACTTCTGCACCACCCCCATGGTCACTAGTGTCGTCGTACAGCCCTTGTCCACGAGGGCTCGTAATGGCTTTCCCCTCACAAAGACTTTCACCACGGGCAGCATCTCTGCTCGTAAGGGGTAGCTACTAGCGCAGTAGCCCCCCTTGGACCATTTCCCTAGTCGCAACTGGTAGCGATGTGGCCTGGCCGCTTACACCAGTAGCATGTCTGGCCTTGACTCTCTACAGTCTCTCGCCATGTGCACGCCCTTTCACCTAAAACAACGACCTCTAAACGTTCGCAGCCAACTGCGTGCCGTGTTTGTCTCCCTTTCACCATTTCGCTGTCAGCTGCCCCGGGCCTCCGTCGCTGCTATTTCCGCAACACTATTCTTGGCATCCTCTGCTATGAGGCGAGCTTGCTCTACCAGTGCACATATCTCCATTTCCTTGTAGCCAGGTATTTGCTGCAGTTTCACCGTGATGTCATCCGGAAATCCGTTTATGAACGCCAACCGCACAGCATGTTCGCATTCCACCTGAAACCTAGCCTTTGCTGCAAAAATATCCATACGCTACATCGTCTCTCTTTTGTAGCTCAGCGACCAGCCGAACCTTTCGCATCCAGGCGACGTCACCTTCACCGGTAAAAGCTCTAATTACTTCTCCACTCATCCGTAATCTCCTTAGTCCTGCGGTAAGTAACAAACAACAGAATCCTCTCTGTTTTCCAGTAGCTTTGTCTTTAAAAAAAATTCTTCTTTTTTTCCCTTTTTTCAATTGCCGAAATAGCTTGTAATGAGAAAGCTACTGCACTTACCGCAATTCTGCTAGCTCACTCAGCGAGCTAGGCTCATCCACGTGGGTATAATCTGTTTGCCAAGTTGCAGCTCGCAATTCGCACCTATGACCATCGCGGGTCAAGCCGAAAGAGGGACCCTGGATGCTCCTGGGTACGCATCTCACGTCACTTCCGCCTCCGGTCGATCGTCCCCAGCTTCCAGTCACCTCCTCCACACCACCACACCATCCCCACAATACCTAATGTCTGATGTAGCAGCAGCATCATTAATTACTACAAGAGCAAAGAAAATGTACAAGACAGAGGAATCTATAGAGACATCAAGTATCAACTTGACCAAGTCATGAAAGTTACTAAAAGTGTTATATAGCACAGCTGATTAGGGATTCAGTCAACCTAGACGAGTTGCAGTACAGTTTGTACCTGGTCAAGGCACCACAGATGCCCTCTTCACTGCCCTTACTTCAAAACTAAAAGTAAGCCTCTCTACCTAGCATTTAATTGCCTGAAAAAAAAAAATTAACAGGGTTTTCTATTACATAATCTGGGGGCTCTTAGAAAACTAAGGATAAAGGAAAACTTATAAAGAGGTGCAGTCAGTAAGGTTAGAGTTAACAATGAATATAGCAACGGATATAGTATGCAAGTGCGTGTCCACCAGGGACCTGTCGTCAGCCACCTCCTGTTTATTATTGCCCTCCAAGAGTAGACTGTGGTGGAATGAACATGTGATACATATGGATGATAATGACTGTGTGAAGAAATGCCAAGAAATCTCTGTGGAACGATGCCACAGGAAGACCGAGGGAGACCTGGGTAAAGCTGGTGTGAGGTGATCTCAAATCGCTGAAGCTCCAGAGATGACGTAGAAGCATGACAAGTAGAAGGAAGGATGCTGTGTTGGAAAAGACCCGTGAAACCCGTTCAAGCAAGGAAAAGCAGACATAAAACAGTGATGATATCTTTGTGTCTATATCATACATACTACATATAACATATATATGTATGCGTATATACGTGCGCATGTGTAATACACACACAAGCACATATATATATACACACACACACATACACACATGATATATATATATATATATATATATATATATATATATATATATATATATATATATATATATAACGGCTGAGGCCGCCACATGACTAGAACTTTTTATTCGCATGAAATCATCAGATTATTGATGATTTCATACGAATGAATAAGTTCTAGTCCTATAGAAGCCATTTCTATACTGAGTACCTTAATACGAGAGAGAGAGACAGAGAGGTTTTATTTATTCGGTCTTTCTTTCTCCGGAAGCATCAAAACTCCCCGTTTTTAACACTGTGAAATTAAAAGAATATCGACTGTAAAATATTTAAACCTACATCAAAGCGAAAGAAAAATGTTAATTTTAAAATTGCACTGAACTTTATATATATATATATATATATATATATAATGTTATATATATTAACTTGTGTGTGTAGTGGATCTACCCTGAACTTGTACTAGTCATTTAAGTTCAATCTGACATACAGCTGGAGTAATCTAGATTCAAAAATAAAAAATAAACAACAATTGTTTAAAACCAACTATATAAAAAGAAAATGACTGAAATATTTTCTCATAACCTCCTTTTTAATAACTTTGAGAATAATATGAACGGTGTGTCTGTTGTAAATAATTGTGAGATTGTTTTACTTACTTAAGTTAATTTAGGCTGCCATGGGAAATATTTCAGACGAGATAATAACTTTAAAACTAAACCTCGTTGTTAGGCAACAACAAAACATACATTTTTACAGCCGCCCATAATAAACAACTTGTGTTTATTTAAATTGTAGCCTTATTGTAACAAAACTATAATTATTTGTATTATTTTAAAGTATTTATAAGGGATACATTTGTATGAAGAATATTAAAAGAAAAAATATTAAACTACAATATTTATAGAGATAGATTCGTATTATTTATTTTAGATACACATCGATATCATTTATCTCACTGGTTAATGGCAATTTATTTATATCTATCCTGTTACATTTTAACTAAAAATATGGAAATGTTTATATATAACAATATATTACACTGTTCTTTTACCACTTCTCTTAATTCACAGCTTTTCTAAAGTTAACAGCAACCTTTCGGCATTGAATTGTCTAAAATGATTCTGGCATTATTCTTTGTCGCTGCGACATGTATCCATGATTTGAATCCAGGAAAGAAAGCCACATTTTATTTCAATCTTTGGAAACGTAAAAAAAGAAGAAAATATAAAAATATAATAAAAACACTAAAAATAGTTAAATTCCTGTTCAAAATCTCCCTTTCCTTGCCAAAAGAGTTATTTTTTTCTGTGATGTTATTTTTATTCTCGTGTACATAGGATCAGTTTACATGTTTGGTTAAGCATTTTTACAATTTGATTATAGGCAAAATATTTCGTTGCAATTGACGTTCGCAAATGTCATAACCCAGTTTCGATTCCAACTTAGCACCAGTTTACTTTGCGTACGGCACTAATGTCACCATGGAAGACGTGGACGAAATCTTAAGTGTCAATTTCTCTATTACGTTGGTTCCGTAACTTATTTTGTTGCGGAGCCATTATACAACCATCCAAGGACCGCATTAATCGGCATGCTCAGCCAGACCTGATCTGGGTTTAAATAATACTTCCAGTAGCGAATTTTGAGTCGTTAGAGCGTTGGACAGAACCCTTCACGGTATTCGTCCCTAGTTACGGAGTTCAAATCCCGTCGAGATCAACTATACTTTTCATCCTTTCTGGGGTTGATAACCTAATGTACCAGCCTCGTGTTAGAGCATCTGAGGAGGTAACTTGTGATATTTGTTCCAGTTAGTTGCGTTCTAAGTTAGAATCCGCTGTGGCCTGTTTAGGCGATTGACGTAATCCATTGTCCGATTTAACATTACCATCTGGCCCTTGGACGCTTTTTATAGAGTTCATTTTGTTACAAGCATTCAGAACAAGGCTCAGGTTTCTTAGAGCCCCTGAAAAGTAGGATGGGCATTGCCTTTTCCTCTTCAACATTTAAAAAAGATAGAGGTAACTTACGCCAAGTTTGATTAATAAGTAAGCAATTTAGGCACTACAACGCTATTAGCTGTCAGTCGAAGCAGCCGATGAAAGCAAAACATCGTTTATTTCCGTATTACTACCATGCGTAAATGGAGTTAATTAAATGAATTTTTTTTTTTCACGCGTTTTTTTATTTATTTATTTTTTTTTTATTAAAGCATATAGATGTAAGTGGAGTTACTTAAATGAAAATATAGGTGACCCTTAAAAGGGCCAAATTAGAATATACCGCTGCGTTTTTACAGTTTTACTAGTTACACATACACACACATATGTATATATTTACACACGGTGTCCCCTCCAAAATATATACAAACTTTGATTACTTTGCTGTTGAAGTGTGTATATATTTTTTGGGACACTGTGTTTGTATATATATATATATATATATATATATATTGGGGTAAGGGAGAAATTTTGGGATGCTATACCTGACATAATAAAAAACCAAAATACACCCCCTAACATATCAATCACGAGAGTAGATAAATAAATATATAAATACATAAATAAGAAATGATAGAAAAGGAAAAGAAAATCCCTACATTATGTAATATTCCCGGGGTCGATAAAATAAAGTACCAGTAATGCACTGAGTAATTGCTGGCCTTGTGCCAAAAGTAGAAACAATTATGTAATATTCCCAGTCACCCCTAAATTTCAAAACCGGGAGGGAAAAGTCCGAGGGTTAAAATCCCAAATGATGGTACCTCAAATATTAGTGTATCCCTTCGCATTACAGTTTAAAGCAATACATATGATCGCTTTGATGACTCTTATTCGTTTCTAAGGGTCTCGTTTTTCTCTCTTCTTTCTATCATATATATATATATATATATATATATATATATATATATATATATGTCAAAATCTTTCCCTCTGTCTATCTCTTTCCCTCTCTGTCTATCTTTTGCCATAAAAACGATAATGATAATCAATTCAATTAAGAAATAAATATATATATATATATTATTAGTATTATTATTAAAATTAAATACCATTTATTCTGCGGCAGAGAGCTTCATTTTCTCCATCATTCGTTCCTCCAGAATCGTAGTACTGGTCGTTATTGTATGTGTGTGTTTCTGCGTGTGTGTATATATATATATATATATATATGGTGTGTATGTTTACGATCGCCACCCTCGCCCTTCGTGAGGAGAATGCTGTGTACGTATTCACATATTTAAAGGTAATATCACGTGAACACAATCACGTGAGAAATCACATTATTATTTCAAAAGGAAAAGTTTGGCGCCATTTTTCTTTCAAAAGGAAAAGTTTAGCGCCAAAATTCTCTTAGTGTTGTATGAAGCTGAGGAACCGGGGTTATTCCATTTCTGTCAACAACTTACTGGTGAAACAGATCTCTTTGGATTTGTACGTGTGTTATATAGTTATAGAGATATTTATTTACGCTTTAATTTATGTTTTTAATTATCGTGTCTATAGTCTGCCTTTCATAGGTTATAGATTCCATACACTGGTGCTTACTACCCAATCTGACATTAAAGGTGCTCCCAATTTACTTTTTTTTTTCACATATCAATAATTATGACATGGAAACCTGTTGAAAATGACTATCTTTGTAGAAACTTCACCAAACCACACCATACTACATCACACCAAGCTATTGATTTTGGTGTGACAAATTTTCATCCGGCAATTTTTTTTTTTTTTTGTGCTTGCCACCCAATTTGACATAAAAAGTGCTCGCAAATTACTATTTTATGCACATATTATCAATGGTTATGACATGGAAACCTGATGAAAATGACTAGCTTTGTAGAAAAAAGAGGGAGGATGTCGGTGGAAATACCATTTACAAAGCTAGCCATTTTTTATTGTAGCGGAAGTCATATTTTTTGTTAATATGCTAAAAGCATAGTCCACTGCGAGCATCTTGGAAGTTGATAGATAGCACATGCAAAAATGAATGAAAAATTTTTTTTCTAACATAAATCAAAGTGGAAATTTAAATCCTCACTTATAACAAAGCACACCACAGCACATTAATCTACCCCAATCCACACCATATACTTCACCATATGGTAAATTTATTACAGAACACCTACTCCTACCATTTACATCACACCAATGTTCGCATTTGACTATTTTTTTCACATATTATGAATGAATATAACTTTGAAACCTATCGTCAATGATTAGCTTTGTAGAAAAATGAAGGCAGAAAGTGGGTGGAAAAACCATTCAGAAAGCTAGTCATTTTTAATTGCAGTGGAAATCATATTTGTTGTTAATATGCTAAAAAAAATAGTCAATTGCAAGCATTTTGGAGGTCGGGTTAGTTGATAGGACATAAAAAAACAAAGGAAAACAAATATTGATTTCTTTATTAGCCACAAGGGCGCAACAAGAAAGGGGACAATACAAAGACATGCCGGGGATTTTACATACAGTCGTGTAAAAAATATAAAAACAAACAATTTCAACAATCGAAATCCCCAATAGGGGGGAGGCGCCACAAATGGGTTGTTTAATACCCCGTCGATAGAACAACCCTCAACTCAAGGAGCGTGTTGTGCAAGTGCTCCTTTCTTCCTTTTGCTCTCTTCCTCAACCTACAGGCTTATAAACAAAGGAAAACAAATATTGTCTATATGTTCCTGTGGAAAGTCGGGTCTTCTGTATTACTGTATGACGTCAGAGGTCATGGTCGTGTGTCATTGCCCTTGAGAGGTGCAATTGGGAAAGGTCGGCTTAGAAATATTTACTTCTGCGTTCACAGATTGATTTTTTTTAGTTTCAGAAGATCCCATTAAGGGTGAAAGCAGCCGATTCTTTGCTTAAACTTTAATCTGTTATTTTAATAAATATTTGCTCTAAGGTTCTTATATATTTGATATATATTTATCCTTATCGAGCCCTCTTTGGATGTTAGTCTTCAAATTTATTATTATTACTATTTGGCTCCCTTGATTGAGTACTCTATTGACTTATATTCATCATGCAGAAACAACATCTGAATATTTCTACAAAGAACATACACGTACCAAGCAGGAAGAAATACCTAAAACTACGTCTCTACGAACCAAAGTATCGCCTTCCTGTCTTCCTTCGGTTGCAACATTTTTCGAAATATTTACTTCTGCGTTCACAGATTGACTTTTTTTTTAGTTTCAGAAGATCCCATTAAGGGTGAAAGCAGCCGATTCTTTGCTTAAACGTTAATCTGTTCTTTTAATAAATATTTGCTCTACGGTTCTTATATATTTGATATATATTTATCCTTATCGAGCCCTCTTTGGATTTTAGTCTTCATATGTATTATTATTACTATACATATATATATATGTGTGTGTGTGTATATATTAGTGTATATATATATATATATATATATATATATATATATATATATATACACATACATATTGAGAGCATTGGCCTTGCAATCGAAAGGTTGTGAGTTCAATTCTCACACCGGGTGATGTGTTGTTTCCTTGAGCAAGATACTTTATTTTACATTGCTCCAGTTTACTCAGCTGTAGAAATGAGATGATAGGACTGGGTTCCCTATCATTCCACTGCTAAGTGGTCGTGGAGGTGCCACGGCAAAAAAGCACCCAGCCCACACTGTAAAGTGGATGTGGAGGTGCCACGGGAAAAAAGCACCCAGCACTCACTGTAAATGAGGTTGGTGTTAGGAAGGGCATCCAGCTGTAGAAATCAAGCCAGAATCAGTTCCCGTCCCATCCCTGCAAGCAGGGAAAAAGTGGATGTAAAATGAAATGATGAATGCTCCCAGCTGTGGTCACTCCATAGTATCAAACTAACCATGGAGCTTGAAGCAATCCAAGGAAGCTACACCAAGAAGGTTGCCACGATGAAGGAGATAAATTACTGGGAGAGTCTAAAAGAACTGAAACTCTACTCCTCGGAATGAAGACGGGAGAGATATGCAATGATATCATTTTCTTCTTGTCTCCCCACCCTTCGGTTCATCCATCCATATATCTGTATAATCGCCCAGAATCCAATCCTACCTTCTCAATGCTATTCTATAATTCTGTCTGGCTGTTCTAAATAATCTTGTGTATTTTAAAATCTCAGTATATCGCTTGTTACTGTTTATTGCTTTATTTAAAACATTCTCCTCGCTAACTACCCCATACCCCTCCCACCCGCCCCCACTCTCCACCACTATTATTTGGACCAATCATAAGTCAGCGGCCTATGGTATCACTTCTCCTGGTTGTTTTTCGATATGATGGATGGACTAAGGAATTTCTGGAGAGTCTGAAGAATCTGGACACTCGGAGACAATGCCAAAGATAACGACAAATTCACCTCATGCTGCCGGACGAAAGGGCAAGGACTCCTCCTCTTTGTTTCGGCCGCGGATGGCCAACATAACCCCAACCCCATCCCCTTCACCCCGCCCCACCCACCAAACGCAATCCAAAACTTCAGAGTTGGTACCATGAATGTAGGCACCTTAAAAGGCCGCTCTAACGAGGTTGTAGAAATGCTTGAACGTAAGGAGGTTGATGTTTGCTGTATCCAAGAGACCAGGTGGAGGGGCGGGTCTGCTAGATTCATTGTGGGTAAAAAACGATGCTATAAGCTTTTCTGGGTGGGAAATGACAATGGGCTGGATGGAGTAGGAATCATGGTAGCAGAAAAATGGCTGGATAAGATAATAGACGTAAATAGAGTGAATGACAGAATAATTAAAATAAGACTTGTTCTAAATAGAACTACTGTGACAGTAATATCTGCGTCCGCACCCCAATCCGGACTGCCTGGCGCTATAAAAGACAGATTCTATGAGACACTGATGCTCACTACCTCCCAAATAACCGACAGTGACTATATAATTATTGCTGGCGACCTAAATGGTCACGTTGAACAACATTGTGACGGCTATGACGGAATCCATGGAGGCTATGGGTTTGGTACTAGAAATGAGGAAGGCTCCAGAATCCTGGAATTCTGTGATGCAAATAACCTAACTATCTGTAACACTAACTTCAAAACGAGACAATCACTTGATCACCTACAGATCAGGGGAACATACCAGCCAGGTAGATTATATCCTTACCAGAAGACGTGACAGAGTGTCTGTTGTAAACACTAAATCCCTCCCCCATGAAGAATGCACCTCCCAACATAGACTCATAATTAGCGACCTCATAGTCAGGACGAGACGTACTCGACAACAGAAGAGGACTATCCCCAGGAGAAAAATATGGAAGCTAAAGGACCCCACAACCAGTAATAAATTTAAAAGCATATTACTTGATGCTTTCGACAGTAAGGAAGAGCAATTAGAATCGTACAATATAGAGGAACAGTGGGAATTCCTGAAAGCAAACCTGCTGATGGCGGCAGATGAAGTCTCAAGGCCCTCAACTTGGTTTTCAAAATTTAAATTTGTGTTTCCTATTCATCAATGCTTCAAGCAAGCTATAAACCTCTGTTATATTTCATCATCATTTTATGTCAGTTCTTCTACGCTAGCATGGGTTGTCCTGTTGTGGGCAGTGTCCGGTCGGCTGACCTTTTCTTGCTCATACGGGAACTGATTCTGTCTTGATTTCTACAGCTGGATGCCCTTCCTAACACCAACCTCATTTACAGTGAGTGCTGGGTGTTTTTTTTTTTGCCATGGCACCTCCACGACCACTTTGCAGTGGAATGATATGGACCCCAGTCCCTATCATCTCATTTCTACAGCTGAGTAAACTGGAGCAATGTGAAATAAAGTGTCTTGCTCAAGGAAACAACACATCACCCGGTCCGAGAATTAAACTCACAACCTTTCAATTGCAAGCCCAATGCTCTAACCACTGAGCCATGTGCCTTCTATTGTTGGCAATGTTAGGTCAGGTGACCATGTCTTGCTCATAAAGAACTGATTTTGGCTTGGTTTCTACAGCTGGATGCCCTTCCTAATGCCAAGCTCATTTACAGTGAGTACTGGGTGTTTTTTGTTGTGATTCCTCCACGACTACTTTACAGTGTGGACTGGGTGTTTTTTACCGTGTCACCATCACGACCACTTTACAGTGTTTCGGCCTGTTCTCATGAAAGATATATTGGCGGGTGGGATGGAATGGTGCATACTGTATGTATGTTTCAGCCTTGGCCTGGGCCCGTGGGAAGTTGGGGTTTCTGTATTACCTCATAATGCCAGAGATCTTGGTCCTGTAACATTGCCTTTCAGAGGTGCAACGCTATTAGCTGTCAGTCGAAAGCAGCCGATGAAAGCAAAACATCGTTTATTTCCGTATTACTACCACGCGTAAGTGGAGTTATTTTTATTATTTTAATAAAGCATATAGATGTAAGTGGAGTTACTTAAATGAAAATATCACGCGTTTTTTTTATATTTTTTTTTTTATTAAAGCATATCGATGTAAGTGGAGTTACTTAAATGAAAATATATTTATTTCCGTATTACTACCACCACGCGTAAGTGGAGTTTTTCACGCGTTTTTTTTAATTTTTATTAAAGCATATCGATGTAAGTGGAGTTACTTAAATGAAAATATAGGTGGCCCTTAAAAGGGCCAAATTAGAAAACAAATTTAAGTTAATTATAAAACAAGTCATGGTTATCAAATAAATTGGATTTAATCATTTATATTTTCATAGTCATGGTTATTAATGTATCGGTAGAGGGTCGGACGCCATGCTTTCCAGCATAGTTACGTCCCTTTACGATCTGAGTTCAAATCCCGCCGAGGTTGACTTTGCCTTTCATCCTTACGGGGTCGATAAAATAAAGTACCAGTAATGCACTGGGTAATTGCTGGCCTTGTGCCAAAAGTAGAAACAATTAATGTAGAAAACAAGTCATTTTCACCAACAGTGGAGTTAACTTAAATGAAAATATAGGTGGCCCTTAAAAGGGCCAAATTAGAAAACAAATTTATGGTTATCAAATTTTTTTCACCAACCCTTTATGAAGAAATGTTTGGAAAGCAAATTTTTTTCACCAACCCTTTATGAAGAAATGTTTATAAAACAAATTTTTTTCACCAACCTTATTCAAAAGCATGGATACAGTCCACATGGAGACAAGAGAGAGTCCCCGTGGAGATTGATGGTATCTGCTGTAGTAGCGGTAGCGATGGAAAGATCGCGATGGTTAATTCCATTAACAATTTAGTCCTTTTAAGGGCCATCTATATTTTCATTTAAGTTAACTCCACTGTTGGTGAAAATGACTTGTTTTCTACATTGATAACCATGACTATGAAAATATGATTAAATCCAATTTATTTGATAACCATGACTTGTTTTCTAATTAACTTAAATTTGTTTTCTAATTTGGCCCTTTTAAGGGCCACCTATATTTTCATTTAAGTAACTCCACTTACATCGATATGCTTTAATAAAAATAAAAAAAAACGCGTGAAAACTCCACTTACGCGTGGTGGTAGTAATACGGAAATAAACGATGACGAATGATGTCACCTTCGCCTGCTTTCACGACTGACGGCTAATAGCGTTGTAGTGCCGCAATTTATATAATTAGGGGAGCTGGGCGATTTGTTTCGCCTTACCGCAAATGTGTTTAGTTTTTCCAGTGTCTTAGCCTCACTATCACCTATACTGCGAGCGTGTTAGCTTATATCAAACCTATTAGAGGGAGACCCATGCATCCTTTATTGTTGCGTGTAATTGAATGCGCGAGTTTACTCCCACTTATTTTCGTGTTTGTTAATTTTTACGAGGAATGAATTTTTATTTTAGAACCACTTATTCCTGAGAGGGTCGTGGGATCAGAGTCCTCAAACATTCCTTCCAGTGGATCCTCTTAGAATCAACAGTCTCCAACTAATGCGGCTGGATCCCCAAGTGAGACCAGCTAAGCCCATGAATATTATCCAACCATCTTGCTCTCGGTCCCCCCCCCCCCCCCCAATATTTAATTTGTTCTCCCCAAACTACGATAACACATCTATTTGTATATGCGCTACAATTTATGTGCATGTTATGTTATTCGCATATCAAATCTTTTTTTGTATCTTGGTTTATAACTGTGAAATATATTACATTAACTTTTATATAACTTTTTATCCGCATATCACTATTTACCAATTGCTAGTATGTGTATTCAGAGACAGATTTCATAGGTCATTTTGCTATAATCATTTTATAATTATTGAAAGCTTGGACTCAAATTGCATTTTCTGATCATTTTAGAGTACAAAGAGCTAAACTAATCGCTACAACTAAATTGACCCCCCCCCCCCTCATTCAGAAATGCTTCCACCGCCCCTGTTCCCTACATCTCTTTGCCAGATATTTACCATAGACTTTAGCAGGGAGGCTTAACAACGAGATTCCTCTGTAACTGAAACAATCTTGCATAAGAGTTCAAAATAGATCCTTCCTTGATGAAGACACTACAGCGTTAGATGTAGTTAAGACTGAGTCATATAACCTGATGAGAGCCTTCAATGCACATGTTGTCACTGACCACATGGCCTGAAAAGGAATGATTGGAAGGGACGACGACCCCGGTCTAAATACGAATGGAGAGGCCTTATTAGACTTATGTTCTAGCGATGGACTCTAGATTGTGAACACCTTATTCCAGGACAGAGACATCCATAAATATTCATGGTATACGGGGAATTAGTGACAGTGATCAATAATTGATTTTGTTATTGTCTCTGATCTCTTCGATTCTGTGCCGCATATTCATGTTAAGAGAGGGGCTTAGCTGTCAACTGATCACTATCTAGTTATCTGCATCTTGAGACTACAAAAGCCAAAGAAGCCCACAAAACTGGCAGGTCCAGAGCGATCTACAGGATAAAGTGGGAAGCGTTGGTGGATAAGGAAGTCAGGATCAGGTATGCAGATACTATTGCATCCAAATTCAGAGAACTCCCTGAACAAACTGAGACAGAGTGGAGATTGTTCAGCTCAATAGTTTCTGCTTCAACTGTGTTAAATGCTGCGGGCGAAAGAGGCTTGGTGTGGCACCGGGTAACATGAGGACTCCTTGGTTCAATCAAAATGTCATCCGAGCAAAGGAGGAGGCCTACAAAGCTTGGCTAGAAAATAAGTCATTCTTCTTGCACTTGTGGTACAAACAGGCACGAAGAATCGCAGCAGAGAGAGTAAAGGCGTCCAAAGTTAAGACATGGGAGGAATTTGGGGTTAAGCTAGAATCCGACTTCGGATCAGCAATAAAGTGTTTTGGCATACCATCTGCTGACTTTGTAATAAGAAGTCCTTCTCCACACCTGCCATCAGAAACGCATCTGGACTTCTCCTCTCTTCAGAGAAGTGCATCCTCGTGAGGTGGAGAGAATAATTTGCTGATTTCCTAAACATGATCACAACAGCATCTTCTGATGTACACGGGGTGCATCTGGGAGCGGTGACTAATCTCTCAGAAGCTGGTGTCAAATGTGACAAGGCGACTAATCCGGTGCGAAGTGTTAAAAAACCTCAGAGAAGTATTCTCTAGCTGACTCGTGTGTGCCGGGTGGCCTGGACCTCGGGAAAGGCACCTAAACAATAACAATCGGGAGTGGTAATTTCTTCTTAACTACTCTTATGACCCCAGCCTCCCAATGAATGTTTGTTATATAAATTTTGTTTATATTGAAGAAGTATTAACGCCAGAATCCAGCTGTATACATCTTTAAAGCAACCTTAAATTATGTATTGAATATAATTTGCAAAAGAGACAAATCAATAGAAATTAACCAGAAAAAAATATAAGAGGCGACACAATCAATCATACACTCCCACAGCTTATGCTGGTTACAGTTTATAAACATTTATTCACTCTACCTGTTATTGTTGATGTAAATTTATTTGTATAACTTTGCATAAATAAGTTATTTTTCTTTGATATAGGATAAAGATCCCATAACTCCTTGTGGTGTCGTAGAGACACCGTCATACAGCGCGACTAGGGCACTTTGAAGCCTGGAGGAGCCTATTTTTTTTTCTATAAAGGAAGAATCGACCCCAGTATTAGACTGGTCCTTTTTTTTTATCAACCCCGAAAGAATGAAAGGCAAAGTTGACGACGCCGAGATTTGAACTCAGAGCGCGCAATGAGGTGAGACGAATACTATAAAACATCCTATTCACCGCCTTTTCTTTGATGTATTTAAGCAAATGAAATTTGTCGAATAAATAAAACTCGAGAAATATGTTTAAAATAAATGGAAAGGTAAATAGACTATTGGGCACTACCATGCTATTAGCTGTCAGAAGTGAAAGTTTCGTCAACCTTCTCAATACTTAACATCGTTTATTTCCGTATTACCACGCGTTATTTTAATAAAGCATATCGTTGTAAGTGGAGTTACTTAAATGAAAATATAGGTGGCCCTTAAAAGGGCCAAATTAGAAAACAAGTCATGGTTATCAATTAAATTGGATTTAATCATTTATATTCCTAATTTTACGATTGTGAATTTGTTTGTTCTTTTACAACAGGTCTCAATAGTGAAAGTATAATGCAGACACACGCAATTGTATGGATTTCTTAATATATATATGTGTGGGTGTGTATATGTGTGTATATGTATATATATATATATATGTGTGTGTTTGTATATATATATATGTTTGTTTGTTTTCGAATTTGGCCCTTTTAAGGGCCACCTATATTTTCATTTAAGTTAACTCCACTGTTGGTGAAAATGACTTGTTTTCTACATTGATAACCATGACTATGAAAATATGATTAAATCCAATTTATTTGATAACCATGACTTGTTTTCTAATTAACTTAAATTTGTTTTCTAATTTGGCCCTTTTAAGGGCCACCTATATTTTCATTTAAGTAACTCCACTTACATCGATATGCTTTATTAAAATAACGCGTGGTAATACGGAAATAAACGATGTTTACGATTGAGAAGGTTGACGAAACTTTCACGTCTAATAGCATGGTAGTGCCGACTATTGAATAATTGTAATCATCGATGCCATAAATATAATATACCCCCACCTCACACACACAAAAACTTCATTGTATATATCGAAGGATTGAAAAGAAAAAACATGTTAAAATTGAATCGAATTTGAAAGTATTTCACATGACAATACGAAATTGAAACTTGGTATATCAATTATTCGTTCTGTAAGCATTGCATTATTATATTTCCTTTTATACAACAATTTAGTATAAATAAAGTCCAAGAGTTAATTATCTAAAGAAATATTTTTGTCATTTTGCCACTCGTTTCTCCTAGCTGCTTATACCAACTGATAACTAGTTCAGCCGCTTGTAAGACCACTAATATAGACATTTGCGTATTTAATAAAATTACACCACAATATTGTTAAACGTTTTAAATATAAATTTATTATTAAATTAGATTTTTTAAAATTTTTATGCATTATTTTTGTTCCAATATTATCTAAAATACTAATTAAATTTTACACTGTTTGTTTACTAAACTAAGACTACTTATATTTACAGCATGGCGGACGCGCGTGGAAATTCTCCTCCTGTAAACGATGGAGAAAGTAAACCTGAACTTGATAAAATTTCCGAAGCTGAGGGTGGAGATACCCAGGAGAAACCAACATGTGTCATCGTTCTTGGAATGGCAGGATCTGGCAAGAGCACATTTGTACAGGTGTTTGACTCACTTTTATTCTTTCTCATTCCGCTGTCTTCGGTTAATTTGTTTATATGATCAGAGGTGCTACTGTCATGGTCCTCTTGTATTTTTGGATATCTAAAACTACATCACTTAGCGTGTCGTTTTCTTAAGATATCATTGTTTGAATTGTGTATATACCGTCATTCGAATGGCTGCTATTTCTAGCCAGTCGAGATACTGTTCGGGTGACTCACTTTTGCCCAACTTAATTAATAATTGTCTCCATATAAACAATCATTTTGGTCATTTCTGACTTTAAATTTTCTATTTCTATAAATCTATATCATATTTATTTCTATTTATCACGTGTGTGACTTCTATTTTTGTCGGTATACGTATTATAGCATAACTTTTAGGTAAAGTGAAATAATTGCGAGACTTTTGTAAATATTGGCTGTTATTAACAAACCCAAATCCTAATCATAACGTGTATTACAACGTATCCGGTGAATCAAAGGATATATTTTCATTTTCTTCCAAGTGTTATTGTTAGTGATACCCATATTATCGAATATATCTGTTGTATCATGCATATTGAAATAAACCGTTTTTAAACGTAGCCTATTTATCTTACAGCTAACTATTAAAATTTAAGTAAAAAACAACCTGGTGTAAAAAGCAATTGTTGTCAGTAATACTCGAATTATTTCTAAATCGTGTTTGAAAATATCTCTTTTGATTCACTGCACTCATTCCGCGCTCTCAATTCATATATATATATATACAATATATTAATAAATGGAAACTATATTTATAAAACCATATTTATTTTATTATATATATTTCAAGGGCAACCAAGGCAAATTATGGTGCGCTTTCATCAGATAAAATATAGATTTGTTTTATAAATAAATATTGACATACCCGGAAAAAAGACAACCTTAACGGTTGGAGCTCCCTTGAAATATATATAATAAAATAAATATGGTTTATAAATATAGTTTCCATTTATTAATATATTGTGTATTTACTCCACTAATTTGTTGAGTGCTTTATATCAGTTATAACATTTTTTAAGCTTGTTGAATCCCAACAAATTAAATATAAAAATATAACCTCTGCATATATATATATATATATATATATATATATATATATATATACACAAATATAGATTCAGCAAGAATCGCATTTCGGCGGGTAGGAAAGGCGAAACGAAACGCAAAAATCAGAAATGACACTGGCAAAGTACTCAATAGTTAAAAACCAAAGCTAAACAGTATGTTAAGAAGCCATACAAAACTGAAAAAGTGGTCAAGAAAGCATCAACCACCTAAGCCAAAAAGCAAATCAAGCTAAACAGGTCAAAACAAAATAAATGATAAAAATTAAATGATATATATATATATATATATATATATGTGTGTATGGGAATCCACAAGTGTGATTGATTGCGAAACGCTCGTCACATCTGAATAAACATAATGATGATAAATTGATATTTCGTTCCTGCTCCTTATTAATTTTATTAACAATTCTGCTTCATAAGGAGAGCGACCACTGTGTAATACCAAACTTAGAATACCACATCGACAACCGGACCTATATTAGCATTCATTGCTCATTGCTCAAACTGGTGAACCAATAGTAACTAAACGTTACACATCAATAAACTATGTATATTCTTCTTCTTTTTGTATCTTTGAAGCATGTGGTTATATGACAGTTTCCCAATTCTTTACACAGTCCTTTGCATTATTATTAAATTCTGCGAGATCTTTTAAGCTGCACTGGTTGGCTAGTAGAGGGCAAACAAGGCAGTGCTGCATCCTATGGTCCTCCTCTCCGCATTCGCAGATGGTTGGGCCGGTCTTGTTGCCCCATCTGGCCATAGCAGCTTTTGATCGCCCCATTCCTGTTCTCAGGCGGTTGAGTGTCTTCCACTGGACCCATGGTGCTTCTGAGCCAGAAGGGGGGGATTTCCCTGTCAATAGGATGGGAGTCATTCTCTAGATTTCTAGTCCATAGTTGTAGTCTGGTTTCTTCCTGAGATGTTGTTAGGGGCTGGACATGGCTGAGGAAGCTTCTCCTTGACTTCAGTCGTTGGGCCGGAGGTTCACGTCCGTGAAGGAGGTGGCGTTCATCACTGATAGCCTTTGTGATCTCTACTCGGCTGGCAGCTTCCCGTCTCACATCTGCAGGGGCAATGCCACCGAGGAGATGCAGGTTGTTCGGGTTGGTAGGCTTCAGGCAACCAGTGATCAAATGGCAGGTGTTGTTCAATGCTGGGTCTAGTTTACTGGCATGGGTTGATCTCTCCCAAACAGGACACCCGTACTTCGCAGAGGAATAGCACAGGGCCAAGGCAGTACATCTTAGTGTGTGTGCTGTGGCTCCCCATTTGGAGTTGGTCAGTTTCCGTTGGATGTTGTTCCGGGAGCTGACTTTCAATTTGGTGTTTTTGATGTGTTCCTTGAATGAGAGGGTATGGTCCAGGGTTACGCCAAGGTAGACAGGATTGGTGCAGTTCTCAAGTGGTGTTCCTCACCATGTGATGTTAAGAGGTCGGTTGGCTTCCTGGTTCCTGAGATGGAACGAGCAGGTTTGAGTCTTCGCAGGGTTTGCGTGCAGGTGGTTGCTCTCGTAGTAGAGTAGCTCATCCAGGGCTGAGTTAAGGTTTGCTTCTACTGCTTCGAACGTACTCTCTTGGGATGTAACACAGAGGTTGTCAGCGTAGATGAACCGCTCAGTGTTCTGGTCCATTGGCTGGTCATTGGTGTAGATGTTACATAGTAGTGGAACCATCACACTACCTTGAGATAAGCCGTTCCTTTGTCGTCGCCAACGACCTTGCTTGTTGTTCAGGGTAACATAGAAGCGCCTGTCTTTCAAGAGGACTCCAATGAGGTCTGTGAGTGCCAGGTCTTTTTTGTGTGTGTGTGTGTTCACAGTATCGTATGCGGCCGACAGATCAACAAAGACGGTTCCTGTTACCAGTCCTTTCTGAAACCCATCTTCAATGTGCTGAGTGAGATTCAGGAGTTGGCTTCTTGTGGATTTGCCAGGTCGGAATCCAGTTTGTTGGGGGATGATGGCTGGTTCAACAACCGGGGCCAACCTACTGAGGATCAGGTGCTCGAAAAGCTTAAACGGGTGGCATAGCAGGGAGATTTGGCGGAAACTCTTTGCATGCGCTGGATATTTACCCGGTTTGAGAAGAGCAATAATTCATCAGCTCAAGGATCCATTTCCGTCTCAGAGGTCCAAAGTGCTTGATCTCCTCTGTGAAAATATTATCTAGGCCAATGGCTTTACCAGTCTTAAGGGCATTGATGCTGATATTGAGCTCTTCAAGCGAGAACGGCTTAGTCAGTCCGGTGGTTTGGGAGCACTGAAGTCGGTCTACCTTTGGTCTTGGTTGTTTGGTGGTGGATTTCCCATTGAGCAACAGCTGATATGCAACTTGGTTGGCGATGATGGTGTACTGCAGTTGTGTTGGAGTTGACGGGTCATTGCTGATTTTCCGGATTAGACTCCATGCCTTTTTACTGTTATTCGTTGTATCAGTTGTCTCCAACAGGTTTTGCCATTTCTGTTGGTAGCATTCTGATAGGGAGGTTATGAGTCCCTCACCTACTTCGATGGTACTTTCAGCAAAGGGGTCAGATTCATAGAGCTGGTGGTATTGCTGATATAGTTCGCTGCTTTGAGCATCGAGTCCAGGAATGTATTGAGTGCAGCTGCCTCTTGGGATGTTCTTCCGAGCTGATTGGTGCACAAACATGGTGAAGTTATTGTACTTTTTGGGGTCCACTGGGAGGTGGGCAATCTTCTTTTCAAGATCTTCTTGGAAGCCAGGCCAGTTCGCTTTCCCAAAGTTGAATCTTCTTCGGAATGGAGTTGTGGCTGGGGTGATTACAGGATTGACTGTAATGCCAATGGGGCGGTGTTGGGTTTTTGGCAGTGGCACCAGTACCAGCTTCTTGCTCAGTCCGGTGATGTTATGACTGACAAACACGATATCAGGATTGTAACCTGCTTTCCATCGTCCCCTGTTGAAGGACTTTGGTTGTTTGGCATTGTGGATCAAATCAAGCTGGTTGCTTTCAGCCCACTGCATCTCCATCTGCATTGTTATTAGCATATCCCCATTGTGTGCTGTGGCTGTTGAAGTCTCCGATCACAATCTTTGGTTTTCCAGATGATGGTATTTCTGCCATCACGAGAGGTGTCGGAGGTGGTTTGTAGACTGAGGTGATGGTAATTCCTCTGAGCTCAGCGGTTAGGACTTCGATGTTATTATCATCGTTCTTTGATGATGATTCGATAATTGTCCTATTTTTTGTTAGCATGATGCTTCCATATTTCTCATGTGGTCTTTCTATGAAGGCGGGGATGTTTAGGTCCACGGTGGGTTTCTTGTAGGCAGAGAATGTCACACTGATGCTCTCTGCAGAGTTTTGCAACAAGTTCTTCTTTAGTTGCAGATAGTCCTTCAATATTTAGAGATATGATGGTCAATGCTGGCCTTAGAGGCGGGCGTTGGACTCTCTCCATGCTCCGGACTGGTAGGCTACCGTCATTCGTTGAGCTTCTGGACATTGCTTGTCTTTCAGCTCGGCTTTGAAGTGTTTGGTAGAATTCACAAGTAAACGTGGGTATTACTTGACAGGGATCTAATGGTAGTATATATTTTACGATGATAGAAACATTAAAAAGGATAAAAACAAAAAAATAATTTAAAAAGGGGAAGGAGTAAAGGGGCAGATTTGGCTGTATAAGAAAGTAAAAGAAAGGATTATAAATGCCAAGAAAGAAAGGGGGAAGAGGAGAGAGAGCGACAGACTATACCTAGGTCAGAGTAGTGTTTCAGCTGTCCAAAATTACAAAGGCATTTCAGTGCAATATACATGATATATAGATATATACATAGAAACACATACATACACACGTGTACACACATTTCTTCGCCCACTTATTCCTGAGAGGGTTGTGGGGGTAGAGTCCTCAAACAATCCTTCTAGTGGATCCTGTCAGTAGCAACCGTCTCCAACATTCCGGCTGGATCCCCAAACAAGACCAGCCAAGCTCATGGATGTTATCCAACCATCTTGCTCTGCCAGTTGGTTTTGCCCGTAAAATATGTCCAGCGATTTCTACCTGAGACATTCTAACTGCATGTGCATAGAATAGGAGCTGTGATCTCTCAATTCGGAGAAGTAGCGGCTCTATTTGGAGTGACACTCTGATTTCTGAGCTATGCACTCTATCGAGTAGCGTTATTTCAAAGACCCTTCAGAGGGACATCGTTTCGGCCGCTTGTATTCGAGAATGTATTCTTTCGGTGCCTGTCAAAATTTACACAGGCACATACAAAACATTTCCTATTTCAATTATGTTACTACAATAAGAATTTCACCTTCCAGTCGCACAGTCCTGGGTTCTAACCCAACATTTGTTCCTGTAAATAGTTACTTCTCCTAAGTTATACATTTAATCCTTAAGTCATTTGTATCTATATGCTGAATACTTTTAGAATATCATTATCTTTAATCACAGTTCAAATCCCGCCGAGGTTAACTTTGCCTTTCATCCTTACGGGGTCGACAAAATAAAGTACCAGTAATACACTGGGTAATTGCTGGCCTTATGCCAAAAAGTAGAAACAATTATCTTTAATCACTTCCAAGTGTTAGTTAAGATTTTTTTATGCAAACCATTCCAGTAATCCTGGTATATATGACTTGGACTCCAAAACTTAAATATGTTCAATGCTGTTATGATTATTGCTGGCACTGGTTCACTAGTTCCAATATATTGAATAAAAGAAATCAGTAAAAAATATCATTATTTTATTCTTTTTTTCTATTGTTAGCGCCTAACAGGGCATCTATTTTCAAAGAACAACACTCCTTATGTTATTAACCTTGATCCAGCTGTACTTGAAGTCTCATTTCCTGCAAATATTGGTAAGTTGCCTTGTAGCTAATAAATTTTGTTATTTCAGGGTGAATAAGGGCAGTAGATTGGCATTATTGGTAGATCATTGAACAAAATTCTTTGCTGCATTTAATTATGACTTTGTATGTTCTAAGTTCAAATTCTGCTGAGGTCAACTTTGCTTTTCATCCTTTCACCATCTATAAAATAAGTACCATTTAAGTACTGGGGTCAATATTATCAATGTTTCCATTCCTCAACTTATTGGCCTTGTGCCAGTGATCAACTTAATTCCTCTCCCTTCTTACAAAAATGACTGTTAGAGTTTGGTATTTTAATGGCTTGTGAGGGAATTTGGTAGACAGAAACTGTATGAAGACCATTGCTAGTATGATATGAAGACCATACAGAAACTGTATGAAGACCAATATGACAAAAATTACACAACTCAGGTTAAAACAACAATGTAAATTGATCACTGATTCTGTGTTGGCAGAATGGAATACAGGAATGTGATATTGGAGTAAAGTCAAATATTGTTGGTAATGGAATACTTAGATGGCAAGGTTCAAAGCATTAATGATATAGTGCATCATGATAATCTCAGCAAATCTACTCTCAATCACAGAATGGATAACAGCAAGTCATTGTATAATGGCTAGAGGTTATCAGTTTAAATTTTCTTAGAATTGACCAAGAAACCACTTCAATGTATCCTGTAATGAATCACTTCATTATCATCATCATTATTTTACATCCACTATCTATGCTGGAATGGGTTGGATAGGTTGTCACAGTCTTAGACCAGAAGAGTTGCAGTGACCTCATCTTGCATATTTGCTATGGTTTCTATGGCTGGATACCCTTCTTAACATCAATCACCTTGCAGGATGTACTGGCTGTGGTTTTTGTGGCATCACCACTACTACATTACAGAGTGTACTTGATGCATTTTTCCGTGGCACCAACAATACCACTTTACAGAGTGTTCTGGTAGCATTTTGTCATGGCCCCAACATTAACATTTTATAGGATGTAGTGGGTACATTTATTGTGGCACCTGCACTAGAGATGTTGCCACATGCTTGTTCAGGTTAAAAAATAATTTAACAAATATTGTATTTAATACAGAGTACTCCTTACATTATTACACTTTCATAACCACTATATATGGAGATAAAGTCTTCAGTACTGCTTCAGTGGCCCAATAAACTATGAATTAGATGTTTTACATCTGTTTTTAGTGGAATTCCATTCACATGTAGAGTGCACTGTGCAGGCTTCCTTGAGAGGATGAGTGTCTCAGTTTTTGCAGTGAATAGAGTTCCACTGAAGCAGGTGGAGAAGTTCAAGTATCTTGGGGCTGTGTTCATGAGTGACGGAAGGCAGGAGGCTTAATTTAGTGCAAGAACTGTAGGAGTTGGTGCAGTAATGTGCCAGCTTCAGCATTCAGTAATCAGAAGAAGGGAGGTAGGTGTAAAAGCCAAACTTGCTATCTTCAATTCGGCTTTTGTGCCAACTCTTACCTATGGTCATGAATCTTGGGTAATGACCGAAAGAATACGATCGCGAATACAAGTGGCTGAAATAGGATTCCTCCAAAGGGCTTTGGAGTAACGTTACTCGTTAAAGTGCGTAACTTCTCCGAAATGAGAGGTCACAGCTCCGATACTATGGACATGTGGTTAGAATGTCTCAGGAAAGAATCGGTGGACAGATTTTATGGGCAAAACCAACTGACAAGAGACCCGGGAGGCAGACCCCGAACAAGATTGTTAGATAACAGCTATGAGCTTGGCTGGTCACACTTAGGTATCCAGCTGGATCAGTTGGAGATGGTTGCTTCTGACAGGACCCAGTGGAAGGAGTTTTTAAGGACTCTGCCCCAACTACCCTCTCAGGAACAAGTGGGCAAAGAAAAAGACATCTCTTTTTATATGCTTGTTTTGGTTGGATGAAACCTGGAGCTTTGGACACCAGTCTGTTACACCCAGCTGCTGTTGTTGGTGGTACTTATTTTCAGCTGAGTGAACTTAACATAAAATAAAGTGCCTTGCTTAAGGTCACAATCCACCTCCCCATCTGAGAATCAAACACACAACCTTATGATCATTAATCCAATACTCTAACCACTATGCCATGTGACTTTGCTACCAAAATAAAGCCATCACTCACAATCGAGTATGTCTTGGTAGAATGTATCATGCTTTTGCTAAGGGTTTGCTATGTGAAAGTTGGAAGGAAAGAGGCCTGCACCAGCACTGGGCTGGTACTTTCTTTACAAATTACTAAATGATGAAAGGCACAGCAGATCTTGTTGAGATTTGAATTCAGAATGCAGAAACCCAGAATAAAAATCCAATGCTCTAATGACCTACCCAAATCAACTGCTTTATCTTCACTACCAACAGTCTATGAAATTTTCTTTATCAGTTTTTTATCTTATTTTATTTGTTGTTCTATTTTCAGATATCCGAGACACTGTGAACTACAAAGAAGTAATGAAACAGTATCCTTTGTTTTGTAATTTTCACTATTATGCTAAACCCTTTTGATGCCAAAACAAATTTGCTTGGGTTAAAGGATTCATAATCAATTCTTTCTAACATTGGCACAAAAGTAGCAGTTTTGAGGGAAGGGGAAAGTCGATTACATTGATCCCAGTATTCAACTTCTACTTTTATTATATCAACCCTGCAAGGGCGAAGGCAGTGCATGCGTTATAGAATCTTGAGTTGATCAATTGCGTCGGTTGAAGCAAGCAGAATTTTGGCTGCTTACTAAATCGTAGACACATAAAAAGATAACACACGCACACACACACATACACACGACAGCGTTGGTTGAAGCAAGCAGCTTGCTAAATCGTAGACACAAAAAGATAACACACACATACTAGAAAACACTACATGTGGCTTTGACCAGGAGGATAATTTAGAAGGAATTGGGAGGTGGGGGGGTAAGACTGCACAGCCCCACTTTCCGCCATGGCGATTGGACTGCATGCCCTGCTTTCCAGGTTACCCTTCGCCACTGCAACCCTGGTAGGATGAAAGGCAAAGTTAACCTTGGTGGGATTTGAGCTCGGAATGTAAAGAGCCAAAAGGATTTTGTTCAATGCTCTAAATTCTACCAATCCACCACTCTAAAATGTCTGTAATAAAACTTTCTATTGCAATTTTTATGTAGAGATATTTTGTTTGCTTCAAACATTGTACTAATAATGAGAAAGTTACTTATTTTACTAAATTCTTCTAAATTTTCGATTATTTTCGTTAGAAATTAGTAAAAAAAAATGGTTAATTTAATCATTTGATACTTACTCATCTGACACCATCACTGCTACTTTGTTACAATACTGTCTGTTTTATAGGGTTCATCATGATCATCATCATTTAACGTCCATTTTTCCATGTAGGCATGAGTTGGATATGTCATTACTGACCATGTTACTACTTAATTGAAGCTACAGTTGTCCTAAAGGGATCATAGGTAACATCTCACATACATTCTGGTTTTGTTGTTTCTACAGATAGTAGTCCTTCCCATCACCAACCATTTTACAGAGTGTACTGGGTGCATTTTATTGTAGCACTGGCAGTAGGGTGTGTCACATGTCCTTAAAACAACTGAAGAGTCCTCTCAATCTATTTAAATAAATACGTTTGCCATAACACACTTTACTTTTAATAATGAAAAGAAAGTGACATCTATTTAGTAGAATAACATGTTTTCAAACGAAGATAAAGACACCATAATATTTAGAAGTTATGCTGTTGATTTCTTATTTTAAAGATATATTTTTTTATGTTATTTCAGAATAGGTACACTATATCTCTGTATTGTAAAAGACTAGTGTCAAGAAGGGTTGTAAAGCATTGTCTTTAAAAGAACCCCATGATGAGCTTCATTAAATTTACCATGGGGCTTGCATGGTTGATTCATGCTTTAGCAAAGTAAAAGGGTGTGTGTCCTTTAGAAGGGAGTGAATTCATCTTTTCTTTCTATGTAAAGTTTTGTGTAGTGAGTTAGCTACAGAGTTATGTCACTCATCTGATTAGTTTTCTGTGTTTATCATTGTCCTTTTACCTAAAGTGGCTTTAGACTCTACCCCACTGCACAACCTTGAGCAAGTATCTTCTATAGCTTCTGGTCAGATGATTGCTTGTGAAGGAAATTGGTTGACGGAAACTATAAAAAAAAAATCCATGGTGGGTGTATCATCATCATCATCTTTGTTTAATGTCTATCTGTGTATATATATATATATATATATATATCATCATCATCATCATCATCAACGTTTAACGTCCGTGTTCCAAGCTTGCATGGGTTTGGATGGGGGTATTCCCACTTGAGGCAAGAGTGATTGTCTTGCTCGCATAGGACTGTCTGGCAGGTTTTCTACAGTTGGATGCCCTTCCTAACACCAACCACATTTACAGTGTGGGACTGGGAGGTTTTTACTGTGTTGCCTACACGGCCACATTACAGCGTGGACTGTGTGTTTTTTTGTCGTGACACCTACACGATCTCATTTGTTTCGGCCTAGATGTTGTGGCACCAACATAACTTTACATAGGAGGGGGTGGTGTGGATGGGGTGTGGGTGGTGGGACGGGGGTGTATTTTGTTAGAGATGCCTACTGGCTGTAGTAGGTTTTACTATGTATTTAGGTAAGGCGGGTCTTCTCTATTACTGAGTACCGCCAAAGGTCTCGGTCCAGTGACATTGTCTTGGTGAGGTGTAAGTGTGTGAGGTCGGAGTTTATCAGCTCATCCCAGGTTTTTCTGGGTCTGCCTATTCCGTGGCTACCGTCTATCTTTATTGCCCTGCACTTTGTTATACAGCTATCGTCCTTCATGCGCATCACGTGACCATACCAACGTAGCCTTCTCTCGAGTAGACAACATCTGATCCCTCTTATTTCTAATTTTTTCCTTAGTTCGTTTATGCTTTGTCGTTCACGTATATTACTATTACACATCCAGCGGAGCATGCAAGCTTCGTTTCTCTCTAGTCTGCGTATATCTTCTGCACACAATGCCCAGGTTTCACTGCCATGCAACATTGCTGTTCGTATGCAGGCATCGTACAACCTGCCTTTCATTTTTAGGGAGAACCCTTTAGCGGCTAATAGTGGTATAAGCTCTCTGAACTTTTTCCACCCAGTTCTGACTCTAGCTACTGTACTTTCAGAGCACCCTCCCCCACTGCTGATTTTGTCACCCAGGTAACGGAAGCTGTCCACTATTTCTATAGAACCCTCTGCGCAGCTGAAAGAGCTAGTATTTTGTGGGCACTTGCTGCTACTTATTGCGCCGGAACACCGGCCACATGTAAAATCTATGTTCTTAGTTAGCTTACCTGTGATCCCACTACATCTTTTATGCACCCAAACTTTGCATTTGGGACACAAAATGGAGTTTCTACCTACGCCTTTCCTACACTCTGCGCATGGCCACTTCCCGGAGGGGACCGCCGCCTTATTTTCTTTCTTACAAACTAGAACTTTAGTCTTAGCCAGGTTAATTTTAAGGCCTTTTGATTCTAGGCCGTGCTTCCATGTTTGGAATTTCTTCTCTAGCTCGGCCATTGATTCAGCTATGAGCGTTAGATCATCTGCGTATAGGAGTTCCCATGGGCAGCCGGTCTTGAATTCCACTGTTATAGCCTGGAGGGCAATAATAAATAGTAGGGGGCTAAGAACAGATCCCTGATGAACACCAACTTTTACACTAAACTCTTCACTATATTCGTTGTTAATTCTAACCTTGCTGACTGTTTCTTTATACATGGCTTGTATAGCTCTCACAAGCCATTCATCGACACCTAGTTTTCTAAGAGCCCACCAGATAATGGAACGGGGGACTCTGTCGAAGGCCTTCTCCAAGTCGACGAAAGCTAAGTATAGGGGTTTACTTTTAGCTAGGTACTTCTCCTGTAGTTGTCGTACAATGAAAAGAGCGTCTGTGGTACTTTTTCCTGACACAAACCCGAACTGCATTTCATCTAGATCAATTTGCTCTCGGATTAGTTACGCTATTACTTTTTCCGTGACCTTCATGACCTGGTCGATTAATTTAATGCCTCTATAGTTACTCCTATCTAGGGCATCTCCTTTACCCTTATAACAGTTAACGATGATGCTGCTACGCCAGTCCTTCGGAACAACCCCATTCTGTATGACTTGGTTGACTATCCGGGTGACCATGGTGTGTCCCACCGTACCAGATGCCTTCAGCATCTCGGCAACTATTTCCGAAGGCCCAGCCGCCTTGCCTGTCTTCATATCTTTGATTGCCTTACTTATTATACTACCCTCGACTAACACTGCTGGTCCCTCTATTGGGTCGATGTGGGGGAGACTGTCTTTCTCCCATTTATTCTCCTCATTTAGTAGCCTTTCATAGTGACACTTCCAAGCTACCTTCTTATCGGCGTCGGTGATGGCAAGTACGCCGTCATCGTTAAGTACACACTTCTCCCCGACAATATCACTGTTCTCCTTGACACATTGCCTAGCAATCCTGAACACCTCACGTTTTTGGTCCTCACGTTGTAGAACATGCTTGAACTTTCTTTCCTCTGCTTCCCTTCTTGTGAAGTACACTTGTCTCCTAGCTTCCCTCCTGGCCACTTGATAGTCTTCTCTGCTTCCCCCATCCCGCCATACTTTCCAAGCCTGCTTTTTGGCCTTAATTGACCCCTCCACCTTACTGTTCCACCACCATGTTACTCTCCTCCTGCCTACAGGCCTGCTCCAGCCACAGACTTCGTTTGTCGCCGTCAGCAGGTTTGCTTTCAGAAATTCCCACTGTTCCTCTACCTTGTACGACTCTAATTGCTCTTCCTTACTGTCGAAAGCATCAAGTAATATGCTTTGGAATTTATTTTTGGCTGTGGGGTCCTTTAGCTTCCATATTTTTCTCCTGAGGATAGTCCTCTTCTGTTGTCTAGTACGTCTCGTCCTGACTATTAGGTCGCTAATTATCAGTCTATGTTGGGAGGTGCATTCTTCATGGGGGAGGGATTTAGTGTTTACAACAGTCACTTTGTCACGTCTTCTGGTAAGGATATAATCTACCTGGCTGGTATGTTCCCCTGATCTGTAGGTGATCAAGTGATTGTCTCGTTTTTTATATATATATATATATATATACACACACACACACATTTACGTAATTGTATTTAGCTGGTAGGTAAACTGTATCCCTGCGTGTTGTAAGAAGTGACTAAAAGGGTTGGTATCAGGAAGGGCATCTGGCTGTAAAACATTTCCTCAAAACGTCTTGTGCAACCTATGTCAGCATGGAAAAGTCAACTTTAAAACAATGATATGATAATAATTTTGTCTTGCTGTGAGTATTTTAAACTGTGACCATATCAGGATTGTATATATGTATTTTGGCTTTGTTAATCCTTGTCAGTGCTGTTGCACTGATACTCTGGTAGCTGCAATCATATCACAGCTTAAAATACAGGGAGACTATATGTATGTTTATTATACATGATCATGAGGGTGGTTGATTTGTGGAATTGTTTGAGTGTCAAACAAAAGGCTTCATGGCATTTAGTAACAGCGCTTTATATTTTATGTTCAAATTTAGCTGAGGTCAACTTTGCCTTTCATTCTTCTGAGGTTGATAAAATAAAGTACCAATATTAGGTTCGGTATTATAAACTTTCCCCTTACCCCAATAATTGCTGACCTTGTTTTTAAATTACAAACCATTGTACTTGAATATATTGTATATGGGTTCATATATACCTTTAATCTGAATTACACTGTGTAAATATTATTGGTAAATTATAAATAATTAATTTCTGAATCTATTCTTCCTTACCTAACACTAGATACCAACTGGGACCAAATGGAGGCATTATCACTTCACTAAATCTTTTTGCTACTCGTTTTGATCAAGTAAGGATTTTTACCATTAAATTTAAAAAAAAAATCTGTTATATACATATTTTCAATAGAATTAAATGCATGCAAATGCAGTGCTCTCCAGGCAATGTTTCATCTAGTCAATGTATACAAATGTATGAAAAGGGAAAACTACATTTTTCATGTGTGAATGATTCAAACTTGCACTGACACATTTGATTTGATAAGCTTTTTATTTTAACACCTGTCTCCAAGATGGGTGTTGTGGAGTTCTCACAGAAAATGAGTAATTTATGATTTTTGATGATCATATTCGTTCAAAAACATAAATTTCACCTTCAAAATTCTAACCAAACCAATCAACTAACTACCCTTAAAATTAAAATTTTTTTACTGTTTCAAGTTTCAGAGACAGGTGTAATAATAAAATTTTATCTTCAATTTTGCAGTATATTTTATTTAATATTTATTCTCTACAGGACAGACACACAGATATTGAGTTTTCTGTATATAGATAATATCAAACTACTCATCTATTTTATTCTATAGGTAATGAAATTTATTGAGAAACGATCAAAGGAATGCAAGTATGTATATTTTTTATTGTTTAAGTCTTGGTTCTATGATACAAAACTGTTTATCTTCCATCGTAATGTTATAAAAAAACCTTTAAGTTATGTTTCAAACACAAACTTAATAAGGCCAGCAATTATCCCAGTGCATTACTGGTACTTTATTTTATTGATCCCCGTAAGGATGAAAGGCAAAGTTTACTAAATTATATTACTAAATTATATTACTAAATTATATTACTAAATTATATTACTAAATTATATTACTAAATTATATTACTAAATTCATCATCATCATTTTACGTCCGCTTTTCCCTGCTTGCAAGGGTGGGACAGGAACTGATTCTGGCTTGATTTCTACAGCTGGATGCCCTTCCTAACACCAACCTCATTTACAGTGTAGGCTGGGTGCTTTTTTTTTGCTGTGGCACCTCTTTGCAATGGAATGATATGGACTCCAGTCCCTATCATCTCATTTCTACAGCTGAGTAAACTGGAGCAATCTGAAATAAAGTGTCTTGCTCAAGGAAACAACACATCACCCGGTCTGGGAATTGAACTCACAACCTTTCGATTGCAGGGCCAATGCTCTAACCACTAAGCCATGTGCCTCCTCAATTATATTACTAAATCGTTCCAAATTTTTGGTTATTTTCAATATTATTATTGTCATGAGAAGTTGTTATATCCTTAGCAGGACTAAAGAGCCCTTTCTACTCTCCTTTAGATTGCCTACCACTTTACAGAGTGTACTGGGTGCGTTTTATTGTGGCACCAACACTAGAGAGGTTACCTCACCCCCTGCCAGGTTAAAGACCCATCTCTAGTTTATAGTCTTCTTTCTGTGAAGGTGAATGGGATTTACAGTGTGACTACTTATTTAAAAGTTATAAATCTAACTTTTTTTGTTATACAATAATCATCACACCATATTTTATGTCCACTTTTTATGTGGCATAGGTTGGACAAGTTGTTACGGTCTAATTCAGTTCATATTTGGAGTTACTGCTCCGTTAGATAGCTCAGGAGATCACATCACACTCATCATCATTTAATGTCTGTCTTCCCTGCTAGTCACTTTTTCACAGGCCAAGTTAGTGCTGAAGCAGAACTACAGGGTTATCAGATGGGCTAACAGCCTGTGTCTTTCTCACATCTTATTTACATATGATCCTGTGTTCTACTGAGTGCAGTTTCAATTACATATATTACTATATAAATAAAGATTATTGAACTATAATGAAGATTTTTGTTTTTGATGGTTTTATTTTGTAGGTATGTTATTTTGGACACACCTGGTCAAATTGAAGTATTCACATGGTCAGCTTCTGGAAGTATTATTACTGAGGCTCTGGTAAATAAATTATGCAAGAGCTTTTAAATTATTTTTACATCATTATAACTTTGCCTTTCATCCTTACAGAGTCAATAAAATAAAGTACCAGTAATACACTGGGTAATTGCTGGCCTTGTGCCAAAAGTAGAAACAATTATATGTTATTATAGATGTATAGGGAAATCATGTCTCACTCAAATGTTTTATTTGGTATGGTTTCTACAGCTGGAGACCTGACCTAATACGAACCACTTTACAGAGAGTACTGGGTATGTTTTATTGTGGCACCAGCACTAGAGATGTTACTTTGTTTCTTGCAAGATTCAAACATTCTCTCTGTTTCATCTTATCTGTATGTGATGAATAAGTTGGTTGGAGAGGGGGTAATGGAAGAGAGACAATTTTAGGCAGCTTAATGTTTCATTCAAACATCGAAATTTAACTATCAGTCAATTTTCTAAACCTAGAAATGGAAACAAGGTGGATAGAACCACTATTTTTGACCTTATACCTATGTTAGAACCATACTCTTTGACAATTATGTATGTCTGTCCACTTTATTCCACCTCCAGGAGTATGTTACTTGATTTTTTTCTCAACTATTATTATGGTCACTTGCGTTGGGATGCACATTCCTCAAAGTCAACCGCTTTGTTTATCTTATTTAATAGTTCTCTGTGTATTTCAAGATTTTGGATGCATTTATCTGGTTTAGAATAGATAAACCATATCCCTGTGTGTCATAAGAGGCAACTAAAAGGGTTGCTGCCAAGAAGGCTATCTGGCTGTAAAATATTACCTTAATCAATAGGAAGTCTGTTATGTGGCTTGCATAGTAAATTCTTGCTTTAACAGGGAAAATGACCTTAAAACACTTGTGTGTAATTGCTGATATATGCTATGTATCCAGTTTAGAATAGTTATGCTGTATCCTGTACATTCTTTCCTGCTTATTGATTCAAGCTATTCCTATATATAGAAATAGAGAGAAAGTGATGCCTGAATGAGTATCCTCCACCTCCAATTAACTTACCCTCTGCCGCTTAGTCCTGGCCAACCGGATGGAGAATACATTACCCCAGACAATGGTGAGCGAGACATGCTGGAACAGCCACTCTAACTTGCAGGGCTCGCACCTGTGGGTGGCCAACTCTGCTCCAATAGCAGTGAGTAGGGATGTGGTCCAGGGGCTAAGAATGTCAGCAGTCTCCATTACTACAGGCTTTACCACAAACCTACCAGAGACCGGCCGATACTTAGACAGTTTGCCCTCTTCGGCTTGGTGGGCAGCAGAGCCTGGGCTGGTAGCCAAACACCAAGTTGCCACTGACTAAAATGGTTGGTTCCTGGCAGGATAGCAATCTGTAAAACATTGCCCTGTAAAAGACTCCATGATGAGTATGAAGCCTGTCATGAGTCATGCCAAGTTAACCCCTGCTTTAGCAAGGAAAATGGCCTTAAAATGCTTATTATTGTTTTTGTATTTCTATATTTTAAGGGTTGTGTTAACTCCTAATGCCCTTGCCACATGATATAGATTAGCATGATATACTTTAAAAATAGCACAATAGCACTATGACTACAACATGTTAAATATCAAATATTTACTTTAATACTGTAAATCTTCACATCAGTCCATCCACTAGTAAAGATATAAACATATGAATTAAACCTGTTTTTAGATATTTTCTGCTGAATTATTTCTGCATGTTAAGAGTTAATATAATTTCCCCCTAATTGCAGGCATCTTCATTTCCTACTGTGGTTGTATATATAATGGATATTTCCCGCAGTGTCAGCCCTGTCACATTTATGTCCAACATGCTTTATGCCTGTAGTATTCTCTACAAAACTAAGCTGCCATTTATTGTAGTGATGAACAAGGTAAGTAAATTTTCATTATCATTTAATGCTTTCTGGGCTATGGATTGGCAGCATCATTTGGACAAAATACTCTGCACTATTTATTTAGGCTCTCTGTATTCTGAGCTTAAATCCTGCTCAGGTTGATAAAATAAAGTAACAGTCAAGTAATGGCATTGATTTCTGGTCAACAAATGCCAAGTAGAGGGCTTTACTTTTAGCTAGGTATTTCTCCTGCAGTTGCCACTTAAGTAAGAGAGCATTTGTGGTACATTTACTTAGCACAAATCTGAACTGCATCTCATTTAGGTTAATTCGGTCCCTAATCAGTGGTAACAATGACTCTTTCTGTAACTTTCATAACCTGGTCCATCAATTTGATGCGTCAGTAGTTTCCTGCATCACCTTTGCCCTGGTAACAATTGACAATCATGCTGCTTTGCCAGTCAGTGGGTTTAACACTATTTTGTATTACTTGGTTCACAATATGAGTGGCTATGGTGTGGCCTACCATCCCAGATGCTTTTAGCATCTCAGCAGCTATTCTTGATGGCCAGGCTGATTTGCCTGTCTTCATATCCTTATTGCCTTACTACGCTGCCACTGACTTGTACAACTGGTTTTTTCTGTTGGGTCTACTTGGGGCAGGCTATTTTCCTCTCACTCGTACTCCTCATTCGTCAGTCTCTCATAATGATACTTCCATGTTGTCTTCTTTTCAGCATCAGTGAGGGTAAATGCACCATTATCATCTCGGATACACTTCTTCCCAGCAACATCACTATTTTCCCCGACACACTGCCTCGTGATCCTGTACACCTTGTGTCACATAACATGCATAAACTTTTTATTTTTTGCTTCCCTCCTTGCAGAGTATACTTGTTGCCTAGCCTCTCCTGCCTCTTGATAAAGTTCTCTGCTTCCCCCATTTTTTCCATGCCTGTCTCTTAGCCTTAATTATTTCCTCCACCCTACTATTCCACAACCAAGTCACTCTCCTACTCCCTTGGCCTCTAATCCAGCCACATACCTCATTTGTGGCCTTCAGTAGATTATCTCAAGAACATCCACTACTCCTCTATATTGTATGTCGCTATTTCTTCCTTATTTTCAAAAGCATCAAGTAGGATAATCCTAAATTTGTTACTGGCTGAGGGTTCCTTAAACTTTCATATCCTCCTCCTCCATGTTGATTTCTGTCTCCGAGTTTATCTAGCTCTAATAAACATGTCACTAACTATCAGGTCATTAAGTATGAAATGTCCGATTTCATCTCAAAAAAGAAGCAGTGCAATTAATCAAAGTATGCGCCTAAATTATCAACACACTTTTGTCATCTTGTAATTTGTTTATACCTGGAGGGCGAGAGGCAAGGAAACTACGAAAGGCTGTTTTCGCAACTTCTTGAGAATTGAATATTTTTCCTTGCAAGAAGTGGTCCAATGCCTGGAAGACATGATAGTCAGTTGGTGCAAGGTCTAGTGAATATGGTGGGTGACAGACAGTTTCTATGTCCAGCTTTAGCAGCATTGTTTGTGAGACATGTGGTTGATTGTTGTCTTGCAAGAGAATTGGCCCATCTCTATTGACCAATCTCGGCTGTTTAATCGCAAGCACCCTCATCATTTCATCCAATTGGTTGCAGTATACATTCGCTGTAATCGATTGGCCAGGTCTCACAAAGCTGTAGTAGATGATGTCAGCACTAGCCCACCAAACAGACACTATTAGCTTTTTTTGATGAATATTTTGTTTTGCACTGTGTTTCGGCACTTGATCTTTATCCAGCCATCGTACTGAATGCTTGCAATTGTTGAAAAGAATCCATTTTTCATCACACGTAACAATACAATGCAACGCCATGACAGCAAAGAACAACATGTTTTGAGACCAGTTCTCTTCTGATATTCATTCAATTCCTGTGGAACCCATTGGTCCAGCTTCTTTACCTTGTTGATTAGTTTCAATGGACTAATATTGTTGGAATAGTAATGTCAAACCATGCCACTAATTCACACGTAGTTTGAGATGTATCTGCTTCCACTAGTTTTCAGCCCATTATCCACCTTGGTCACAGGTCTCCTGCGTGGCTTATTTTCAAAATTAAAGTCGTCAGAAGGGAACTTCTTAAACCATCAACGTACTGTGCGTTCATCAGCCACACCCTCACCAAACACCTCATTGATGTTTCAAGCTGTCCGATGCATTGGTTCCACTACGAAACTCATATTCAAAAACAACATGGATTATTTACATATCCATGGGTTCACAAAAATTGATCTGAAACAAACAATTCAAAAGACAATCACAAAGCAAAATGTGCATTTGAAAAACTGATGATGTAGTTGCGCAATAAAATGAGACTAAGAACTCTTGTGGTGAAATGTTAGAGATAGCGACTCTCAAACACAGTGCTTAAGAAAATTGAACATTTCGTACTTAATGACCTAATGCAAGATTATGTTGGGAGGTGCATTCGTCGCCAGGGAAGGATTTTGTGTTTACGACCATCGTTCTATTTTGCCATCTGGTGAGGATAAAATCTATCTGGCTGGTGTGCTTCCCTGATCTATAGGTGATCAAGTGGCTGTTTGTGTTTTTTTAAGTTCATTAGTTTCACAGAATTCTAGGAGCCTGAATCATTTCTCATTTCTAGCACAGGACCCATAACCCTCATGGATCCTGTTGAAGTCATCACTGTGTTGCCCAACATGTCTGTTAAAGTGTCCTGCTATGACTAAGAGTTCCTTGTCACTCACTAGCAAGGTTGCCTGCATGAGGGATTTGAAAAAAAATTCATCTGATTATGGTGCATATGCAGATATAATAGTAAGAGTTGTTCTATCTAGGACCATCTTGAGTTTAATGTTTCTGTCATTTACTCTGCTTACTGTGATTGCATTATCTACACATTTTCCTGCTAAGAGAACCTACTCCACATAGCCTGTAATCATTTCCCACCCAGAAAAATTTGTATTGTTGTTCTTTACAGCAAGAAATCTAGCTGATCCTCCTTTCTATTTTGTCTCTTGTACACAACACACATTCACTCTCTTTTGCTCTAACATCTCTACAATCTCACCGATCATCTGCATATAGTTCCTATATTGATTGTCACAGCTCTGAAGTTTTGGAGTTTTCTGGAAGAAGGGGTTGGTTTCTGTTTCTGAAATAAAGATAGTTTGCATGGTCACCTGAAGCTGAGTGGTGGGTTCATAGTAAGGGGATGTATATACGAGTCATGACAATACTCGTGCCAAGCTGTATTGGCTCTTGCCTTTCGCTTGGACAACATTGTTGTTGTGGAAATGGGAGAATTGCTTGCATAAGCAACTGCTGATCTTCCATAAAACACTTTGATGAAGCTTGTGCACTGGATAGGCAAACCCATAATGTGTCAATTGTGGGTGTAAACCCATGGCCAGTCATAACCAAAGGTGCCCCTTTCCTTTATCCATGCTGTCTTGGGATTTATTGCCCTGCTGTAAGAGAACTATCTGTATGTGTTTGTGCTGTGCCGGCTAGGCTGTGTGGTCCAGCATTATAAAATTTGACCTTACTGGATTGCTATAAGTCTTCCCTTGTCACAGTCACTTTCTAATTAAGCACATTATTCATTAACTATTTGCATTTTGGTGGATTAGTGGAATTATTTGTTACCATATTCTAACTTACTATTACATTAATGTTTGGAACATAATTTAAGAAAGGTTCTTACATAAAATTATGATGGAACGTTTTTATATAAATATAAATTTTTGCCTGTCACTGTCCCTGACAGCATTTGGCTGTTTTAATGGCTGTTCTAGTGATGAGTTTTCTCATTTTTGTCTGTATTCAAGTGCACTCTTGCTTTGTCTCATTCAGAAACAACAATGTTTTTCATATAAATATACACACTTTAAAACAAACAGCTAATCACTTTAGAACCAGGGGTGGTTTCAGGTAGTTTGGTACCAAAAGGGGGCTAAATACTCATGCATTGTCATGCACTCTGTATGCTAGCTATACTGATACATTTGATATTCTTAAATACACATCCCTTCCTAAACTTTCCTTTCTGTTATTTCTGTATCCAGACAGATATTGTGAGCCATGAATTTGCAGTAGAATGGATGACTGATTTTGAGACTTTTGAAGAAGCCCTACAGAATGAAACTTCTTATGTTTCCAACTTGACTCGGTCAATGAGTTTAGTATTGGATGAGTTTTACACTAACCTCAAGGTAAATAAATCTAACTTTACTTTTTCGATGTAATTTTTAAAGGTATTTGGGTAATCAGGAAAACTGTGACTTGGGCCAGTTTCTTCTGAAAATTTTCAAAGAAAAATATTTACAAAAGTTTTACTCCATTGTGTTTTTAGAATATATTTATTGTCACTTTTAATATTGATGTTATTGTTGTGTGTATTCAGTTTATAATAGTTCCACCGTGTCCTTGCACATTGTAAGAAGTGACTGAAAAGGCTGGCACCAGGAAGGGCATCTGGCTGTAAAACATTACCTCAATCAGATTTTATATAAGTATGATTAAGCCTGTTATAGTATCCATAAGGCTTAACCTTGTTTCAGCAAGGAAAATAGCCTTAAAACACTTGTTTTTAGTATGGTGCATATTGATATGGAAAAGGTTAATAAATGTTTCTGGAAATAGCTCTTTTTTATTCAATGTTAACATGTGTATAATAGAGAAATTTTCTTAACTTCTCTATATTTCATCAAATTCCAGTCTGTTGGGGTGTCAGCTATCACTGGTGTAGGATTCCCTGAATTCCTCAAACTTGTTGATGATGCCACAGAAGAATATAAACAGTAAGTTCTATGAATCCATTGATTTATCTACAGTTTAACCCTTTCATTACCATATTTCTAATGAAAGACAGTACCTGTGAATTTCTAATCATTTTGAATATAATCAAGAATTTGGAGGGATTTAATAATATAACTCACTTTCTCATTATCAAGCAGGTATTTGGAACATAACAAAGGTTCTTACATAAAATTGTGATGAAAGATTTTTAAAATAAATATAAACTTTTTAAAATGATTGTATTTATTGTTTTAAAATTTGAAATTATTGTTTTTTCATATAAATATAAACCTTTAAAATTTATTATAGAATAAGGGATGGTGTCAAGCATTTTGTTATAAACTAGTGTTTGAAGGATAACTTAACAAAAGTTTTTATAAAATTATGATGGAAGCTTTTTAGATGAATATAAATCTTTAAAATGGTGGTATTTATTATTTTTGGTGGATTGGTAGTATCGGTAAAGGGTCGGACGCCATGCTTTGCAGCAAAGAGTTACGGCCCTTTATGGTCTGAGTTCAAATCCCACCGAGGTTAACTTTGCCTTTCATCCTTACGGGGTCGATAAAATAATGTACCAGTAATACACTGGGATAATTGCTGGCCTTGTGCCAAAAGTAGAAACAATTATTTTTAGATATATATAAACATTTTGAAATTATTATATCAAAGAAGTAGGAGTGGGGTCAGGTTGTTTGGTGTTAGAAGGCTTAATACATAATTCTCAGGATCAGCAAGAAACTGCTTTTATTTTCCAATGCTTGCATGCGTTAGATGGGTTGTCACATACTGAGGCCAGATTAGTTAGATAACCAAAACATTATCACACAGTCAGTCAGTTTCAGCAACTGGATCAGTTACACAGATGGGCACATTCAAACAAAGATGTAGGGTGTGGAGACAGTCGGTCTTTTGAAAATAACAATAGAGATATGAGTTTCAGATTACATCAGAATTTCACAATATTTGATGCAGTGGTGAGGAATTATCTGTAAATTCAGCTAAAGAAGTGCCATGGGAAAAAAAGGGTTCAGCTTAGAGTTATTGAGAGTGCTCTGCTAAGAATAAATACCTATCTTTCAGAAAAAATGAACAAATAACGATTTGGATACCAGGCCATAAAAAGATAAGAGGAAATAGGAAAGTAGATGAATTAGAAAAGGAGAGAGAATAAAAGGAAATAATAAATATAGACTATATTATTACTCAAGGGTGGGAAGAATCTAGAGATTAGCTCCCAAATTTCAATCCTTCACTTTCTCAAATCAGATCTGTCAACATTTAAAACATATCAGACGCTGAGCAATGTTAAATATATCATTTGTTGTAGGTACTATACTGTTTCATGCCAAACATTTCTCTCATCATCAGTATAATATACAAAACTGCTTCCTTTTTCAGAGAATACCTTCCAATGTATAACAAACTACGAAAAGAAAATGAAGCTGAAATTGAAAAAGAAACACAGAAACAAATAAACAGAGCGAAAGAAGATATGATTGCTGATGATATTAAAGGTAGATAACTCTGTATATGTAATAGTCTCTTGTCTTTCAGTGTTCGTGTGTGTCTTCATCGTTTTACATCGACTTTTCCATGTTGATTCATTACAGTTTTTATAAATGAAAACCTTGAAATATTTTCATTGTTGTTGTTTATTAGTATATCCATACATCTGTATGTGTATTTTTTTGCCGGTGCTACAGTAAAATGCACTCAGTACACTCTGTAAAGTGTTACTGTTGGTGCATCCAATTGTAGAAATCATTCGAAATATGGAACGTATGAGTAAAATAAAGTCGCTCCAACCTATCTGGTCTCGGACTGTGACAACCCGTCACAGCAAATAGTGATGTTGATGGTGGTTTAGAATAGATATACCATATCCCTGCATGTTATGAGAGACAACTAAAAGGGCTGGCAGCACGAAGGGCATCTAGTCATTAAACATTGCCTAAAAAAAAACCTTATGGATATGTAACCTGTCATTGGCCCTAAGAGGCTGACCCCTGCTGTAGCAGGGAAAATGGTGTTCTTTTCTAAGATGACAAGGTGTGATTAAATATAGATTTAACTGCTACTTCTGGCTGTTTAAGTGCCGACATAGAGGCTCCTTCAAGTGTTGTTTTATTCAGATATATCTATATTTGAATAGATCAAAATATTTCCAAAGCTGAGATATATGTTTAATGAAATTACTTTTTTTTTTTTTCCATCAAGAAAATTATAAACTTTCCATTATGTTAATTCTCTACAGAAACATTTGGTAAACCTTACCCAGGAATTGCTATTACCCCAGGTGTTATTGAGAGTGACAGTGATGCAGAATTTGCTGGAGACCCCGATGATTTCATTGGTAAGTGAGACTTATTTTATGTGTATTTTTTTTACTATTTAGTCAGAGAGGGAAGGGCAATGCCAATGACCTTTATCAAGATTATAGACTTAATCTTTTACCTAGTCTAACACCACCTGGGCCTTGGGTGCCTTCGAGATTGGTGGCAAGGAGGGAGGAAAGTTTCCTCAAATCAGAAACCTGGTCCAAATATTTACAACAGAGGTTTTACTTCTTGCTAATCCTAATAATTGCTTATTAACTCTTTTCATAATAAGCTGTTTGAAATCATTCCTGGTTCAACAATACAAAACTGCTTACCTTGTTGTAAACATGGAGGTGATGTTAAACCAGCTTTTATTTTTGCATTCAGTAAATTGGCAGAGTTGTTAGTAAATAGAATAAAATGCCTTGCAGTGTTTGTTCTATTCTCTGTGCTCTAAGTTCAAATCCTGCCAAAGTCAACTTTGTCATACATAATTTTGGGGTTAATAAGATAAGTACCAATCGTGGGTAATGTTAGGATATCGGATGAGATACGTTGGAGTATTTGTTTCAGCTTTTTGCATCTAAGCTCTTTGGTGGTAGACATAATTCTTTGCTTGGTCAAACACCACTACTTGGTTCTTGAGTGCTTTTGTTCTGAAGATAACTTTCTCCCACCAATCTTGGATACCCTGAAAAAATAGAGCATCATGAGTGCATCCCTTTCTTCACTGACTAAACTGAAAATATAAAAACAAATACACTTAAGTAACTTTCCACTTTCACCTGTTCTTAAAATACACACATTTCCACCTCTTCAGATATTGTATACAATCAATCCCACTCATTCCCTACTGATCCCAAAAGATCCTTCAGAGTTTGTACATAATGATTTTTCTCTCAGATACAGCAATTATTTATATTTAACAATTTTAATACCAACTGCCTGGAAGCACCCATAGTTCGACAATACTGTGGCAGTAATGGTGTTATGATAAAATGTACCTAGCTTAATCTGTAAAGTGGTAGTACTGGTTTCACAAAGAAATGCACTCAAACCACACTGTAAAGTGTTAGTGCTGGTGCTACAAAAAAAGTATCCAGTCCACTCTGTCAGGGGGTAGTGGTGATGCCATGAGAAAGTGAACCCAGTACATGCCTTAAAATGATTAGCATTATCCAGCCATAGAAACAATGCCAAAATGAAATGTATCAGCAATACAACCATCTGATGTTTCTTGCCTCATAATGTGACAACCTGCCTAATTTATGCAAGCATGAAAAATATATGTAAACCTGTGATGATATTTATATTTATCTAAAAACCTTCCATCATAATTTTATGTAAGAATCTTTATTAATGAGAAATATTACTAAATTCCTTAGAATTCTTGATTATTTTCAAAGTTATTTAAAAATTATAAGTAGTGATTTTAATTAGAAATATGGTAACAAAAAAGTTAAACATTTTCCCCCATCTTATTTTCCAGATGAAGAAGAACAACGAGAGCAAGACTCATTTAAACGTTTCTTAGAGAGACATCGCGAGAAACAGATTGAGAAAGTTAAGAACCAACATAAAAGCTGATGATTTCAGTTTTAATTTTATAAAAAATTTCATTGGATTTTATATTAAAAAGACTCCACTTAACATGAGCTGCTTTATTTGCTGAATAAGTGAGTTTAACAACTGCAAAGTGGACACTTGAAGGCTTATTGGATTTGTAAATAAAAATATTACATTTTTTAAGAAATAAATGAAAAGTCAAAGAGTTTTGTGTGTTTTTGAATAACCCTTCCATAATGTAATTGCTTTAGTTTTATCACATGGTCTCAGAAAAGAGCCATTTGCCAGACAAGTGCAACTGTGGCTAAAATGACTCTTCTACAATGTAATTACTTTAGTTCCAACACATAGTCTCAGGTCATGTTACTTGCCAGATAAGTACAATTGTGACTAAAATTACTCTTCCATGATAGAATTACTTTACTTTAAATACAGCTTATTTCTAATGTTGCCTTCAGCAAAACTGCCTTGCTCGACTGTGTGACACTGTAGTGTAGCCATTATAATGATTATTATAGTCTGGAAACATTGATGGATTTGGGAACTTTGCTATTAAAAAAAAGTCTTTTATAAAAATGGTATATACTAGTTGTATTTTAGTGCAACACACACATACACACACATGTATATATACATACATCATAGAAGAACCATTTTAACTATTCAAGAACAGACAAAATATGTTATATTCACTATATTTATTGAGATGTTAACATTTTCATATTTCTGTGACTTGGTCACTGACAATTCCACTGTGACTTAGTTAAAAATTGCTTACTGACAAGTTTTTATAAGGTTTCCAGGGATATTTTTTACTTTTTTATCTTTTTTTTTTATTGAACTTTCGACCATACATATTTCTATATAGCTGTTGTTGTTTTGGCCACTAACCTGAGCACTGCTGCTTGTAATGTAGAGGAGTGGAAAATCTAAAAATAACTGATTCCTTTTCATGCTAGTTACCATCAAGACTTCCTGCATCCTCAGTCCTCTGACTGCTGTTTTTTTCTGCAAAATCAAGAGGGGTGCATCCCACCAGAGGAAGAAGCTCCATGAGGTAGAGTGGCTGGTGCAGTGGTTGTTGCTAGCTGTTCTCAGTGGCAGTGATTTCACCATCGTGGGGTGCAACTGAGATATATCACCTAACCAAGAGATTAAAGCTTCTTCCTCCCTTCTTTCCTACTTTTCTCAATATTTAATTTTGTTGTTTTGGGATGATCTTTTGACATGGGCTGCCATTAGTCACTTTTAGGTTCAATTTCTCTGTGTGCATACTTATTTGTTTGCACATTCCATTGTTACAATTCCTTCCATTTTTGTTTGTCTTTTGTCATAGTTGTTGGTTTTGCTAAGTATATATAGTATGTTTGGAATGTCTGTTTATAGTATAATTCTATTGAATTTAGATTCTTGCTAAGAAGAACAAAAACAAACAGATTGAACCAAATAATACATTATAATATAATAAATAAATTGTACATAATATATATTTGTAGACACTCCTACTTGTATATATCTACATGTGTGTGTGTATATATATCATCATCATCATCATCATTTTACGTCCGCTTTTCCCTGCTTGCAAGAGTGGGACGGGAACTGATTCTGGCTTGATTTCTACAGCTGGATGCCCTTCCTAGCACCAATCTCATTTACAGTGAGTGCTGGGTGCTTTTTTTCCGTGGCACCTCCACGACCACTTTGCAGCTGAGTAAACTGGAGCAATGTGAAATAAAGTTATATATATATATAGAGAGATATATATATCATGCTTCTCCCGTCCACTTCAATCTCTTTGCCTTTTCACTTCACTCACTCTTAACTCACAAGCAGAAGGTTTATTTCATTCATCAAGTAATGTAGCCTCTTGTTTTTTCTCCAGCCATGCTATCCCATACATTATCACCCACGACAAACTGCTTGTTTTCCTTCAGACTACATCTTTTTTCTTTTCTCTTTTGCCGTACCCCCATTCCCCTTGCTCCCACCCTGTCACACGACCATTGCCATATAGACCAATCAGAACACTGCAGCACAAACATGTAACTTCTAACTCAATCTCTATTGCAATAAACATTGCTACTTCTAGGACAGTTGTTATGGGACTGATGTTGTTCTGTATGGTATATGAATTTCTAAGTTGGAGCATTCCTAATGATGAATATGAACCCACCAAACTCCTCTGGACGACCACACAATTGCTCTTCTTTCAGACATGGAAAACCAGCACCCCTCACACTCCCTACCAAGTTTTCATCTTCTCTTCCATTGAACTCCATAACTTCAGAGTTGGCACCATCAACGTAGGTCCTGTAAAGTGGTTGGTGATAGGAAAATCATCCAGCTGTAGAAACCATACCGAATGTAGGGTCGAAAATGACTTTTCAGTTGTATCAAAGATATCACAATCTCAAGTGTTTGTTCTATGATAAAATGCATCTAGTATGCTCTATAAAGTATGGGAATGTATGTTGGTGGGATGAACCCTTGGCCTCTCTGAGATGTTTTATCGCTTCGGGTAAGTACTGAGCTGGTCTGTGAAGACATCTATCCCGTGCTAGCTGAGAAAAACATAAATGATGCCCAGCCCCGAAAAGATAAGACTATTCAAACTATATTTTGAATGAATTTTCTACACTTTCTTTTTTGGGGGTTCCCAATTCGTTTATTTCAATGTTCAATGCTTCTTCTTCCCTATCCTCGGTCTCGATTCACTGTAAACAAGCAAACTACACGCGGCGCTCCTGTCCTGTCCATGTCGTCACTCGAAGTAAAACCTAGCCCATGTCTCTATCGTCTCTACATCCTATCCGCCTCCCGGTTAGCTGTGTTAGCTGACATTACCTCGCACTAACTTCCCCCATCTCCCCAACCATCGTGCCCGTTGCTTTTCTTACCCACCCCGTTACATCAAGGTCGAAATAGACTGCACGCACCCTCTATCCACCACCTGATTAGCTGACATTACCCTGCATCTTTCCCTCGTCTTTCTCAACCGTCCTGTCCGTTGTTTTCCTCACCTACATTGTTACGACACCAAGGATGGAAAAGACTGTATGCAAGCCATAGTGAAGGCAACCCGTCTAGGAGAGCAGTGACTCCGATTTAAAACGATTGCACGGGGCAGGCGGGGACTCCGTAAGCCGTAGAGAAGGCAACCCGTCCAAGAGAGCTGACACCGATAAATAATGACTGCACGGAGTAAAAATGAACTCCCTAAGCCATAGTGAAGACAACCCGTCTAGGAGAGTAGACACCCTAAATAAATAAAAAAAACTGATATAGGGAGAGACGACTCTTGAGTCCTGTAAGACAACCTCTCTAATGCTGGTAGCACGAATAATTCACCCAGTCCATGCTGTAAAGTGGCTGGAGATAGGAAGGACATTCAGCCAGAAAACCCCTGCCAAACATTTGACAAGCACAAATACGATTTCCAATAATTGCGTGTACAGGGCTAACGCTAGTCATGTTATTGTGCGCACGGTAATGGGGTGGCTAGAGTACCCATGTGCGAGAATTCCTGGACCGTCATTAAGCAATTGCACAGCCTTTTTCCCTTTCAGGTATACACACATTCTAGGTAACAGGATTTAAAAGATTTCCAGAGTTGCCGCTATAACCATCGCACTCTCTTACTTTCCTTCTACATAAAATCTATTACAAAATCGTATTAAAAAACTCGGTGTTACAGATACCAACCCTCTCTCTTGCATACATACACACACACACACACACACACACACACACTCTCTCTCTCTCTTGCATACATGCACACACACACACTCTCTCTTTTGCATACATACACACACACACACTCTCTCTCTCTTACTACACCTTTTCCAGCGTGACATGTTTTACACGAAGTATACAACAGCGTCAATATAATAGATTAGTGAATCCAAGTTGTGCTGTGCATCATTACTTTGTCATCTATATATATAAAACAAAGAATGTCTGTATCTATTTCCCTAAAACTCGAGAAGTACCGAACCGTTTTTTTTTTCAAACTTTACACATGTAATACGTATGGCCCTGTGAGTGTTTTGAGCAAAAAAAAATTTCAAATTATTTAGTCCTAGGGATCGAATTAGTGAAGTGACTAATGTTTGTACATAATGAGGGAGTGAGAGGGGAGAGAAAGAAACGGAGAGGCGAAGTGACGAAGTGGATCTCTACTCCTCCTCCTCCTCCATCTCTCCATTCGTCACAGAGTTTTTCGATAGAGGGGAGAAATGTGAGTTAGTTATAAAGAGAAAGAGTGAGAGTGAAAGAAACAGACAGACTAAAAGAGGGGGAGGGAGAGCGAGAGAGATAGAGAGAGAGCGACAGACGCTGTGTTTGATACATGACAGTGGAAGAGGGGAAGGAAAGCTATAACTAATTAACATATATGCGTGTGTGTGTTCGTGCAGCGTTCCACTAAGAGTTAAATCTATTAACATGTGTGTGTGTACGTGCGTGTGGCGTTTCACTTACGCCATTTTTTCAGTGACAACATATTCACTAACGTACACTCATTCCAACCGTTGCTCTTACTGTTACTCCTCTCCCTATCCATACCCCGGTTAAGACGGCACTCATGGCTTAGAAATTACATAGTCAACCGTTCGGAAATCACATGTATCAGTTTTTAATTCACTGACGAGTTTACTCCTTACTCTACCAGTGAGTTTCAGTGTACTTCGTCCTGCTTTGAGGTCATGCCTCGAAGGAAGAGATACTCCATTGGCCGAAAAACTGCGAAAGCAGCAACAAGAACAGGGCGGGCAAACGAATCGTCAGTGGAATCTGCTATTCGACTGTCGCAAGATGCTAAACGTGCTGCCACCAGAAGAGCATTTGAAACAGACAACTAACGAACCATTCGCCGAACCGCTAATGCCACATCAACTTCTGTTGCACGAGCTGCCGAGACGGAAGACCAGCGTAAAAGACGTCGGAGTACGGATGCTGCGAATACTGCTGCTGCGCGAGCTACACAGACCTCGCAAGAACAAGACATTCGACTACAATGTAATGCTCAATGAAGGGCCTTTGGGCAAGGTATTTCAAGGCCGTGTTGCTCACGATGGTCCTTAAAAGCATTCGAGTACAACCCTGACTTTGATTACAGTGGCCATCCAGACGTGCCAATTGGGAGTATGCCAAAGACGTGCTCTTTCTGCAATGCAAAAAAGTGGCCCGGAGAAACACCTGGCTTGTGTTGCGCAAATGGAAAAGTAAAATTACGTCCCCTGGAGGATTCACCACAACCGTTGAAGCTCCTATATTCAGGCAGTACTGCGGAGTCACGGCATTTCCTGATTTACATCCGGAGGTATAACTGTGCTTTCCAAATTACATCTTTCGGGGCGAACATTGTCAAGGAAGGCGGATGTATGTCCACATTTAAGGTGCAAGGTCAGGTGTACCATAGAATCTGATCCCTCCAACTTGTCGCCAATCAAGAACCTCAATTTCTTCAGCTGTACTTTGTTGGGAATGTCAACGAGCAGGCAGCCATGAGGAACTCCATTTCACTGGTATCAACGTCGAGCTTATAAGGACTCTGCAAGACATTCTGCACACAAAAAACAGCTATGTCATTAGCTTCAAGTATGCCTTGGAAGCAGATACTACAGACAGCCAATTTTAATGTGGTAATTGATGCCTCAAAAATGCCACCTGGGGAGCATCCGGGTCGGTATAATTATCCTGCATGCAATGAAATCGCTGTACTTATGCATGGGGTGAGCATAATCCACGAGACATTGTCCTCAAGCGTCGAGATAGCACTATTCAGCGAATCAGCGTAATACATAGGTCTTACGATGCGCTCCAGTATCCACTTCTCTTTGTAAATGGTGAGGACGGCTATCAGTACGGAATTCACCAGCACAATCCAGTAAACACTCAACACTCCGTCAAAAAACCAGTTTCATGCATGGATTTCTACTCCTACTGCTTCATGGTTCGCCACGATTCCTTCAATCACCTGCACCAGTCAAGAGACCTACTTCAGCAATTCGCCGTTGATATGTGCGCAAAAATGGAATCAGAGAGACTGTGTTTCATACGGTCACACCAAAGTCAACTGCGGTCCGAGAGCTACATCCATCTCCGAGATGCCATCAACAATGACGCAGCTCCCAGCAGCGTAGGAAACGTCTGCATTCTCCCCTCCACCTTCACCGGAAGTCCGCGCTACATGCACGAGAGAACGCAGGATGCTATGACCTACGTACGGCATTACGGCAGGCCCGATCTGTTCATCACATTCACTTGCAATCCAAAGTGGAAGGAGATCGGGGCAGAACTGTTCCAAGGGCAACAGGCTGTTCCAAGAGTCTTTTGGCTGAAGCTTATCAACCTTATGGAGCTCATCAAGAGAGGGCAAGTCTTTAGCCCAGTAAAGTGCGACGTGTACACCGTAGAGTGGCAGAAGAGGGGCCTACCGCACGCCCACATCCTCATTTGGCTGTCAACAAAAATATCTTCAAATGACATTGACAGCATCATCTCCGCAGAGTTTCCCGATCCGTCTATAGACAAAGACCTCTACGACATAGTGAAGACAAACATGGTCCATGGTCCATGTGGGCGGGGTTTCAATTTAAGCTCACTCTGCTTGAACGACAATGTCTGCAGCAAAAGATTTCCCCGAAAGTTCTTCCAAGAAACCCAGACTGGCGTTGCCGGATACCCACTGTACAGGCGACGCCAACCCGGAGACGGTGGTTTTACAGTAACAGTTGGACAGAACGAGGTCGACAACAGATGGATAGTGCCATACTGTCCATTTCTTTCCAAGACCTTCCGTGCTCACATCAATGTCGAGTTCTGTAATTCCGTCAAGTCAATCAAGTACATATGTAAATATGTGAATAAGGGTTCAGGCGCTGCTATGTTCGGTCTTCAACAGGTCAACAGCCGTGACGAGGTCACGCAATACCAAGTTGGCCGTTACATCAGCAGCAACGAGGGTTTCTGGCGTATTTTCGGCTTCCCTATACACCAAAGGTACCCTGAAATTTAACAGCTCGCAGTATACCTGGAGAACGGTCAAAAGGTGTACTTCACTGACGTTAATGCTGCTCAAATGGTGGAGGAACCATGGGAAACCACCCTCACTGCATTCTTCAAACTTTGTCAGGCCGATTCATTTGCTCAAACCCTGCTGTATTCTCAGGTGTCGTCCTATTACACATGAAATAAACAACAATGGGTTCGCAGAAAGGCAGGTCAGCCTGTTGATGGACATCCTGGCATAAAGTTTGACAGTTGCCTAGGGAGAGTTTATACAGTGCACCCGAACCAGCATGAGTGCTTCTACCTCCGTCTTCTGCTACATGATGTAAGAGGACCCCAGTCCTTTCATGACCTTAGAACTGCCGACGGTTCCATGTGCAGCACTTACAGGGAAGCTTGCTTCAAGCGCGGCCTGCTAGAAGACAGTGCACAGTGGGATGCCACTTTATTCGAAGCTGTTGCATCTCAATCGCCTATGCGCCTACGAACTCTATTTGCAGTACTGCTGCAAACTTGCAAACTGAGTAATCCTATCTCTTTGTGGCTCAAGTATAAAGATGACTTATCCGAGGACTACAAACGTCAGACGCAAGTGCAATACCCTGAGATGGAACGTACCAGCGACGAGGTCTTCAATCTAGCATTGATTGAAATAGAGGATAGAGTTGCATCACTCGGCGGAAATTATTTGCCCTCATATGGTCTGTCCCACACAATCCGTACAGGGTCAAACGTACTTCCTACAGCTCTTATCCTAGAAACGTCCTACGACGTCGATGCTCTTACCAAATACGTCCTTGAAACTGAACCACAACTTCTTCCGGACCAACCTCTTTCTTACACCATTGTTGCCAACCATGTGCGCCACAGAAAAGGAGGTAAGTCCTTTCTGGATGCTCCTGCAGGGACGGGCAAAACATTTTTAACGAGAATCCTCCTTGCAAAAGTCAGGATGCACAAGGGCATTGCGGTTGCTGTTGCCTCTTCCGGAATTGCTGCCACTTTGTTGCCCGGTGGCAGGACCGCACACTCCAGTTTTAAATTGCCTCTCAATTTAACAACGTCAGAAACGCCTACTTGCAGCATCAGCAAGACCTCCGACCAGGGCCACGCCCTAAAACGATGTCAGCTCATTGTGTGGGATGAGTTCACCATGGCCCATAAAAGAAGTCTGGACGCATTAAACAGAGCTCTAAAGGACATCAGAGGCTGCCAGGCTCCCATGGGAGGTGTTACGCTTCTGCTTTCGGGTGACTTCAGGCAGACTCTTCCTGTCATTCCCAAAGCATAAAAGCAGATGAGGTCCAAGCATGCCTAAAGTCCTCTCCTCTGTGGCGCCATGTCCGGACACTGATTCTTACAACCACGTTTCTGTGTGCTTCTGTGCAGGCGTTTTCGTGTTCGTTTTTGTTCGTTTCATGTGCGCTTTTTTGTGCGATTTTGCGTTCTATATGCGCTTCTATGGGCGCTTTCATGCAATTTATGTGCGCGTTTTTTGCGCTTTTACGTGCGCGCTTATTGAGCAGTTTTATGTGCGCGTTTTTGTGCACTTTCATATGCTCTTTTTGTGCGATTTATGTGCGCTTTTGTGCGATTTTATTCAATTTAATATGTGTTGTGTGCTCGCGTTTTGTTCTATTTAATGTGTTGTGTGCTACTCTGTGCGCGTTTCTGCGTTCGTTTTGTGCGCATTTTTGTGTGCTTTCATGCGTTTTTTGTGCGCTTTTATGAGCGCATTTTGTGCGATTTTATGTGTGCGACTTTGTGCACTTTCATGTTTTATGTGCGCTTTTGTGTACGCTTTTATGTGCGCTTTTGTGTACGCTTTTATGTGCGATTTTATGTGCGCATTTTGTGCAATTTTATGAATTTTTTGTGCGTTTTATGTGCGCGTTTCTGCGTTCGTTTTGTGCAATTTTATGTGTGCGTTTTTGTGCGGGTTTTTGTGCGCTTTTACGAGCATGCTTTTTGTGCGATTTTATGTGCGCGTTTTTGTCTGCTTCTGTGTGTGCGTTTCTGTGTTCGGTTTTGTGCGCTTCAATGTGCACGTTAGTGCGATTTTATGTGGGCGTTTTGAGCGGGGCTCTGTGCGCTTTCGTGTGCACTTTTTGTGCGTTTTATGTGCGCATTTTTGTGCGTTTTATGTGCGCATTTTTGTGCAGTTTTATGTACGCGTGTTTCTGTGCTTCTGTGTACGCGTTTGTGAGCGCTCTTGTGCGCTTCTATGCGCGCTTTCATGCGCGTGTTATGTGCGCGTTATTGTGCGCTTTTATGTGCGCGCTTTTTGTGCAATGTTATGTGTGCGTTTTGGTGCGCTTTTATGTGCGCGTTTTTGTGGGTTTCTATGTGCGTATTTTGTGCGCTTTCATGTGCATTTTTTGTGCGTTTTATGTGCGCTTTTTTGTGCGATTTCGTGTGCATCTTTTTGAGCTCTTATATGTGCGTGTGGTTGTGCGCTTTTACGCGCACTTTTTGTGTGCTTTCATATGCATTTTTTCTGCGATTTGTGTGTCATTATGTGCGCTTTCATGTGCAGTGTGTGCGTTTTATGAGCGCGTTATTTGTGTGCTTCTGTGTGCGCGTTTCGGCGTTCGTTTTGTGCGCTTCTATGCCTTCTATTCGTTCTATATGCGCATTCATGCAATTTATGTGCGCGTTTTTTGCGCTTTTACGTGAGCGCATTTTGAGCACTTTTATGTGCGCGTTTTTGTGCACTTTCATATGCTATTTTTGTGCGATTTATGTGCGCTTTTGTACGATTTTATTCAATTTAATGTGTTGTGTGCTCGCGTTTTGTTCAATTTAATGTGTGTTGTATGATACTGTGTGCGCGTTTCTGCGTTCGTTTTGTGCGCTCCTATGTGCGCATTTGAGTGTGCTTTCATGCGTTCTTTGTGCGCTGTTATGTGCGCGTTTTGTGCGATTTTATGTGTGCGACTTGTGCACTTTGATGTGCACTTTTTGTGCGTTTTATGTGAGCTTTTGTGTACGCTTTTATGTGCGATTTTATGTGCGCGTTTTGTGCAATTTTATGTGGCCGATTTTGTGTGCTTTCATATGAATTTTTTGTGCGTTTTATGTGCGCGTTTCAGCGTCGTTTTGTGTGTTTCTATATGTGCATTTTTGTGCGTTTTTGTGCGATTTTATGTGTGCGTTTTATGCGATTTTATGTGCGCGTTTTAGTGTGCTTCTGTGTGTGCGTTTCTGTGTTCGGTTTCGTGCGCGGCTCTGTGCGTCTTTGTGCGTTTTATGTGCGCATTTTTGTGCGTTTTATGTGCACGTTTTTGTGCAGTTTTATGCGCACGTTTTTGTGCAGTTTTATGTGCGTGTGTTTCTGTACTTCTGTGTACGCGTTTGTGCGCTTTTATGTGCGCTTTCATGCGCGCGTTATGTGCAATTATATGTGGGCGCTTTTCGTGCGATTTTATGTATGCGATTTGGTGCGATTTTATGTGCGCATTTTTGTGTGCACGTTTCTGTCTGGTTCTGTGCGTGCGTCTCTGTGTTCGGTTTTGTGCGCTTCTATGTGCGCGTTGTGTGCGATTATATGCCGGCGTTTTGAGCGCGTCTCTGTGCGCTTTCATGTGCAATTCTTTTGCGTTTTATGTGCGCCTTTGTGTGCGTTTTATGTGCGCATCTTTGTGCAGTTTTATGTGTACGCGTTTCTGTGCGCTTTTGTTTGCTCTATGTGCGCTTTCATGCGCGCGCTATGTGCAATTATATGTGCGCGTTCTTGTGCGCTTTTATGTGAGCGTTTTGGTGCATTTTTATGTGCGCATTTTTGTGTGCACGTTTGTGTCTGCTTCTATGTGCGTTTCTGTGTTCGGCTTTTGTGCGCTTTCATGTGCATCTTTTGTGCGTTTTATGTGCGCGTTTTGTGCAATTTTATGGACGCTTTTATGTGCGATTTTATGTGAGCGTGTTGTGCAATTTTTTGTGCGTTTTATGTGCGCGTTTCTGCGTTCGTTTTGTGCGCTTCTATGTGCACCTTATTTGTGCGTTTTGTACAATTTCATGTGCGCCTTTTGTGCGCTTTTATGTGCGAGAATTTGTGTGCACGTTTCTGTGCGCAGGCGTTTTCGTGTTCGTTTTTGTTCGCTTTTTTGTGCGATTTTGCGTTATATATGCGCTTCTATGGGCGCTTTCATGCAATTTCTGTGCGCGTTTTTTGCGCTTTTACGTGCGGGCTTTTTGTGTGTGCTACTCTGCGCGTTTCTGCGTTCGTTTTGTGCGCATTTTAGTGTGCTTTCGTGCATTTTTGGTGCGCTTTTATGAGCGCGTTTTATGCAATTTTATGCGCGCGTTTTCGTGTGCTTTCATATGAATTGTTTGTGCGTTTTATGTGCGCGGTTTCTGCGTTCGTTTTGTGCAATTTTATGTGCGGGTTTTTGTGCGCTTTTACGAGCGCGCTTTTTGTGCGATTTTATGTGCGCTTTTTTGTCTGCTTCTGTGTGTGCGCTTCTGTGTTCAGTTTTGTGCGCTTCAATGTGCACGTTTTGTGCGATTTTATGTGGCTGAACTTCTGTGCGCGCGTTTCTGCGTTCATTTGGTGCGCTTCTATTTTCCCCTTTTTGTGCGCTTTCTTGTGCTATTTATTTGCGCTTTTGTGTACGCTTTTATGTACGATTTTATGTGAGCGTTTTGTGCAATTTTTTGTGCGTTTTATGTGCGCGTTTCTGCGTTCGTTTTGTGCGCTTCTATGTGCACCTTATTTGTGCGTTTTGTACAATTTCATGTGCGCCTTTTGTGCGCTTTTATGTGCGCGTTTTTGTGTGCTTCTGTGCAGGCGTTTTCGTGTTCGTTCTTGTTCGTTTCATGTGCGCTTTTTTGTGCGATTTTGCGTTCTATATGCGCTTCTATGGGCGCTTTCCTGTGCTCTTTTTGCGCGATTTATGTGCGCTTTTGTGCGATTTTATTCAATTTAATATGTGTTGTGTGCTCGCGTTTTGTTCTATTTAATGTGTGTTGTGTGCTACTCTGTGCGCGTTTCAGCGTTCGTTTTGTGCGCATTTTTGTGTGCTTTCATGCGTTTTTTGTGCGCTTTTATTAGCGCGTTTTGTGCGATTTTATGTGTGCGACTTTGTGCACTTCCATGTGCCCTTTTTCTGCGTTTTATGTGCGCTTTTGTGTACGTTTTTATGTGCGCTTTTATGTACGCTTTTATGTGCGCGTTTTGTGCAATTTTATGCGCGCGTTTTCGTGTGCTTTCATATGAATTTTTTGTGCGTTTTATGTGCGCGTTTCTGCGTTCGTTTTGTGCAATTTTATGTGCGCGTTTCTGTGCGGGTTTTTGTGCGCTTTTACGAGCGCGGTTTGTGTGCGATTTTATGTGCGCGTTTTTGTCTGCTTATGTGTGTGCGTTTCTGTGTTCGGTTTTGTGCGCTTCAATGTGCACGTTTTGTGCGATTTTACGTGGGCGTTTTGAGCGCGGCTCTATGCGCTTTCTTGTGCACTTTTTGTGCATTTTATGTGCGCATTTATGTGCGCATTTATGTGCGTTTTATGTGCGCATTTTTGTGCAGTTTTATGTACGCGTGTTTCTGTGCTTCTGTGTACGAGTTTGTGAGCGCTTTTGTGCGCTTCTATGTGCGCTTTCATGCACGTGTTATGTGCGCGTTTTTTGTGCGCATTATTGTGAGCTTTTTGTGCAATTCTATGTGTGCGTTTGGGTGCGCGTTTTTGTGTGTACGTTTCTGTGTGCTTCTGTGTGCGCGTTTCTGTGTTCGTTTTTGTGTGTTTCTATGTGCGTATTTTGTGCGCTTTCATGTGTATTTTTTGTGCGTTTTATGTGCTTTCATATGCATTTTTTCTGCGATTTGTGTGACATTATGTGCGCTTTCATGTGCAGTGTGTGCGTTTTATGAGCCCGTTATTTGTGTGCTTCTGTGTGCGCGTTTCCGCGTTCGTTTTGTGCGCTTCTATGTGCGCATTCATGTGCACTCTTTTTTTGCGTTCTATATGCGCTTCTATGTGCGCATTCATGCAATTTATGTGCGCGTTTTAGTGTGCATGTTTCTGTCTGCTTCTCTGTGTGCGTTTCTGTGTTCGGTTTTGTGCGCGTCTCTGTGCGCTTTCGTGTGCAATTATTGTGCGTTTTATGTGCGCATTTTTGTGCGTTTTATGTGCACGTTTTTGTGTAGTTTTATGTGCACGTTTTTGTGCAGTTTTATATGCGTGTGATTCTGTACTTCTGTGTACGCGTTTGTGCGCTTTATGTGCGCTTTCATGCGCGCATTATGTGTAATTATATGTGCCCGTTTTTGTGCGCGTTCTTGTGCGCGTTTTTTATGCTATTTTATGTATTCGTGTTGGTGCGATTTTATGTGCACCTTTGTGTGCAATTTTTGTGCGTTTTATGTGCGCGTTTTTGGGCAGTTTTATGTGCGCGTGTTCCTGTACTTCTGTGTGCGCTTTTGTGCGCTTCTATGTGCGCTTTCATGCACGCGTTAAGTGCATTTGTATGTGCGCGTTTTTCTGCGCGTTCGTGTGCGCTTTTACGTGCGCGTTTTTTGTGCGATTTTATGTGCGCATTTTTGTGTGCACGTTTCTGTCTGTCTCTGTGTTCGGTTTTGTGCGCTTCTATGTGCGCGTTTTGTGCGGTTTTATGTGCATTTTTATCCGTTTTGTGTGCGCATTTGTGTTCGTTTTCTGCGCTTCTATGTGCACCTTATTTGTGCGTTTTGTACAATTTCATTGCGCCTTTTGTGCGCTTTTATGTGCGCGTTTTTGAGAGCACGTTTCTGTGTGCTTCTGTGCAGGCGTTTTCGTGTTTGTTTTGGTGCGCTTCTATGTGCGCGTTTTATGGGCGTTTTATGTGCTTTTTTGTGCGTTTTATGTGCGCGTTTTTGGGCAGTTTTATGTGCGCGTGTTTCTGTACGTCTGTGTGTGCTTTTGTGCGCTTCTATGTCCGCTTTCATGCGCTCGTTATGTGCAATTATATATGCGCGTTTTTGTGCGCGTTCTTGTGCGCTTTTACGTGCGATTTTATGTGTGCGTTTTGGTGCGATTTTATGTGCGCATTTTTGTGTGCACGTTTCTGTCTGCTTCTGTGTGTTCGTTTCTGTGTTCGGTTTTGTGCGCGTTTTGTGCGATTTTATGTGGGCGTTTTGAGCGCGTCTCTGTGCGCTTTTGTGTGCAATTCTTTTGCGTTTTATGTGCGCATTGTGGCCGTTTTATGTGCGCGTTTTTGTGCAGTTTTATGTGCGCGTTTTCTGTACTTCTGTGTACGCGTTTGTGTGCGCTTTTGTGCGCTCTATGTGCGCTTTCATGCGCGCGTTATGTGCAATTATATGTGCGCGTTCTTGTGCGCTTTTACGTGAGCGCTTTTTGTGCGATTTTAT
>OZ024742.1:237466973-237486973 GCA_964016885.1 Eledone cirrhosa
CTGTAGTTCTCACATTACATACAGTTCTTTGAGATACCATATGCCAACCGCGACTGCGTTAGAGTTATTACAGATGAAATTATATCTAAGAATAAAGAACTAAAACCAAACTAGATAAACCAATGACTATGACTATGACAGGGTAAAGAAGTTTGTTGGTTGGTCTTGTTATTGTTTAAATGTAATCGCTGGTAGGTAGATAATTAAACCAATATCGTTGTCTGACCAACGCCATCAAAACCTTTCACTCTTCTGGTGGTGGTAGGGCTGAATTATTGATGTTCACAATAGTAACCTTTTAAGTTCATTTTCTGGCAGTTTTTTTTATCAGATTTAGATAGGAAATACATAATTAAATTTCATAAGTTTTAAGAACTTTTTAATTATCAAAATTTAACCTATATAATTTTTAAGTTTGTGGAGTACTGCACTTTCAATACTAAGAAGCAACTTTTAAGTGAACTTTTTTCTATATACTAGGAAGCACATAATTAAATGTTACAGGTTGTATAATTTTTTTATTACCAGTATTGAGTGAATATTGACTGAAAGAAAGATCCATAAAGATATTTAAACATTTATAAATAATGGTTTCTTATATAGGCACAAGGCCAGCAATTTGGGGGGAGGGCAAAATCGATTAAATCGACCCCAGTGCGTGACTGTTACTTTATTTTATCGACCCCGTAAGGATGAAAAGCAAAGTTAACCTCGGTGAGATTTGAACTCAGGCCATCAAGGGTCGTAACTCTATGCTGCAAAGCATGGCGTCCGACCCTCTACCGATACTGCCAATCCTGATTTATTTAGACTACGTTGTTATAGCCTCTGTTCATCTTTCTTATTTCAAATCCATATAAAAATTTTACAAATTCAATATATAAAATTAATCGGATAATGCATCTATATATTGGTAGACGCGAACTACAGAAACCTGTCAGGTGGCTTGTACCTGTAATTCATAGGTCTACCATTTCCAGATTTTGTGTTACGCTGATACTACTTGTGAATTACAACAAGGCCACACGTGCCTGTGGAATACATAGCCACGCATTCATTAATTTAATGAGTTGAACAGTATATTTAACAAATGAGTGTTCGTTGTCACAAACGACAGAATATCTATCACTAGTTTATAATTAGTCTATGAATGTTCAGTGCGTTAAATAGAGTAACACTACTGTGTCTATATATTATAATAGACGGTATATCAAAATATAGTAGACTGTATATAATCGAGGGTGGGTTGAAACGTTCATAGGCTGACTATGAAAGAGAGATGCTAGAGCTGTGAAATCTTGCATGCATTAATTCCAACTGTATTATTTCTTTCCATGGACTATGTTGAAAAATAAACCCCATTTGGTCATTCCATGAGAGTATCTTGGTCAGCCTGTAAACAATTCAGTCGACCCTCGTCTGCCATATGTACTAAACTGTATATCAATATGTATAACAGACATTATATTAATATATACAATAGAACAAAGAGGACAGGTATCCCTTCCTTTCTTTCTTTTGGTTTTGAATTATGTGGAAGATGTAAACCATAACAGTCACCCATGGTTGTTGCCCACTGCCTCTATCTTTCTACTGGTTTTGGTTTTGTTGCAGGATTCTTAATGCTCTATAGCAAGTTCTGGATTTGTTACGAGGCCGAGTCGCTAACTCAACTCCCAGTTCTGAAGAACATAAGTCTAATAACGTTGAGGTCAGGCCTGAGCATGGCTGGAAAGTCAGTAACATTATGTGAATACTGCTACCAAACCGCTTGAAACAGCTTCTGGTTCTACCATATAAAATTGTTTGTTTTAAAGTGTCTATATTTAAATTACAATCTCCCATCATAATTTTATATAAGAAACTTTAATTATGTTTCAAACACCAGCTTTAATAATGAAAAAAATTAGTTATGTTTCTAAACCCCTTGAAAACATTTCAAACTCAGATGTCATATATTTCATCAGGAATATTGGTAACGAAATTGTTAAATTGTTTATATTTATCTAAAGATCTCATATCATAATTGTTTCTACTTTAGGCACAAGGCCAGCAATTATCCAGTACATTACTGGTACTTTATTTTATCGACCCCGTAAGGATGAAAGGCAAAATTAAAGAGAAAATTAATTACATTACTAAATCCCTCTCTCAACTTCTTGATTATTTTCAAACCTTTTAAAAAATTACAGGCGCTCTTTCATTAAAGATATTGGTAACGAAAGGGTAAAATTGTCTCATATAATGTTATATAAAAAAAACCTTTAACATCAAGAAAGTTAATTACATTACTAAATCTCCACAAACTCCTGGTTATTTTCAAAATCATTTAAAAATCATGGACAATGTTTTCCATTGGAAATATGATAACAAAAGTGTTAAACATAAATCCTGTTTTCTCGACAGTCTTTTACTTTTATTACTTCTATCAATGTTTTATATTGGCAATTCAATTTTTAATTATGACGTTTCTGTGAAGCATCAGCAAATTTATACAGACAGATCTAGATTTCGTTGTGTCTGCTTATAATAGTCGATGATCAAGCCTGGAGGGCCAGCCACTTGTTTATAACCGTTGGTTGGTTAACAGCATCAGGCTTGTAATTCGTTGAGACACGCAGTAAGGCAACAGAGAATAAAGAATATAACAGCAACAAATGTCAAACTCTTAACTCTTTATTACAGAGTATTTTTACATTTATAATATGCGTGTATATATATATATATATATATATATATTTGTTTTGCAAGGTTTTTTTATATGAAATCGTGTGTTGAAACAAATATTGTTATATTTGAGGAGGGTCATGTTGTTATAATATTGCTAGAAATAATTATTTTTACTTTTGGCATAAGGCCAACAATTATCCCAGTACATTACTGGTACTTTATTTTATCGACCGCGTAAGGATGAAAGGCAAAGTTAACCTCGGCGGGATTGGAACTCAGACCATAAAAGGCCGTAACTCTTTGCTGCAAAGCATGGCGTCCAACCCTCTACCGATACTGCCAATCCACCGCCCTGGTAAATAATAATAAAACACGCTCACTGTTTGGTTTGGATTGGTTTTCGCTGCTGCATATTTTATATCTCTATAGTTAATTTATCTGGCAATCAATGTTTATCATTGATTGACCATCAGTCAAAAATATAGATATAAATATACATATATATTCTATCAAAGTTCTTTCATCACACACCTGTAGCATCATCAGTGGTACTATTATGTTTCCTCCCATTGTATTGTAATGTCTATTCCATTATTATTTATATTTATTTATTTATTTATTTATTTATTCTTGTCTCTGTTTGCGAATGCGTTTGTGTGTGTGTTTTCTGTTTGGTTTGTATTCGTGTCTGAGTCTGTGTGTGTTTGTATTCTATCTTTGTTCACTAGTGTTTGTTTATGTGTAATTGTTGTTATTGTACCTGTGTATATTTATTTATATTTATCTTAGGTCAGTATTGTGTGTTTGTGTATGGTTGTTGTTGTTATTCCATTCATTTTTTCTGTTCAACTTCGGTTTTCTTACTCCTATTTCAGTTGCTTCTCTTATTTGTCTACTTCTTGAGTCATTTCTATGTTTAAATATTATTTTAATTTCTATGTTGTCTATATTACCATCATGTCTTTGTCTGGCGTGTTCATATAGTACCGAACAAATCTTTTTGTCCTTTTAGTTCACCCCGATGTTGGTCTATTCTCTCCCCTACGCTCCGAACTGTCTCTCCTATGTATGTCGTCATGTTTCTGAAAGTATCCTCTGTACAGCTTATGCTATAGACTACATTTCTAGTTTTATAATTTATTTGTGGATTTATTCTACATATAACACATTTCTTATTAGTACAGTGGGTTTTCTTAAAGGAGTATCTTTTGCTGATCAGGGATTTTATGGTAGTTCCTGGCTTTTATACCAATTTAATCTTTAAATGCGTCTTTCTTAGGGCCTTTCTAAATTGGTTAGCTAATTTCCCTACAAGGATTGCATCCACGAACACGACCCTCTGGTATCTCTGGTTGTCGTACCATGAAATGGCTTTCCCTTGTTGATATATTGTGTGACATACAGTTTTGCTTTGACAGAGCTTTACATGGAACACCTGAGAAATGAAGTCATGTCGATCTTGAAATGTTTTATTTGATATTTCTGTCCACTTTGAATTGCATGTAAATGTAATGAGATCTGGTCGACCAAATTTTCTGACATAGGCCATTGCGTCTTGCGTACGTCCATGCATGTAACGTGGCCATCCCGTGAAGCTTGATAGCAGTATGATTGGCTGGCCAATATTTCTCGAGTCCCCATCAGAATTGATGGCATCTTTAAGGTGAATGTAGTTCTCTGCCCTCAACTTAGTTTGATTAATTCGCAGGAAGCCCAAGCTTTCTGTTTCAATGTTGGCATACATGTCCACCACCAACCGGCTGGTTACTTCTGTGAATCTCAGAACTTGGTTGAAATTATCCCGTAACATGAAATGATAAGCATAGAATTTTTACAGCTGATTTATCGGCCGGTTTCTTGATCTACCATAGTTGAAAATGATATCCATCTTTACCATTCCAAAAGATGAGCAGATATTGGAGTGAGCCATAGACCCTATGAGTTTCATATATTTGCCACTTCATTTTTGCAAAACAAAGTCACGTCGTTCGAGCTGTTTATCAACTATTCATTGCAACTTGATCAGTGACAGGTGTATTGAACCTGCATTCATGTTCTGAAGCTAAACGTTTGTTTACGCTGATGATGATTTTAAGATCCCTGGTGTTGTTCATGTGCTCCAGTGCACATTTAAACATACTGGCGTACATGTGATGTTGGTGGAGTATTTCTTGTAACTTCATGACTATGCAGCAGAGAAATTGAAGAAACAGCAACACTAGCACCATCAAATCCAACGCAGGGGAAAAAAAAAACCAACACCGCCAACATCAACGGCACCAACGCCCATTGAGGACATGTCACTCCCCGACAGTACACAAAATAAAGAAAAAAAAAAAGAAAAGAAATTCTTCGTCTTTGCCCTAAAAAAAAAGAAGGCGAAAGAGCAAAAAAGTCCTAAAAGCCGAAAGGAAAAAAACATAAAAGACCCATATACCCATCACCAACAGCACCACAAACAGCCACCCAACCAACCCCACTAACATTAACACCACAACAATCCCCACACACACATCAACAATTCAAAGAAAACCCAAGCCCCATAAAAAAAGATACAAACATCACGCAGTTGACTCAAATAACACAAAACTTTTAAATTACTTACAACACAACACCACAATCACACAAAACCATTTACAAAACCAGAAAAAAATAATCTAATCTAATCTGGCCGAGTTTACACTCGCAAATAAGAAGAACCAGAGCCGCCCATAGGAACATTGGATTTGGTGTACTTCATATTTGTTTCGGTTGCTGAAGACAATCAGGGGTCGCTATTCTCCTGAAGGTCAATAGTTCTCTTCTAACTCGAGCGGGAGCGCCTTTCCATTGTCAATTTGCATTAATCATCTGCAAAGCCGCATTGTTCTCAGAACCACTACACCAGAAAACGGGCACACATAAAAACAAAATTCCCAGATTCGATTGGAGACTTCAGGGGAACAACCTACAAATGAATCTACACAGACATTTCGGCTTTCGAAACTGAAAAAAAACCCCCCGAAGGAGGGTACTACTGTCCTTCCTCTCCCAAATCTAAGGTAAGTGCCCTTTCCCATTTTGTTCTCCTCTAAATCAATCATGGCCTCACTCAAAATAGGCAGTGTAAATGCACGTCATCTTGGAAACAGGGCCACTTGCTTAACGACCTCAGGTCACGAGAAATAGATGCGGTGGCCATTAGCGAGACTAGAATCTCCGATAGACGAACCTTCGTACCCATCTTGGAGGGCTACGAGATGTACGCATATACGAGCCGTCAGTGATCTGGAAGCGGAGTCGCCTTGTTATTCCGAAAAGGCCTGGATCTCGCAAAGATGGACAGAAATTGGAATGAGGTGACGAATAGAGTGACCAATCTCACCCAGTAATGGGCCGAGAGAAATTATCTCTGAAAGGTAGGGCAGAGGTGGCGAACATATTCATCACGTCCGTCATCTACTGTCGCTTGTCCATCGTGCCTTGTCCCAAATCCCGTCTGACTGCACTGGAGCGTTTGCTCTTCTGCTTCTTGTAGAAAGGACGCGCTCCGATGGTCAGGTGATTCATCTACTGTCAATATACCCTGCGTGGAGTACTGGGAATGCCGTGGCTAATAATATGCAGACATACGCTGAGGCTACGATATTTCCATCTTTTCCTTAACGGTGAACAGATGTGGTCGCCGTTCACCAAAGGCATGTTCCCTCAGCTCGTATTCTTAACGGAGCTACAGTCCTGGGTCAAGCGGAGACCGAGGGAGATCGCTTGGAAACTGGAATATCTTCAGGCGCTTACATCCCTTCAACAATCGGGCAATAATATCGGTAGAAACACCACCTTGGCGTTCTACAGAGGGTTAGTGGTGGATAAAAGCGACGACGTTTTGGGGGACACTCTAGACATCGACGAAAATCAACTAGTCACTCTTTTCACAAGGACTTTCGGTCCAGGACCAATGGATAATTTCCAGAAATCCCTGGCCTAACAGTGCTAAGCTCCTAACCTAGGAGCTTTGCCAGTTCGAGATAAACTTTACAGCATGGAAGTGCCGTCAACCGGGCCTGTCCGAGATGCACGCAGGACGACGAAACCGTCCTGCACGCAATCGTCCAGTGTCCGAGCATTGGTGACTTGTTTGGGCCAGGAAAGGCAGGAAATTTCTCTCTTTCTGGTGGCACCAGCAAAAGAGGTTATATGGTGGACCAGGTTGAAAGGACTGAAGACAGACACTTTTCTCTTCGGCCAAATGGAAGGTGAGGGTGGAGAGTGAAGCGCTGCCCCCCCCCAGTACATTTGCTAAAAGGAGGGTGAATATGGCGAGAAGGGCCCGTATGAGTGGCCCTACTCCGATCATGCGCCTGTAGGCTGGTGAATTTGAGGAGGAAAGGGTGCCATTCCCGGGTGCCCTCGAATCGTTGGCTGGTTCAGGATTGGTGTGGTACCTAATTCAACCCTGGGTGGTTATCCCCCTATTGGGGAACTTCTGTTGTTTGTAATCTTCTTGCTTCTTGTTATTGCTTTTATATTTTTTTTACTCGATTTTTGTATCAAACCCCTATTGTCGCCGTCTATTGTACTGTCCCCTATATGTTGACCCTTGTGGCCAATAAATGAACTATTATTCAGTGTTATTGTATAATGAGTCATTAGTATTGTCGCCTACATCTATAGTACGTTATCTACGGTTGTGTCATACAAAGCAGGGCATTGAATGTCTGATAAAAATTAAGACCAACTAGGCTGGCTTGTGTTGATTAAATAGTAACAGCAAGTAATTATACTTTGATTTCAAGATTGGTGTATATAAAAGTATTATGCTTTCTATGTCTGAGATAATATGTATAAGCTATTTAGAACATCGGATAGAATGATTTGCGGTATTCGTTCAAATCCCGCCGTTGTCAATTTTGCCTTTCATCTTTTCTAGGCCGATAAAATGTACCTGTCCATTACTGGGGGTCGATTCTTTCTTTATATCTCTTGCTCACTTCCTCTCTATCATCCTTCTTCTCCAAAAGAAGTCGTTAGTGCTTAAACCTGAAGAGGGACGGGTTCTGCTATGTTTAAAATGCACAAGAAACGCCGTATGTCCCTACGATTCCATTGGGAGATAGGGGTCTACACATACATAGTTTATATTAGAAAAACTGAGAATCTAGAAATAAGTTTTGGCTAGACTTTAAGCAAGTTCTTTTTATAACTCATTAAGTAAATCTAGATATGGCTGAGCGGTTAAAGTGTTTGCTCTGCAATAATGAAATACTATGTTCGAGGAAATATAGATATCCTAGACAAACTGGAAATCTAAAAGTAAGTCTTTGCTAGGATTTAAGAGCGTTATTGTGGTTCTTTTTATAAACCAGAAACTAAACGTAAATAAGGCTGATTATTTAAGAAGTTTGCGGTGAATTGACAGTATCGGTAGAGGGTTGGACACCATGCTTTCTAGCACAGTTACGTCCCTTTACAATCTGAGTTCAAATCCCGCCGAGGTTAACATTGCCTTTCATCCTTACGGGGTCGATAAAATAAAGTACCAGTAATGTATTGGATAATTGCTGGCCTTGTGCCTAAAGTAGAAACAATTATTTAAGAAGTTTGCTTCGCAATTATGACATTCCGGTTCTGATCATATTAAGAGTGTCTTTTACCGTAGCCTCGTATCTAACAAAGTCTGTGAGTAAAATTAGATTGACGAAAAACTGTAAAATCCCGTCGGATGGATTGTACATGTAATTCAAAAGCCCACGTTTTTCACATTGTATCATGCTGAATCTGCCTTAAAATTATATCAAGAGTACACATGTCTGTGGAATACTCAACCACTTACATTAATTAACTAGTAGTTCATTCTGTCGACGCTTCACACAGGAGATTCTGGGTTCGATTCCATTGAGTGGAATCTTGAGCAAGTCTTTTACCGTAGCTTCGAGTAGACCCAAGCATGAGATCAAACGGGTAAACGGAAACTGTGAAAGCGTGCCAGGTATATTGTACCTTTAATTGAAAGGTATATTTTTGTCTGTTGATTCTAGCCAAGAATTGCATTCACAGTAATTAGTAGATACGTGAACTATCTTATCTTCCTTCCTTTCTGGCTCCACAAACATTGTGCCAGTCCAGGGTTGTGAATTGGTAGTATTATTAAAGTGTTTTATGTTCACCTTTGGTGTCACTAGTTTTATCTACTTTTATCCACTTTTGCCTTTTTCTTCGACAATGCTGGTTTTCCATAAAAAAAAATTGCTAAGGAGAGAAAATTTTTGGCCTCAATTTAAATGAAAATGTTGAAGCCTTTAAAGAAAACGATAAGCTCCTTTCTAAACCTATCGATAGCGCGGGGTCCGCACTTAGTCATAGTCAAAAGACCATCATCACGGTACAGACCGCCGCCGACGTTAGGGAATTCATCCTTGAATGAAAAGAGTATAAATAGGACAATAAAGTCTGTGATCTCCGCCGAATCGCTGGTATCCATGCTCATGTCAAAGGAGGTACTATTTGATTTTTTAAGCCAAATAGAGTTGTCGAAATTAATCAAGGACTTTCGAGCATTTAAGATGACATCAATTTCGAAATCCTTAACCTCTGCGAGCGTTTTGTCGAAATTGATAGCTCTAAGAAGTAAGGTAATGAATTATTCCACTAAGCTAGAGGCGTCATATCTCTAATTTTGGGTACAATCCTATCTAAAATTATTTTACTAAGTACCTAAATCAAACTTAGTGATGTTAATAAGCTGAATAGATAGGTTGTTAATGAAATTTGGTTCATGATCCTTCAGAACAGAACGAGGAGAAATAGTATCCAGAGATTCTGTCCGGTCCTGGATATCAAGTTCCGAAGTAATTTTTAAACCAGCGTTGTTAATGTCGTTAATAACACTCCAATCGGTAATCTTTGGTCACATTATTATGTATCACTTGGTGGTAGGTACTCCTCTAGACTTTAGAGTATAGATTACCGGTTTTCTCGGAGTGAACATTCACAGTATTAGAACCCTTTATCTACCCCTCTCTCTAGATATATCTATATCTCTATATATATATAGTGTGGGTATATATACCCATTCGTTCTTAGTATTATTCTGAAATGGATGTACTAATTTGCATATAATTACCACTCATGTTGGTAATTAATTAAAATATGTAGTAAGATGATGTTATCGTATTTTCTAGTATGTTTTCATGTCTACATATTAGATACGTGTCTATATTTTTACACGTTGGTGCAGTCTCGGTTACACACTCTGTATTCATACAGATATAACTGTATCGTAAACTTCAGCTGCTGGTGCACTTCATAATTAATTACCATCATGAGTGCTAATTATATGCAAATTAGGAGGTCCACTTCGGAATAATGCTAAGAGCGAATGGACATATATAGCCATCAAATACAGGTTTTTCTGTGGTCGATCGGCTGATATACACATCTAATGAGGGTCTACTATGATCCGAAAATGGATTAAAGCCGTTTATCATTTTCTTGATTTCCAGGGAAATTCATGTTTTCTGTCATGTTTATATTTATACATATTAGATATGTCTAAATATCTATACACATTAGTGCAGTCTCGGTTCACACTCTGTATTTATACATATATAACTTTATCATATATATATAACAAAAAAAAAAAAATGCAGCGGCTTTGCAGCATAGAGATTTTGATCTGAGTTCAAATCCCGCCGAGGTTAGTTTTGCCTTTCATCCTTACGGGTTCGATAAAATAAAGTACCAGTCACGCACTTGGGTCGATTTAATCGACTTTACCCTCCTCCAAAATTGTTGGCCTTGTGCCTATATAAGAAACCATATAAATAACAAAAAGGTTACCTGTCTGAAAATACACAACATATTTCTCCTGACATCACACAAACCGCTCTGTTATGAATTCTATTTGATGCCTCGTTTTCTTTATTTTTGCCACCACCAACATCCCCACTACTACCACTACCATCACTGGTTTCATGGGCTATTTGTTTTATTGTCTGAGTTAAATCATCCTTGGCAACAACAGAAAAACCTCGAAGACAGTAACAGAGGGTATATTAACCTTTAAACACACACACACACACACACACACACACACACACACACACACACACACACACACACACACACACACACACACACACACACACACACACACATATATATATATATATAACAAAGGAATTGTGGTAAGGAACCAGATGGACCATAACGCACCAGAGTACGTCCGTGTAACCTATGCTCGGAGGAAACATTACAAATGCTGTTTTCGAAGGACCAACTCCTAAACAAGAAAGAGGAACTGGTAACCGCATGCAAACACAGTTTGCGTAGGACTTACCTCGCCCCCAAACCCCATAACGACCCGGGTGGGTAGACAGGGGCTGAGACCGCCCTACTTGCCGATTAAGTTAGGGGAAACCCCAGCTTACTTAGGTAGATGTATCTCTTTTCTTTTCTTTTCCTCTTTGTCTTCTTCTTCCCCCTGTCTCATCCTATCACTTCCTTCCAGCCCCTATTTTCTTCCTCGTCTGCTTTTCCCCTTCGCCTACCTCGATGCAGCCCATCGGGCCTCTGTAGCATCAGTTCCCCCACCCCTGTAATTTTAAGATAGAATTGGCCGAATACGTTTTACTAACTACTTTAGCAGACGTGTTAAACCCCTTTAATTCAGTATCAGTTCTGGTACTACTCAATTTCTACAAGTTTTTTCTATTCTCAACTTATTAACCTGTTATTGTAAGAAAGCAGTGTGATTTTTTTAATTTATTTCTCACTATCTAATTTTTATTATCTTTTATTGTCTCCTACTCTCATTCGATTTACCTATTCTATAACCTCCCTCCTCCACTTCATACACTATCCTTAGAATCTGCTGTCTACATATCTCTTTCAACGCTTGGCCGCTCCACTCACTCCCCTATTGTTCTACAGGCAAGTTCAGCCACCCCTACCTCCCACCAAATGCCATGATAGACTTATTTATGTTTACAATACATTTTAACCAATCCTCTTGACAACTACAATCTTCCCATATAAGGAAGTATCCCCTTGAAAAGTTCGGCTATTTATTCACCAGGCTAAAAATTCTAATTTAGTCCAGAAATAGCCGTCGAAACGGCTTGAGCTCTGTCGTCGGGGTCATACTTTTTCCTATATATATATATATATATATATATATATACACACACTAGCACGCACATGCAAGCACACACACACACATATATACGTACATATGTATATATATATATATATATATATATATATATATATATATATATATATATATATATATATATATATATATATACATGCATGTATGTACATATATATATATATATGTATATATGTATATATATGTGTATATATATATATATATATATATATATATGTATATATATGTATATATATATATATATGTATATATATGTGTGTATATATATATATATATATATATATATAGTAATATGAAATACGTCCCTTCACGCACAAGGCGCCAAGGTACGCATGTATTGTCCAACCAAGTGCCAATGTGGTTCAATGGCGGGTTAATAAATTAACGAGCCAGAACAAATATAAACAAGGTTTAGTAAATAATGAAAAAGTTTCAAAATAAATTTTAAAAAATTGACTTTACCTACTATAGTTACCTTTACCGATCGGTTTCGAATCCCAAAAATAAAACGGAGACCATACGGCCTTCGTTGCAAAGAAAGATTCTCGTCAGAAGGTTCTTTTCATTCAAAGAATATAAAATTCCTGAATTTAAATCACAAACTAGCGCTATCAAAAACTGTTCCTGGGATGAGAGTGGATGATGTAGAACAGGTTTATCAAGAGCCGTAGCAAAGATAGAGGCAAAAGGAGGTAGGTCAAACTAGCCACCGCTATTGCTAGCAGCAGTCGGAATGACCCGGTTTGTTCTCAACGTTAGTGGAGGTAGTAGTAATATGAGGAGGACACCATAATTAAGGAATATAAGCTTAAATATACATACCTTGTGTGTGTATATATATATACACACAAGGTAGAAAGAAGGAGGACACCATAATTAAGGAATATAAGCTAAACGACCGCCAACACGCTGTCTCTGTTTTGTTATCTGACATCAAAACTGAGAACTGATAACATCTCTGAAAACAAAGAATTATTAGATGGAATTTGCCATTGCTTTGCTGTAGGAACTGTCTATTGCATATGGCTACTGAAATATTATCAATCTCATACACACACATGCACGCAACCTTACAAATATTCTCACATACACGTACACTTACAGTTACATATATACATAGCCATCCATTCACAAAAACGTAGTCACATACACACATACACATATCTTTACAGATACACAACACTTAGTCAAACTCACTCATACATACACCTATAAAATATTCTCACACACACTAAAGCACTCACATACAGTCTAACGCACAATCATGTTCTAACGCCCTAATACACACTAATGTGCAATCACACACCCACACAAAACCAACGCACGATCTCTCACACACAAAAATGCCAACGCACAATCACACACACATACACACACACTACGCATACACACTCACAATCGCACACACTCCAACGCACAATCACACGCCCACCTAACAAAATCACACATACACACACACACACACACACACTAATGCACGACCACAGACACACACACACATACGCCAACGCATGACCACACACACACTAACGCACAATTACACACAGCCTCGTATAAACACAGAAGCACGCTAAGCCTTTTCTGTCATTTACACACGCCATGGTGTATGTGTGTGCGTGCGCGTGTGTGTGCGTGTGTGCGTGCGTGTGTATGATTCAACGGACAACAATATGCAAGCATAAAAATGGCGGGGGAATTGGTAGAGTAGATTGAACGTCGAATGCTTTGAGGAATTCGTTCCGCCGAGGTTCACTTTGCCTTTCATCCTTCTTGGGTCGATAAATAACGTACTAGGTTAGCACTGGCTCGATTTTTCACTTTTTTCTCTCTCTCTTTCTCTGAAATCGGTTGATCACACCTGAAGAGAAATGGACTCTGCCAGGTTTAAAATGTCCAAGAAACGCCATTGTGAAATATGGCGTTCCTAAGTCTCCATCAGAAGTTAAGAGCTGATGGCATGGTACTATTGAACTATTGAACTATTGACTTATCCATATATCACACATTATGAAAGCATGTGTGGAAAGAGGAAGAAAGGTAGAGAAAGTAAACAGAAAGACTAAAACAGTGAGTGAGTGACAGAGAGAGAGAGAGAGAGAGAGAGAGAGAGAGCGAGAGAGAGAGAGAGAGAGAGAAAAAGAGAGAGTAGACATAAGTTGAGGGAGAGATAGATATAGAGAAAAACAGGTGGGGGCAGAACTGATCGGACAGATTATATGACAGGAAGAGATAGAAGGGGAGAGGGAGAAAGGGAGATAAATATAGACATACAAGAAGAGGGTACAGAGAGGTAAAGTTAGCGAGAGGAAAAAAATGTAGAAATAAAGAAGTAAAGAGAGAAAGTGAGCGGTACAGAGGTAGAGAGAGAGAGAGAGAGAGAGAGAGAGAGAGAGAGAGAGAGAGAGAGAGATATGGGGAGAGAAGTAAGGATTTAGAAAGAGAAAGACAACAATGAGAGAGGGAACAGAAAATGAAATAACAGAGAATGGGACTTGATGTACGAGAATTTATACATGTGTCTTATGTTTCTGATTTCAAATCCTCCCAAGATCTACCATCCCTTTAGACTCCCCCACCCAATCACTGGTCGATAATGAAGGTACTTCTAATGTGGCAGAGGCAAGAATCAACAGTAGTTTTGGTCATTCTCTAAAATTAGATCTGGTTATGATATTTGCCGTACAATCGTAACATTATCGGTTCAATTCCTGGACAGGCTACTGTGTTGTATTCTTGAGCAAAAACACTTTATTTCACGTTACTCCAGTACACTCAGCTGAGAGTGAGTACCAGCAGTAGCTGGGAAGTTAATCCTGCAATAGACCGGCGTCTTAGCCAGGAATAGTGTTGTACTCTCAGTCGCTTAACGACAAGAAACCGGAGATAAGCACCGGCCAGATCAGGCTTCGGCTCAGAACAGACTTTAACTAACTAACATATATTACACATTAAAACCACAACTATGTTAACACGGTCTATATCACACACATGGACACACATATATACACACACACACACACACACACAAATATATATATATATGTATATGTGAAGGCACGTGGCCTAGTGGTAAGGGTGTTGGACTTACGATCATAATGTCGTGGATTCGATACCTGGGTTGCGTGTTATGTTCTTGAACAAACCACTTCATTTCACGTTGCTCCAGTATACTCAGCTGAAAATGAGTGCTGGCAATGGCTGAGGGTTTAACCCTGCGATAGATTGGCGTCCTATCCAGTGAGGAGTCATGTACTCTCAGTCGCTTCACGTCATGAAACCTGGATAAGCACCGGCCAAATGAGCCCTCTGGCTTAAAACAGACTTTAGACTTTTAGACGTATGTGTCTATATGTATATAATCCATGTAGCATAGTAGTTAGGTGTTGAGATCATGATCTGAAGGTTGTGGTTTCGATTTTAAGACAAGGCTATGCTACATTTCACGTTACTTGGCATGATACACCTGGGGTTACTATTATTGTAGGAGGCTAACTAAACCTACTTAGATATGAGCTGTAACAACAAACATAGTATAATATATATATATATATAGGGATGAGAGAAAGAGAAAGAGTGAGGGAGAGAGAGAAAGAGGGAGAGGGAGAGAGGGAAGCTAATAAGACTGTATTATTGCATGTGAAGGGCGGTGGATTGGCAGTATCGGTAGAGAGTCGGACGCCATGCTTTCCAGCATAGTTACATCCCTTTACGGTCTGTGTTCAAATCCCGCCGAGGTTTACTTTGCCTTTCATCCTTACGGGGTCGATAAAATAAAGTACCAGTAATGCACTGGGTAATTGCTGGCCTTGTGCCTAAAGTAGAAACAATTATTGCATGTGTTCATCGCCCCCCTCTCTCTCGCTGAAGTTAGCTTCACAATCATTAAGAACCAAGTTCTATCGCACTACATAGCACGTTGGTCCACTATCTTTACCATAGGCTTGGGTTGCTCGAAGCCTTGGGGGTAGTCATGTCATTCAGTCACACTAAATCTATCTGATAATTGCATTAAAAGAGTATAAGTGTTTGTGGAATACACGGCCAATTATACGCTAATTTTACGAAATGACTGTTCTGATGATCGAACTACCAAGGCGTAATTCCACAATTATCTATATTATCTATATATATAAAACTAAGGGTGTGTGTGTGTGTGTGTGTGTGTGTGTGTGTGTGTGTGAGTTTGAATCCCTAAAACTCGAGAAGTACCCAACCGATTTTTTTTCAACTTTACATTACTTATGTTTCAGGGAGTGTTATGCACATAAAAAAATTCAACTTTTTGATCCCCTAGGTGAAAAACTGCGTTTTTTCAGCTTTTTAGGGATTTTTCTGAGGCGTTACGTCAGACCGATTTCCTTGAAATTGTAACTATGTATTAGTCAGTCTCTTCTTCATACCGTGAGCAAAGAAAATCCAACTTTTAGGTGAAAAACTTCATTTTTTCAGCTTTTTACGCCTAGCCGATTTTTCCCGAAATTTCAAGGCATATTATGCATATGAAAAAAAAATCATTTTCTTGATCCCCTAGGGCCCATATTAGGTGAAAACCTGCATTTTTCCTGCTTCATCGAGGAAAATCTTAAAGATTATCCAGCCATAAGAGTATTCGGTTTATTTCCTTTACATATTGTCCAGGCATGCAGTTTTTCCACGATTAGGTCTGTTGGCGGCCCGTGTTCCAAAATACCTTATCATGTACAACGCCGGGTACCACTGCTAGTATATTTATATAAGAGGGGAGTGCACACACACACACACACACACACACACACACACACACACACTTACACAGAGTTAATGATAAAGTATTCGTAATTTAAGTTCCCAACAGTCGGCCCGTTGACATTTTGGATGCTTGTATCTCGAGGTTTCCAAATAAAGATACCACAGTAAGTTTCGATGTCGCAAGAAAGTCGAGTCGGAGTTGGACAGGAGAATGTCTTCAGAGTAGAAATTCTCAACCAAAGAGATTCCGGCCAAATCCAGGCCATGAATTCCGGCTGCTCTTATACCTTTAAACAACTTGACGATCAGAAACCTGTCGTGTGTAGGACAACACAATATATTTCTCATAAACGATATTTCAAATGTCACAGTACTCTCCAATAATATTTTTTTGTAGTGAACATATTTTGACATATTAACTACCGAATTTATTTCAATTTTTACTGGTTCAGTCAGTGAGGGAAAGAAAGTTCTCATGATCCTTTTCGAGGCCTCCGTGACTGGTAGTAGTATAGTTGAAAGGTAGGAATGTATTCTTAAATTGAAGACCTGATTCTAATGCTGACAACAGTGTGGACACTGCTAGAGATACCCACACGCTAGGCAATTGGATGACGGGTGGAATCTATCACCCAAGTAACAGCGGGATTTGAATTTAGAATATGAAGAACCAGAACAAACAAATAACACGATACCTTATCCGACATCCCTTACCAATTATGCCAGCTCACAGCCCTGGGCTAGTAGTTGACCTTCATGGAATTTGAACTCAGAACGCAAGAGCTGGTACAGATACCACAAGGCATCTCGTCCAACGCTCTAATAATTCCACCAATCCACAACCCTGGACTGCCATTTTATTTTATTTTATCGACCCTCAAAATATTTGCATCTCAACTAATAAATTTGAATTTCAGAGCCAGAAAATACTTCAGCTTTGAACAATCGATTGTCAAATAAAGCAAATAATTCGATAAACACTCTAATTCGATAAAGTAACTAATTACAGGCCTGGGATCAAATATCCATATTCATTGCTAATTATATGTGAAAAGCCCATCCGCCTTAAAAATAAAACAAAACTTTATTCCGAGAGTGACGAGGGATTCTTTACGTAGTATTTTCGATCTGCTGAAAATAGCAGCAAAAGAATTGCCCCAAATTACACCCTACATTCTTTCAAAAGAAAAAAGAACATTGGATAATGCGTTCCTGGATTCATTATGCGAGGAAATACAATAGAACGGTCATGGTAAAAAAATATCTTTGATGTTCGACCAGATTGATCAGAGCTGACAAAACCAAATCCTTACAAAACTTTATTTTGAATGAATAGCTTTTATGTGATCGCTTATCATTTTATATGCTAGATATAGCAACCAAATCCCCAAATGTCTTACTCTTAAATAAAATGGAACTAAAAGGAAAGAGTCTTTAACTCCTAATGGAATCGTAAGGGGTGCCGTCATGATACATGGCGTGTCTTGAACAATTTGACAAAGCACACCCCTTTTCAGGTGGATACACTGCGGATTTCTTCCAGAGAAAGAGACAGGTAGAAAGTGATAAAGAGAAGAAGAAACCCTAGTAATTTATCGATATCGAAATGATGAAAAGCAAAGTTGAGCTCGGCGGTATACGAACTGTGAGCAGTGAGCCGGAATATATACCGAGGCATTTAATCCGACGCTCTGTCAATTCACAGCCTTTTAAATAAATTGAAGGACGAAAAAATAGATGGAACTGTCACGAATGAAACACCTTTGATCATAAGTCAGTCTGTTCAACCAGGGATGACCTAGTGTTAAACTGTAGCCACAATCCCACAATTCAACTCATACATCCAGGGTTATATTACAAGGTTTTTTACTCTAAATCAGGCATAGGCAACCTTTTTCGAGAAGCTGGCAGCATGAGATATGGCTCATCATCAGGCGGGCCGCAAGCGCTAATTTGCATTCATGCCCACATAAAAAAAAGGGTGGTAACACAGGTTGTCTTGATTTGTTTCTTCAGAATTCGTACACGTTGTTTTCCTCGAGCGTAAAAATGATAGAAAAATAAATTACGACTCAAACGTTGGGGTAAAAAAATAAAAAAAGATTTCACTTAGGTGACTTAGGCGAGCCATTCAGAAAGCTTCGCAGGCCGCAGGTTGCCCATGGCTGCTCTAAATCATTCTATGATCTTACTGTCTTGGTAATATTTCAATCCAGAGGTAGAATCAACAAAGCGCCTAGTAAAGGAGTTGTGGTATATAATTGCATTTATGTTCTGAGTTAAAATTTCGTCAGAGTTGGCTTTGCATTTATTTCATCACGGAATCGATCAAATAAATCCCATTTAGTTGACTATCCTTTCTCAATTTTTCATGTACCTTATGGCACCGAATTTGTATTTCAACAACAACAAACACTCGGCAAGGATAAGGTGTGATCAACACCTAGGATGGTGCTGCTGCTACATGCACTTACATCCATACCCACATTCAAAGAAAAGCCACTCAACTGACTGGCATATGTTGTTCACCAACACACCCCAACATCTGTCCGAAACCTTTTGTGTCCGTTCTCTGCCTTCCTGTGAGCGACACTAGATTGGATTGTTGCTAATTTAACATGTGGTCTTCCACAGAATCCCTAGTCTGCATTGTGTAATAACCTGACCTGTCTAATGAGTTAAGGTTATTAGACCACATACTAAAATGGTGCCAGTGAATTTTGATCTTCCGAGCTACCTGGTCTTGTGTCACATCCTCTCATCTCCTGTCTCATTCTTTTTCTCATAAGCCAATTTGTCCACCTCAAAACATGTCCCCTCACCTCCTCCGGAAGGTCTAACGCAGCACATATTGACTCTTTCAGCGGTAGACTTGAAATTATATAAACTAAGTTTAACCAAATCTACCTCACCAGTTACGGAGGGTCTATGAAAGCCATGTGCATGCCCCCCCCCCCCTCACCAGATCAAACAAACAAGTAAAAATCAAGGTGATTTAAACACGACCAGTCACACGATAGATCGGATTCATTTGGTTATATTTCTTTCCGCTTGTTGCCGATAAGAACTATTTCACACACACACACACACACACACACACACACACACACACACACACACACACACACACACACACACACACACACACACGCGCGCGCGCGCGCGCGCGCGCGCGCGCGCGCACCCCCCCCCCCCACACACACGGACGCGCACACACACACGGACACAGACAGACAGACAGACACGCACACACACACACACAATCAGACATGTATTCTTTATATAGTATGCTAATCTAAAAACAACTTTACACTTTCTTTTCTTAGATTGAAACTTTGTCACGAAGTCATTAACACTTTTATAGCGACAACATTAAATTTTGATTTCTGCCCAATTCATTAGAAATATCAGCACGCGTTTCTGTTTATACAAGTCTGCACATTTACATTTG